>QMEG01000318.1:0-22538 GCA_010665285.1 Linum bienne | reverse complement strand
TAGTTAGGTAGTGTGGTCGACTAACACTGAACACCAAGCCCATCAGCAAAAGAAAAGCCGCACGCGGCCCGGCTCTGCCCTTCCATGGGCTGACCCATCAATTGCAATCTTTGGGATATCCGCTCCAGAGTCCTGGACCGGCTCCCTTAATCTCCTCTGACGTGTCCAGAGAAAGATGACCCGTCTGATAGTGGATCGTTTCCTCCTTGGTCCATCCGCCTGCAGTTATCATTTTCTTCCTCCCGAATAAATAACTTTGAGATTGCACATAGTATTGTGTAATTATAAGATTGTATATAATCACACAAAAAAAACGATTGTATATAAGATTTTTGAAATTATTTAAATCGCCCGAACTATTCAAAACTTTATAAAAATAGCATACCATTCATTGTTTCCTTAGTTTGTATAGATAGCATAATGTGTTAGTGAATAATGACGATGAAAACCAAATTTATGGCTTCAAGTTAACTAGTAAAAAATATTATCTCAATATTTCAAAAAAAATTGACTACATTTTGTTACAAAAAATTGTCTACCTCGCCCTTCTTTTTCCTCTTATAGTCTTGTTCATAGTTAATTCCAATCACCACAAGTAAAATAAAATCAGTCGAAGTCGATATATGATATCAACATCCAAAATTCTTGGATAATTAAAATACACCTGAAGATATTTGAGATCGAAGTAGCAACAATAATCCATCATTTGGTCCCCAGTCGATTCCCCTAATGGCCCCTAACTTCCATATTCATGTTAATGCGACGGTTTGTGGTCATGTGCGCTTGGGTGGACTTGGTTTGGTGTATGCTACTTCTCGTCTACTTGTGACTTTTGGGGAGGTGATCTTGCACATTACAAAACTCTTGACATTAAAGTGTTCCAAAATGGTCGTCTATAATGATGAATGTGCAAACCGATCATCATAGGTGGTTGGTTAAGGTGACAAAATAATAAAATGGAATTAAAATTATTTTATTTATTATAAAATGGAATTAAAATTATTTTATTTATCATAAAATGGAATTAAAAATTATTTTATTTATCAAGAAATCTACCAACCTTTATGATAACAAACATCTTATTTTCCCGAAATATCAGGTTTAATACAACTATCTATAGCATGAAGCATGAGTAAATAACAACAATTTTATTCTTCACTTGTTCTTACAAATATTTGAGAATGTAACATGATGAGTTAACTTTAGTTAATAGTGATATGAGATAATTTTATTTGTTATTTTTTAATAAGAACACAACGTAACCAACACATCAAGATAAAAGATATATGTATTTGTTTTATATTACTCAAATACATTTGCCACATCACCGCAGGCATATACATAGTTAATTCTTGTCTTGTTGCTGTTGGATGCGAGCAATTTTACGGAGGAAGGATTTGTTGAGAAAGTTTTGTGCGTTAGTAGTTGCAAGATCCGGGTTATCAGCCTCTGACATCGATCCTCTCCTCGTCTTCTTCAGACTCACTCCTGGGGAGTGTAATAGCTGTTGTTTTACTGAGTGGATCCCTATACCTACCGCCAACGTCACAAAGCCCATCACTATATATACCGGTGCATATTCCCCCGTCAATGCATACCTACAAAATACACATATATGCATACGTATGTACGTGCATCATATATATATATATATATATATATCATTATTAATGAATATTATTTCAATCTTAGTCAATTGATGATCGATCGGTAGACGGTACGGTACGTACTTGTTGTAAGGGCGACTTCTGTTAGTGCTGGCATGTGATGTTGAATCGTTGAGGGTTGCAGATGCTCTTGACTTGGATGTTAAGCACCGCTTCCCGCCTGATGATCGAGTGGCACTCGTCATCAACGTTTGTAATTTTGACGACCATGTTGTAAGGCTCATCTGCACATACAATTATTATACATGAAAGTCCTTCAACAATCAAATTATTATATATATGGTATTAAAAATCATGAGCTAGCAGTTGGGTGTAACCACTGCTTAATTACCCTGTACAAAGCGATAGCCGAACGATATCTAATATATACAGCTCAAACCAATTGATCTCCAGAAATTCAATAATTTTTATTATTTAAAGCGTGTGTGGCCTGGGAGAGTTTTGTTCCAAGCCATGGTTGATGCTAGTAGTTATATATATGCTTATCAGATATTCCTAATTAACAAGAGAGACAGAGAGAATGGTGGGGGAGCTGGACATATGTCTCATCTCCCTTGATTTCCTGCTTCGAATGCTCTACTCGAGTTCTATCTCAAATTATTCATCCCAATTTGTTTTTACCTCAAAGTTATTGTAAAATCTTCGATTGTCCAACCTAACAAACTGTACCATATGATATTTTTGTAATAAAATGTTAAATTAATGCATACATCTTATAACATTCTCCAACCACTTAAGAAACTCACATAGTGAGATACGGAAACACATGCATGCTAATGCATGAGCTGCCTTATCATTTTGAGTTCTCAGATATAAGTCCTAACATATACATCTAATATGTTCATAAATGGAATATCATAATTGTCTATAAATTAAATTGTAGAAAGCGTTTTTAATAAGTGACGGACTATAACAAAAAAATGTATATTTTATTTGAATAAAAAATATAATGATATATATGGATTTTATCCCGCTAATCAAATACTCACTATAATTAATTAATGAAATCGTATTTCTCTAGGGTCTTTCTAACGTTATTACTCAAATTGATTAAGTTAACTAAACCAAGTAACAGTGAACGATTGTTTATTTGATTGTTTATGTGACCAATTATCAGCTAAGAATGCAAATCAAAAAAAGCAAATGCAAGAGATTGAGTTTCAAATATGGAATGAAGGTTGTTCGGATTCGAATCCACAAAAGCTAGCAATGCATGGATTAACGACAAGTTATCTCAATTATTCAGGTTATAATGGTTTGGCAATTTCATACGATAGTCTTAGATCACTCTCACGCCTCTAAGGATCTATTCTGCTTAACCATAGACTCCTCTCTCGAGCTAATCTACACCAAAGCAAAACGCACTAAAGCTGTTCAATGAAATGCCACAACGATAAATGATGCAGAAAGTCAAAACTATTTGTTCCTCTCTCGAGCTAACGAATAATCTACAGTTCTTCCTAAGTGACATATCAATCTATGTTCCTCTCGGACCCACAAATCAATGACAATGATTCAATTAAGGCGATCGAACGAAATTGAATCAGAAATTAAGTTTAGAAAAGAACATATCATAAGTCTGACTAACCTCGATAACAAATCAAAGGGTTAAACTCCATCATCCATACAAAAGCTAAATTAAAGTTTCATCTCATCCAAATAACACGAAAGGTCTACCTACTCATGGTTTGGGAAACAAAAAGGGAATAAGAAATGAAAATAACCAGGGAAGAAAACATGTTTCGTATAGAAATCTCCGTCTTGTCGCCGATCTTCGATCCGTCTCCAATCGTTGATGTTCTCTCACTTCAATCGATCTTTGGAACTCTTTCTCTCTATCAGAACTCGAAAATATGTCGGAATAAAGTCTGTTTCGTCAAAAAGGCTGTTTGGGCTATTTATATCGTCTCTTTCAAATCAGAGAAGGAAAATAACTTGAAAGGCCATCTGAAGGTAGGACACGCCGTATTCCTTAAGGACACATGTGTGTTCCTCCCAACAGAGGCTCTCAGGTGTAGTTTTCAAAGAATAGGACACAACGTGTTCTTATGGGACACGTCGTGTACCTCTTAAATTCCAACCAATCTTCACTCCGAGCAACTTCAATCGTTCGTATTAGTTCTCGCTTGTCCCCAAACCCCGTAAATCGCTTGAAATGCATCAAAAAATCTCAAACAACGTAATACGGCCCCGAGGGGCAAGAGAACCAAACATGTACTCAAAATCCTAAGTTGAATACATTTCGACACACAAAATATAGTTTATAACGAGAATAAATGTGTCGAAAATACAGTATGTAAAATCACCCCACACTTAAATGCTTTCTTGTCGTCAAGAAAATATACTAATCGCTCTCTATAAAGAACTCAACATATGGGGATCGGTAGACAAAGCTCAAGTCCTTAATTCAATCATGGTGTTCAGGAATGCAAGTCAATCAACAAACCTCACAATTAGGCATGAAACACCGAATCCTTTAAATTAGTATAAGATAGACTCATGCATATGATATAAATGATTTGACACCTAACCACCGGATTTTAAACGGTTGTATTCGACATCCCATTTGACTTCTCTGTGAAAAGTCTAGTGAATGCTCCAAACTGATTCTCCAAATTCCTAATTGATGCGTCTGTTTGGCTGAAATGAGTTTGACTTTGTGCTTGTGTTGCTATACTTGCAGCTATGAATTTTTCTAGAAGTAGGTCCGTGGAGGACTGTTGTTGTTGAGGTGAAAAACCTGGGGGTCCCTGATTAGATGAATAGATGATTTTTTCCTTTTTACCATAACTCTCATAAATATACCCCTGCTAATTTTGGTGTGGAAACTAGTTCTGTTGCTGATTTTGCTGGTTATTCCCCTTATTGTTGCTGCTGATAATTGCTCTGATTTCTATAAGAGTTTTTGCCCTTGTTGTTGACATTTCCCCTTATTTCTATAGTTATTATGTCCTTGTTGCTGGAAGCTACCTTGAGCCTTGTAATTGTTCTGCCCTTGCTACTGATAATTGCTCTAATTTTTGTTATAGTTATGTCCCTGATGTTGGTAATTACTCTGACCCTTATTGTATTTCTAACCTTGTTGACCCCACTGCTAATAATTATTCTGGCTCTGTCTGCCTACATAATTAATGTGATGTATTTTCGACACACCTTTTCTCGATATAAACTATATTTTTGTGTGTCGAAATGTATTCAAATTTGGGTTTTGAGTACATGTTTGGTTCTCTTGCCCCTCGGGGCAGTATTATGGTGTTTGGTATGTTTTTGGTATATTTCAGGTATCATATGACGTTTGGAGATAAACCAAGACATGATGGGGAGGCCGGAACAACTCAAAGCGTTCGACTTTGGAAGAAAGCGTCACTGTTTAGTATTTTGAGCATAACTCATTGCTCCAAAGTCCAATTGATACAAGGTCAGCGACGGTGGAAAGATAATTCGATTTTCTACAACTTTGATGTCGACACTATGGTCAAATTCCGTATAATGAAGGAACACGGTGTGTTCCTCCGCTGAAATTGCCCGAGAAAGTTATAGGGGCCGAACACGGCCAGGAACACGGCCGTGTCCCACCCCCAGGCGGGTTTTCAAGTTCTTTTCCTTCTCCAACTTGGTCCAGAAGTCTATAAATACCCTTGAGACCCCTGTGGACGAGATATACTTCATTATACACATATTTTTCGAGCTCTTGAAGAGAGCTAGGGTTCCATATACTTCATTATACACATATTTTTTGAGCTCTTGGAGAGAGCTAGAGTTCCAGAGAGACGATTGAAGCGAGAGGATCAACCACGACTGGCGAAGGGCAAATCATCAAGTCGAAGATTGGGATTTCCACGAAGAACATGTCATCTTCTCCGGTTTTTCTTCTCTTCTCTTGTGATTTATTTTCCGGAACCATGAGTAGCAAAACTTTCTGTGTTGTTCGGATGAGATGAAGCTTTAGCTAAGCTTTGTATGGATGATTTGATTTGTTATTGAGGTTTATTCAGACTTATGATGCGTTCTTCCTAAAACCTAATTTTTGATTTATTTTTTTCTGTTCTTCTTGATTGAGTCATCGACATTGATTTGTGGGTCCGAGAGGAACATAGGTTGATAGGTCGCTTAGGAAGAACCCTAGATTATTCGTTAGCTCGAGAGAGGAGCGAATCGTTTAGGCTTTTTGCACGTTTATCGTTGTGGCATTTCATCGAACACTACTAATGCATTTTGTTTAGGTGTAGATTAGCTCGAGAGAGGAGTCTACGGTTAGACGAAATAGATCTTTAGAGGCGCGATAGTGATCTAAGACTACATTAGGAAATTGCCAAGCCATTATAACCTGAATAATCGAGATAACTTGTCAGTCATCCATGCATTGCTAGCTTTAGTGGATTTGAATCCGAGCAACCTTCATTGTATCTTTGAAACTCGATTCCTTGCATTTTGATTTGTTTTATTTTAGTCATTAGTTCATAATTGGATACTGAAACAATCCAAAATAATTTCAATCTGTTACTTGGTTTAGTTTGATTGTCAACTTGAGTAATAAGAATAGAAAGACCCTAGGCAGAATTACGATCCCACTAGAGCAATCTAGTGGGTATTTGAAAGCGGGGTAAAATCCGTTCATCAATAATCAATTTGCTCCTGGTCCATTCCTTGTTCAAAATCTGCCATGCAATTTGAAATGTCATGATCAGTTCCTCCACATCCTTCACAAACATACACACAAGTTGTAGGTGCATTATCAGGCTCGTTGGAGCGTTTCGGATCTAGATCTAGGACATCCATATTATTTTTAAGAGATGTAGTTGTTCAAGTAATTGAGATTGTTGAAACTCAATTAAAGACGAGTTCGCTTCTCCTGCAACTGATTTGGACTTCATTAGCTGAACTTGACTCTTAGGTACATTTAACTCAATATCAACTGGATTGGTGAGGACAAGGGTTCTTATCTCCTGAGCATAGGCCCCCTGCAAGCTTCAAGGGTTTGAGTTGGTGTCAAATCTATAAAACTTCTCTGTATAGACATACTGAGATCCTTCTGTTTTTGATAATCCAACCCTCTGATGAAGGTCTTAAACTTGGTGTGCACATCCAAATTGTGGTGAGGGCAGGAACGGAGGAGATTTTGGAATCCATGCCATGCATCATAAAAAGTTTCATTGGAAGGACTTTTGAATTGAGCAATTTTAACCTTCAGTGCCTCTGTTCTAGACGGAGCGAAGAACTCCTCTAAAAACTCTGTAGCTAGTCTATCCCAAGTAGTGAAATGCCTTCCTTGATGCTCACACAATCATTCTAATGCATTTCCTTTGAGAGAAAATGTAAATAGACTAAGCTTGACATCGTCGATGTTAATTTATTGATTATTATAATTTATTGGCTCTAACACATTTAACTGTAAAAATAATAAACATAGTCCTGCATCCAGATTTTAGTTTAATAACTTTGCATCTATGGGCACGTTGGATCCATAGTGGTTTGACTATAACGAGTGAATTAGGGTTGCCTAGTTGCGCTCTCAACAAGAGAGGATTTGCGCCCCCAACAAGAGAGGATTTGCACCCTCGTCGTAAGGCTTCGTCTTCATCGCTTGCATCATCTTCCATAAAATCTAATCATGCTCTCCCCCGCCAATGTCGAGACCGTGCAGAATACGTTACACCAAAGATCGACAATGAAGCCTCAAACGATGGGAGATCGGATCGAAGCCAGGGGAGGCCACACACCATAGCCGCCGCGGTATTGCGCTCTACCGACGACGACGCGAGCCACAAAAGGTCGGGGAGACACCGAGAGACCGAGCCGTAGGGAAAAACCAGAAGTTGTGCAACGAGAAACGATGAAGGTGGAGGAAGAGGCACGAGCAGCCCAACGTATGGTAGGGACGACGGTGCTTATCCCATCGGTAGAGGCTCTATGTCTTGCGGATCTTGTCGAACAACTAGTGCACATACCATTTGGGGAATTTGGTTCAGGAGTAATTCTGGAACCTACAGTCTAAATAGCTATAAGATTAGGGTAGCTATAAGGACATGTTATCCAATAGTTAGGTTTATGATTTTTTTATTTTACATTTTATTTGGCTATTTGTGTCATTGATCCCGTTGTCGTTGTCCATGGACAGGAGAGAAAGGATTGAGGTTTTTGGTTTATAAGGATCCGCGATCCATATAGCTTCATTTGTGATGATTGTATTGTTAATTGGACACTTGTACGATTTTTTAGTTCATTTAAGAGGAATGAAGTGGGAATTTTTCCCAAAAAAAAATAACTTTGCATCTATGCATGTGTTTCAATTCTGGTCACATGCGACGCATAATATATGATATATATATATATATATATGGTGTGACCGCGCAGTGCATCTTTAAAGAAGGCCCGCTTCTTTACTCTCGAGTAAAAGAATGATCGTGGCATAAAAGGAAGTTGGTTTGTTCAAGGGAAAAAATATTGATTTTCGTCTTCTTTTCCCTTTTAAAAGATGGAAGCATTGTCATTTGTCATGTGAGTTGCTGCATTACTAAGTTTTCCTGTAAAAACGTAATGCCTAAAAAGACATATATGGTCCGCAAAAGCAAAAGCAAGATGCCTAGATATCAATATATACGAATTAATTGTTTAATTTATAGCCAAAGTTTGCGAAAAGACAGTTGAATTGAGATACATGCATGTACATAGAATGATTAAATAAGCAGCTTGATTGCCGTTCTTCCATCTGCTTGGTTTATTACTTATACATGTATTGCGTACATCTCAATCCATTAATTATTAATTCTCTGCTTGCAGTTTCAGCTAGGGAAAAAAACAAAAACAAAAGATGACGACGTCGAAGAGTAAGAAAGCTATGTTGAAGCATATAATATCGTCTTTGCTGACTTCGGTCAAATCTGCGGTTGCTGGGAACAAAACAAGTGAAGCAGTGAAAGCTCGGGTTGCCATGACGTCATTGGTAATGGGGAGAAAGAAAAAGATGTTGCAATTGCAGCTGGCTTCCGTCTGCGACAAGATTAATACAGCTCTTGGTGGAAGTAGCCGCAGCCACACGGTTGATGTCAACGACAGCTGGGAGGATCACCGGGCAATAGTTTTGTACAATCCTCCTTATCTCAATGGCTGCAGTGGGATGCATCCTGCTCCTGGCTGCTGCTGCTGCACAAATAATGTTGATGATGGAGTACTGCCGGAGGTTAATAACGCTACTCATTCTGATGATGATGATGATTACGAGGCTGCAGCAGTTCAACATAGCCTTATGATCATTAATCCTAACGAGATACATGAAGAAAAGAACCCGTGTCAGCTGTATGCTGTTGATGTCCACGATGATAAGAGCTGCAGCAGTACTGATCATTTCCGTGATCATGATCAGATGCTAAGTAACGGTGGCAGCATTAATGAGGAAGAAGATATTGATGAGGTGGCGGACATGTTCATCATGAGATTCCATAAACAGATGCGCCTACAGAAGCTGGAGTCCTTCAAAAGGTATCAGGAGATGCTCCAGCGCAGTCTTTAATTTTGCTATTCATCGGTACATCAAGAAGGACACTTTAATCATAATCGCCCATCTACGTCATGTTCATTTCCCTTCACCTATTTCCGTGTTCAACATTTATTTAATTTCTTATTATGTTTTGTACTACAGCTCTAAAAGTTGCATTTATTGGGGGGCGGGGGGTGGTGGGTGGTAATTACTGAGATTAATTAGGTGGTGGGTGGGTGGGAATTACTGAGATTAATTATTTTGGAATATTAGCAAGAAAGTTACAGTCCAATCTACACTGCATCTGGTTGGATATAATTGTTTCAGATTTGATTCTTACTATGAGGAAATTTTTATTGAGAGACAAGAGAATTACTGAGATTAATTATTCTCTACCAAAAAAAAACTGAGATTAATTATTTTAGAATAGTAGCAAGAAAGTTACAGTCCACTCTACACTGCATCTGGTTGGATATAATTGTTTCAGATTTAATTCTTACTAGGAGGAAATTTTTATTGATTCTTACAGTGCAGACAAAGAACACATTCCTGACTTTCAAACTATGGTCATACCAAAAAATCAAGTAACGTTAACCATTAGCCCATACAGATACAACTCTTCTTCATTTATTCGAAATGGTAAGTCAAAAGAACAACTCAGATCCCTTTGCCCTTGTGGGGTTTCCATCTTGTAATCGGGGCAGAACCAAGTCCGTGAAAATGGACACATAAAATGCAAATATTACACGTTTGTCTACAGTACAAAAATCACAGTTCATACGTTCAGTACAATACAGAGGATTCAACAGAAGTACATAACTATTGCTGCTCCCCATAACCCTCCACTCTTATACTTCATGGTACAGATACAAGCCAAGGCCAAACCTAGCACACGCTCTGCAGAAGGCTATTTCTTCTGCTGCTGCAACGGGATCCACAATGTTGCCGTCAACAGGTGATACTGTGCCACTTGATTCACGGTGTGCCTGCACCGGCATCGCAATACCGTTTAATTAAAAGGAAACAGAAAATCATACAAAAGTTGTATGAAACTGCTAGTCTTTCCATTTTTATGATTTCTTCCTTCAACCCCGGCAGATTAGGGATTTCCTTTTACCTAACAAAGAAATGTATGTTTTAGAGCTTGTGAAATAGTAGTGCACTGTGTACCAAATATGTAGTGCAGGTCAACCAGGCACCCCAGCAAGTTAGACATATCCTGAACTATATGCATTGTTGTTGATATTCGTCCATAAATTTCATTTCCTACAAAGATGCTGATTGATGTCTCTTTTCTTACTTTACAATCAAAGAACCATAGTTTATATGCAACTATAGACCAGAATCAGAACTGGTTCTGCCAACTGCTGTCATGACCCAGGCAAGAAAACATCCTCACTTAGAGTAGATCGATGAGTGTATTTGTGCATGTTCTCTTCAAGCTTAAATAATTGCAAACTTAGAACACAGAAAAATACATCAATTACAGCATACGGAACCAAAAACATACCTCTCCATCAGATCCACGTATCGTAACACGATAAACGACAGTAACACCACCATTGTCTGAGAATATAACATCCCTTATTTCTCCACACCATCCTATTCAAATGACAATAAACAGTTTTATCCCATAGCAAAGAGCCAAAGACAAGTACCCACTCACCAATGAAACATAAGATAGGCTAATATATTTCAATCAAAACATAACGTTGTGTGCAGGACAACTGTGCCAATGGCCAAGCCTCACGCATGCATACATTTATGAGTTTGACAAGCAGTATGAGGTATAGGGAATCCTATCACCAAGAACAAATTTATCTTAGAAGTTTGTGCTTGATCTGATATGTGGTCCTGGTGCGGCATGGATGGGAAGGTTATCTTAGAAAGGAACCAAATTAACTTGCTAGGCTAGGACATGTTGTGCTCTCAGTAATTTATGACCAAACATGCATTCAAGAGAGTAACTGTATGAGGCAACAAGTCTGGAATTCAACATTAGGATAATCCTGGAACTAAAATCACAATCTGACTTGGACATCTGTGAACAGTTAAGGAATTAAGGTGTACAGCAATACAGCTAAGTTCAGGTCAACATGGAAGAACGATATCCTATTCGAAGTGTCAATTAAGAATGAGATACGACGTAGCAGCATAACCAACTTCCCATTACAACCGGATCATAAATTCGGATGAAAAAAGGGAAGAACCACAGGAAATACCAGGGGCATAGAAGCTCAACATGCGGTTGGCATGGTACCTATGGAAGAGAAAGGAAGAGCAAGAATAGAAAGCATGGTGTATCAGGGATTTCAGGTTTGGAATTGTAGAGTCAGAACCAAAAATGCAAAAGAAATCAAAGATAAATACCAGGGAATGGAGGTCGGAGGTTGCGAAGGCTTAATTATGTTTTCCGGAATCCTCTTGTTCAGATCACGTAAGATCTCCGCAAGTGGGCGAGTTATACAGGAAGATTGTGCGGAAGAGAAGGATTTATCCAAAGGCACCACATAATTGGAGTTAGGAACACCCTTCTTCTTGTTACCATCATTGCTACTGTTTCCCCCGCCACCACCACCAAGTGCAGACACGAGCCGAACCTTGCCGAAACCTCCTATATTACGATTTCTACTTCTTTTTGTTTTATAGAATGAAGATGCTAGCGAAGGTGATACAGCAGCCTGCGTTGATTTAGCCACAAAATAGCTGCTGCCATTGCACTGCACAGCCATGCCTTTCTTCCCTCTCTCTCTCTCTCGCTCTCTTGCAACCACTCTGAAATCACTTGTCTCCCTAACTCAAAACACAATCTGATCAAGTGAATGAATCAAAGAATTGAAAATTGCAGAATTGAGATTCTTTTGCAGAACTGAGATTCAGATAGAAAGAAGGAAGTCCACTTTTCTCCTTTCTTCTTGGTTTTCTCACTTCTGTATTGAAAAGAATAAGATCTGATTTAATAAATCTATTAAGTGGGCCAAATACACCTTAAGGCCCAATACTTCTATTATAAGCGGACTTCAAATTTCGGCCTAATCAAGGCTAGTGTTCAGTTTATGTCCTATGAAATATTGACGCAAGAACTAATATAATGCAGAATAATTACAAAATAAAGTTTTAACGTGGATTGAAAACGGTGTATGCTCTATGTTTGAGAATTGATACCTCAAGAGTTATATTATTATTGGTGAATTTTTTAGTATACCTGGTACATCAAAATTTTCGGTGTGTCCAGTTTGTTTTGGTAATGTAAATCCATCACCACCGTTCATTTTCAATTTGCGATCTCGACGGTTCACAATGAAATAAAATAACGTACCTCCGTACATACAACGGAGTGACAAACTTTTGAACAAATTTAAAGTGACACAAACCTCCAATCAATTGAGTGACAATCTGACTCACAAGAGCTGAGGTTCAGAATGATACTCCCTATCATTCCTACCAACTCACTTTTTTCCCTGACTCGTTTCCTATTAGCCTACCACTTAGACTAATAGTGACAATGGTCTAACCTTCGATGGATTTAGGAAGCATGTTTTTGCAGCAAAAGAATTGATGCATTGCAAGCTCTCTTGCTGCTACTATTTATACTTCACTGCACTGTTCCTCTTTGATCTTTAAGATCAGTCTGTTGTTATTGTAATCGTTGGACTTTCCATTTAACTATCTTCCTTGCTATGATTTTTTTGCCAAAAATTATTCTTTCCTTGAGACTATTGATTCTATTTGATGCTAATCTTTTAGCCAAATGTCAGCTGCATAGCTGTCGAATTCTCCATGTTTTCGCTCAAACCCCACCTGATTCTCGATTGGAGTAGAATCGTCTTGGGGGAGGTGATTTGTTATAGCCATTTTGTTTCACAACTAAATAGACCAATCACAACTCAAATCGCATGCATACCAAATTGAGGACTCGTCGAAATTAGCAATGCATTTTCAATGTCTTATATCTCTCAAATGTTTCTTATGGTTATGAAACCTCAACCTACACGTCAATCCAGATTTGGAACCACAATAGACAATAGACAAGTCTTGCGAGAGAGTGGATGTGGTGATATTTTTTACAAAGAGTAAACAAATGAAATGTGTCACGATTTTAAGGAAATTGTTGGGTTTTGTTTGGTATACAAAGACAAGTTGATACAAAGTTGAATACATTAGAGTATTTAGTCAAAATCTGGAAATTATCAAAAAATTCTACATGTATACGTAGTGTGATATTGAGGACACTCATCAGGTTATTCTAAGAACAAAGTCTAAACATAGGATAACTTCAGTATAAACTATAGTTCCAAAATACTCGAGGATCAAGCAATTTATGCAACACCTAGAGACTTTGGCCTAAAGAAATTCCAGATTCTATCGTTAACAGCCTCTAATCTATTCACCTTAAAAAATTTAGCTAAGACAAATAACTGTCAGAAGTCTCGTGCTATTTTAACAGAAAATTAGGCAAGGGGCAAGGTTATCCAACCTTAAAGATATCTGTTTATATGCATGGACAAAATGCATACATACAACCTTGAATCTTGGTTCTTAGAGCTTAATGACCTTGCTTCTTTACAACTGATAGATGGCAGTCCCTATTATCAATATGTTCAAACAGCTAGCCAAATGCAACACAATTTATTTAACCAAAACATAATCTATTCAGTAGTCACCACCCCGGTAGCTACCACAGTCTCTGCCACTAAGGATCCCGAGTCGATCAGACTGAACTTTGAGAAATGGATTGGAATTTTGGAAATGAAGAGGAAAACTGAACAAGCGGGTACCTGGAAAAGCAACGTAGCCATTCAAAGCAGGTGGCGAAGTTTGAATCATCGTTGCAAAACATATTCCTATTTGAGAATTGTTGGCACCAGGATAACGCAACTTAAACCTTGCTGCTCTCTTCCATGATTTGAGACTTCCAGCTTGGTTGCTGTCCAAGTAGAAACGCCCACATCCTGTGAATTTACTGCAAGTCCATCTGAAAATCATACGTATTAATAGCCAAAACAACCATTAATGATGCTTCCAGCCATATAAATGGAAGGAAATAGATTAATGTATCAAGCGGGTGAAGAAATAGTAAAACATTCACCATTAAAACAAAAACCTAAAACACATCAACAATCTTGTCAGCAACACTTCAACAAGAATCCACACCCAAATTCAGAGTAAAATTAGCTTCCTGAAAGGTGATCCTTTTAATCCCATCCCAAACAAGTGTTCCATAACACCGTTATGGATGCGAGCAGCTGAACTACTCCAAACTGTTTTCCTTCTCCACTACCATTTGATATAATTATCCAGACTACTTTCATTATCGTATAAATATATACATCTTCTTCCTATGAGTTTCGTCCCTAAACTAGCAATTTGTATCTCGTGCATAAGACTCGAGGGAAAATGATGTTTAGAACGTACCCCTTGTCGAGCTAACTGATACAAAAACTTCTTCTACGAAGAGCATGTCGTGCCCCTTGTTCTCCACGAATCTTTCTGTTGGACTGGAAGTTGTCCCAGGGGCTGGAAAGCTGATTTCTTTCAATTCATCAATGTTCCAGCGATTGAAATAATTATGCAGGGAAATAATCAAACAATAAAGGTGCCCATTGTCAAGACTAGTTATGTCAGATTTTTCACCAATAAAGCATTGAACTTAGACCTAAATAACTATTAGCTTCAATAACGTTCACAAACCAACAGCATCACATACAGACGGACCATAAAAGTTCTCCACATAGTTGAAAGATTATAGGGTACCTTTATGCTGGCAATGAATTTGCTATAGGGACTGACACTATTGAATTTGCTATGCGGCTGATCACCATACAACGAATAGAAGGATTAGCTAACGATTTACTTTGACTATAGCACCGGCCAGCACTTGCTGATTCACAGTTGCAGTAGCAGCTTCAATGTTCACAAATTGCCAATGAATTCGGGTCCATAATTCTATGGAAACTAATGCCATGTACAAAAAGATAATCATACCTCACGATTTCATAACTAAATCTCCTCTTGTGAAGATTTCGAGATCATTGTTGTTTGTCTAGCAGGATCCGGTCGCTGTGTTGGCGGCTGACAAGATTCCCGAGTTTCTCACCCAAACTAGAGCGGAAAGCTACGGGCGCCGATTTTCTTTTTCCCGTTATTTTCTAATATAAAAATACAGTCAAAATATCGCAGAAAAGTCAATATATCGGGTAATTATCGCGAAATATCATCACACGAGACGTACCGTCAAATTCTCTTTCGCGGCAATTTCTCGCGTTTCGATTTTGGTTTGAAAACCCGAAACGTTTCGCGTTTCAACATGCGTTTCGGCGTGTATTTTGGTTTCCGAGGATTTTCAGATTAACCGAGTCGTCTGCGGCGGCGTTTCGATTTCGTTTCCGAGAACCTGAAACGTTTCGGCGCATATCAAGGAGTTTCGGCTGTTATATCCATTTTCTCCTTTTCTTGATATTTGTTTCCGCGATTTCCAACTTCTTGTGGCTGCGCTGCTCCCATGACTATGTCCCAATTTCGTAAGTTCCTCCACTTTTACTGTTGGCTTTTTGTTATCTTTGTGAATTGATTTGTTCTCCTGTGTATCTATCAGTTTGGGGGACTGTTTGCCGACATACTACTTCTGTTTTCGCTGAAGGAAAAAATTGATGGCCAGAGAAAGGAAAGAGAATTCTAGAATTGACAAACGAATGAAGAACAGAATAGGGAGAAGCTAATGAGATGGGGTGTGAAAGAGAGAACTAAAAATTTCATATTAAAGATTTATTCTTCATAGACAGCCACCTCGAGCTCAAACAACAAGGCGGCAATCAAAAGCTGATAATAGAAGCAAGGTGGCTGTGAAAGGGAAAAGTTGATGGGAGGCTAAGAACCGTCGCAGATGATAACAGAGCAAAATCTCAGAGAAAGAAGATTCTGAAATTGACCGGTGTGCCAAACTGCCAATGAAGGAAGAAGAAGAAGAGTAAGGAGCTATGAGGCAAGGTATGAAAGAGAGATCAACAGAATGTTCCTTATGAGCTCTATAATGCCATGTTTTCATGCGACGGCAGGAAGGAGGAGGTTGAGGGAAACGGTGAAACAGAGTCGTCATCAATGCGTAACAATGGCAACCATCGTCTACTCTAGTCTTCTGAGTTATTCCAAATGCGTTTGGGGTTTAGGAACAAAGAAGGAGAAGGTGGTAAATGATAATGGAACAAAGAAGAAGAAGACAAAACAGAGCCGGACCCAAAACAATGACAACAACAAGCGGAAGGCAATGGTAATAGAACCAAGATGGCTGACGAAGAGGAAAATTGATGGCAGGCAAGAGCAATTGAAGGATGATGGCAAAGCAAAATCTCAGAGAAGAGAGAATTTTGGAATTGAAGGAAGAGGAAGAAGCTATGAGGCAGGGTGCGGAAGAGAAAATAACTGAAGGTTTTATATTAGCGTTTTATCATCTTCTTTCTCTATGAGTTCTTTCCTAAGTTCTACTTTCATCATCATCATATATATAAATAAATAGATAAGTCACTGAATAAATGAATGACTTGGCGAGAACAACACAGTAGGTTAAGTCATTTATTCTTTTATTTTTATTTTTGAAAAAAGATTAAGTCCTTCAGGCTTAAAAATCGACAAAAATTTAGAAAATTACTTTATGAAGTCAAGATAGCGGAATACCATACCTTCTAAAAGTCATCAAAACCTCCTAGGCCAATGAACTAGACGACACTAAATGTTGAATATGGCCTCCAGAACCTGCAGATAAGAAACAACATATTCCCACACTTGGATCAAATTCATACCCTGAATTCATTCAAAACCAACGTGGCAGAAACCGAGATTCAATACCAAGTCGCTCCCCAACTTCATGGTATGCGGTAAATGTTTTGTCGAGTAATGTTAACTTTTTGTCTGCTGAAAGTGAATCATTAGCTCTACCGTCCAAATCTTTCTCTAGCTCTTGAGCTGCAAATCATCAATTACGGGAAAACATATACTTCAGGACTAGAACAAACTATAGTAGGCAAGTTATTGCCAAAGCAGCCTACCAGTAATTTGAAACCATCATAATCAAACAATTTCACTGACTTATTTTACATAGAAACGACGAGTCAATTCTGCATGAAGACAAGGCCAGAATGTGGATTTAACAAGGAAAAAATTATATGGAGAGCTTGATACTGAGTGCTTATGGTGCACTTGTGGTAGTGTACGTATCAACAAGTACATCAATAACAATTACCTGCAAACATGACTGCTCCAAAATCATCCATTTTAAAGGATATGCAGTGCCTATTTTAGTAGACAAACTCAAAGGCATTGTGTACGTAGCTGTAAGATAAAACGCGATACGAAATTATCAATGGAAAGTCATAGTCAACACTAGAGGAAAGCCAAGTGGCATGTCAAACCTCTAAGTATGGAAACTCGAGTTTTCGCATTAGAGATCGGATATTTGTGCCCGAGCCAGTTAAATTTCCGTCAAGGATGCAGCCTGTTGAGTCCTCGCCTCAGAAATAACAGCCTGCAAGCTAGGTGAGTATCAATAAAAAGAATGGCAAGGCATCCCGTAAAATCATATTTCTACTATCAGTATTATAGAATAATTTAAAAAACAACCCATGGATCATCCTCTGCTTGAGGAAAAACCACTTAGACATCATGATTGATCCAATAGGAATCAAATAAACTATGCATCATGCTTGATCGAATATGCCAGATCACTCAATCAACTGAAAGTTTGCAAAGATATCGAAGAATTAATCACTGTTAACCTAAGCTGTTTCTTTAAGTCGAATGAAAACAAATGTGCATATTATCTCACCAAGCAAGATTACTTTCCCCAATCTCTTTATTGCCAGTAAATGCTTCTGACCATGAATAATCAGAACGATTGGTTTGGAGATGGTGAACGGGGTATCTAACATAACCAATAATAAGCAGCACATAAGCATTATTTAGACTGAATTCTCAGTTTAACGCTTGTGATTGAAGATCACATTGATAGCTTTAGGTTCAGCTGTGACCAGGATCTTTGGGTTAAAATGGATTAAAGACTGACCAGAAAGCCAATCAGTTTCAGTAAGATTTAAGACAGTTAAACTGATTCCCACCAACAAATAGCACACAAGGATTAAAGCATGTTACCTCCACTCGCACAGCCTTTATATCTCCAACACAAGAATATCAACGCTTCCACGACGGTTTCACCACCATCTTTGAGGCGGGATATGATTTTCACTGTCTTCTATGGAACCCTAAAGAAACACTCTGTGTATAGTAGTTCCTCCTCGGAGTTCATCTCACATGCAACTCGCTCTTTGATTTTGACCTGGTCAAAATCAATGCAGCCAATGTCCTTCAGCACATCTATCTGCAAACGCACATGACAAATGTTCAGAGGTATGGCACATAGATCCACCCAGGAACTAATCACGAGACTGAATATCTGGACATGAAAGTGACAAATGAAGATCCACTTTGCATGGCATACCCCGACTTTGAAAATCGGGCATCTGTTTTTAGTGCTTCCTCTAAAACTTCATACTTCAAAGCATCTACTTCATCCCTATGGCTCTTTATCTTTTTTTTTCAAAGTCATATGATCGTTCAACTTGATGCACCCATGACAGTTATTCATGGCCATCTTTTGAATCAGGTTTGTCATTTTCCATATGCTTCCACAAGATCAACATCCTTCAATTTCAGGTCTACGAAAAATATGATAACATTAGAAACTATAGAGAAACTAACTCGATTAACGGTTACAGCATACAACTTTGGAACAAAACTGTAATTTCTACGAATCAACACATGAAAAAGGATTGCAAATAGATAGGTAGATAAAATAAGTCAATATGCGAGTAACATGCATAGCATGGCACATAAGTAGGAAATGCCAGCAGTTCACTTATTCTAGCATGATATCATACTGGGTTTCTACTAAAAAAAAGGAAATGTCATCTGAATACGCAAAGGGTCCTACCTTTCATTGGATCTATGAGAGGAGCGATTTTGATGTGAAGCAAGGGACAGCTAATGACGTTGCCATCTCTTCTACAATCAGCCTGCACCAGTTATTATCACCATCATCTTCTTGGTTTTGCAGCCAGTTCAAACGCATGGAAAGGCAGAGGCTGCAATTGGTTGAGACCCTTGTGTCGCCGTAAAACATTAGGCCTTGTAGTATAGCAGTTATGGATGTTAGATGACTGCCCTTTGGACAGCACTTCTTGTTCCCCTGTTGTGATATCCTAGTGTCTATCTCGAGTAGGCAATATGAAGCAACGAGCTTGATGACAGGTGACCCAAAACGCATCAGCCGGCACAAGTCGATGCAGTTGATCCCCATGGTAGGTGACCCTTCGTCATTTGATAGTTCTAGGAGGGTTTCTCAGTCCACGGACTCTGGAAGAAGAGTTTATATACTACAGGAAAATTCCAGTTTTTAGTTTAAGTAGTACATGTGATCTTGATATATTGTACATGCGTGAAGCAAGAAAGAAGAGTTATTCTACCTTCTCAAGGAAAAATAGCAGAGCAAGAGCAGTACATAACAGGTTTGAGTTATTCTACCTTCTCAAGGAAAAATAGCAGAGCAGGAGCAGGAGTAACAGGTTTTCTCCATCAGATGTTGCTTCGTTTTAACCCACCAAATTGGGTCCTTTTGAGCAGGCTGCACGCATCAAGCCGTCAACCATAGAGATCAGGGAAACGTTGAAGAGTATGGCGTTGGAAGCACCTAACAGGACTTCCTTTGTGGAGTGGTGCAAAATCAAACAGAAATTGTCAATGACTTGCAGCCCTTCATCAGACAAGCTTTTGACGTCTTTTCTTCGGGTGACTAAACAGTCTATCATTTGTGTGAAATTTGGAATTGTTCAACTTAGTTCATCAACTACAGCAATGATAATAGAAGGGTATGTTGAGAGACAGTATATCCAACCTTTACTGTCAGTGCAAGCCAAGCGTCATCATCATGACAAAGTGCTTCTGGTTGACGTAGCAAAGAACATTGGACACTAAATTCAGGCAGCAGCAAATATATGTGGTGAAGGAGAATGATGCTGGCTGTAATGAAGAGTTCTGAGAGCATTTCCTATGCCATTCAGACATAATTCATTTGCTGAAGCTGGTGCATTCTCAACGATGGATTTCATGGGATGTAATACCAGTAAAATGTCTTCCTCCTGGCAGTCTTCTTCGACAAGCTGTAATAATAAGAAAATGCCAACTCTGCAACTGNGTAATTTCTACGAATCAACACATGAAAAAGGATTGCAAATAGATAGGTAGATAAAATAAGTCAATATGCGAGTAACATGCATAGCATGGCACATAAGTAGGAAATGCCAGCAGTTCACTTATTCTAGCATGATATCCTACTGGGTTTCTACTAAAAAAAAGGAAATGTCATCTGAATACGCAAAGGGTCCTACCTTTCATTGGATCTATGAGAGGAGCGATTTTGATGTGAAGCAAGGGACAGCTAATGACGTTGCCATCTCTTCTACAATCAGCCTGCACCAGTTATTATCACCATCATCTTCTTGGTTTTGCAGCCAGTTCAAACGCATGGAAAGGCAGAGGCTGCAATTGGTTGAGACCCTTGTGTCGCCGTAAAACATTAGGCCTTGTAGTATAGCAGTTATGGATGTTAGATGACTGCCCTTTGGACAGCACTTCTTGTTCCCCTGTTGTGATATCCTAGTGTCTATCTCGAGTAGGCAATATGAAGCAACGAGCTTGATGACAGGTGACCCAAAACGCATCAGCCGGCACAAGTCGATGCAGTTGATCCCCATGGTAGGTGACCCTTCGTCATTTGATAGTTCTAGGAGGGTTTCTCAGTCCACGGACTCTGGAAGAAGAGTTTATATACTACAGGAAAATTCCAGTTTTTAGTTTAAGTAGTACATGTGATCTTGATATATTGTACATGCGTGAAGCAAGAAAGAAGAGTTATTCTACCTTCTCAAGGAAAAATAGCAGAGCAAGAGCAGTACATAACAGGTTTGAGTTATTCTACCTTCTCAAGGAAAAATAGCAGAGCAGGAGCAGGAGTAACAGGTTTTCTCCATCAGATGTTGCTTCGTTTTAACCCACCAAATTGGGTCCTTTTGAGCAGGCTGCACGCATCAAGCCGTCAACCATAGAGATCAGGGAAACGTTGAAGAGTATGGCGTTGGAAGCACCTAACAGGTCTTCCTTTGTGGAGTGGTGCAAAATCAAACAGAAATTGTCAATGACTTGCAGCCCTTCATCAGACAAGCTTTTGACGTCTTTTCTTCGGGTGACTAAACAGTCTATCATTTGTGTGAAATTTGGAATTGTTCAACTTAGTTCATCAACTACAGCAATGATAATAGAAGGGTATGTTGAGAGACAGTATATCCAACCTTTACTGTCAGTGCAAGCCGAGCGTCATCATCATGACAAAGTGCTTCATCATGACAAAGTGCTTCTGGTTGACGTAGCAAAGAACATTGGACACTAAATTCAGGCAGCAGCAAATATATGTGGTGAAGGAGAATGATGCTGGCTGTAATGAAGAGTTCTGAGAGCATTTCCTATGCCATTCAGACATAATTCATTTGCTGAAGCTGGTGCATTCTCAACGATGGATTTCATGGGATGTAATACCAGTAAAATGTCTTCCTCCTGGCAGTCTTCTTCGACAAGCTGTAATAATAAGAAAATGCCAACTCTGCAACTGTTTTCAAGCTCCTAGTCTGAGTAATCCCTAAAGGGCCAAAGCATACAGGTTGCATCTACGCTTTTGATGAATTTCAGTTTTTGGGAAGCCAGTAGCCTGCTTATCTTCTCTTGTTGAAATAACCATTTCAAATATAAATAGTGAATTCTTGATGAAAGCAAATCCCAATCATTTTGGGAGACTAGATGAAGCACAGTGTTTTCAGCTTCAAGGCTGTACGAATTCTGGTTCTGCCCATTGGCAATACCCCGACATAAACCATATTGATTTATCAGTTGCATTATCTTCGATGTGTCATATTCTTGCCCGGAAGATCACTATAATTCACAAGAACATACTGTTCAATTGAAGCTAGGATTGACTTATCTGCAATCCTGAATTCAACATAAGAAACAACGTTAAGTAAAGATGCCGCTGAAATCTTGATTAATCAACAGAAGTAGAACATACCTGTCATTATATAAATAACTGGTATGTAAAAATCAACAGAACTGCAGACTGGCAACACGACAATAATCCATCTCCCGAGTTCTGCCCAAGTAGAAACAGCAGGTCCATAGGATCGATTGGCAGATCTGCAGCAGCATCTAGAATGCATTGCCCAGTGCCAGTTCCAAGAACATTTACAAGGGAACTGAACAGTACATATACTCCCATCTTCATATTTTTCAGTAGGAAATAATCC
>QMEG01000316.1:4425-21897 GCA_010665285.1 Linum bienne | reverse complement strand
TGGAGGGATGTTTCACTCTCAAGTCTCATCCCTTATCCCCGAACCATGTTTTTTATTTATTTAATAATTTAATATTGTTTATGATTTGAGTGAGTTCATTCTAACATGAAAGACATTGTTTACGCTAAAAATATAATGTTGTACCCTTTAATGATAATAAGATGCATAAATTAAACTTAAGTTTGAAACGGGGTGTTTTATCCGTGTAGGTCCAAGTTCACGTCTCTTAGTCTATGGTTTCCCAATGGACTGTCTCTTGCCAAATGACCAGAATTTTATCTATCGAATAAGGATGAGCTCGATGGTCTCTTAGTCGACAGTCTCCCTGTCGATTGTCTTTTGATTATATGAAGAATATTAAATGGTTTTATTAAATTTGCTGTCTACCGAATCGATGGCCATCCAGTCAGCAGTCATCCTATCGATGGTCACCAAGTCGACCGTTGCCTCATATCGACTGCCATCATATTGATGGTAACCATATTGGCTGGTTTTTTATCAATTGCCACCTATCGACTGTCATCCAGAGAATCGCCTCCTATCGACTGCCATCTCGTCTTCCCATTGTTTGCTTACTGATGGAAACCACCGACACCACACAAGAAGATCAAGGAAGTTGAAGAAAAGAAACTGCCAGCAACATAATCATAGCCACGTCCATAAAGTAGGAGGTAAATTCTATGACAGTTGCTTTCAGTGATAATAACCACCCATGATTGCCTATAAATGCAAAAAATCACCAACGGAGGAGAGGGGGGCAAAATCTCATCAAGCTAACACTCGCCCAATTTAACTTTTTTTGTAATTCACTTTTTCAGTAGTCATAAATGTAGTTTTTAACTCAGAGCTCTTTCAGAATCTCTAGCAATGGCTTTTAATTTGAAACTTTCTCGGAATTTCCATAGGAGTAGCCGTAGATAGCAGTAGATAGTCATCATAGACATCGAACACCTTTATTCGAACTTTATTTGAAGAAGCGTCAATCGTGTTATTAATCCTTTCTTAAGAAATCAATAGAGTGCATTTATTAATTCAAACACAAAAATTATACGGCCAGAAAACACATATAGTTCTAATCTGATTACAACATCATCTAATTGATATTGTAGTGCATTTTCTTTTAGTTTTGTAGTGAATTTTTTTAATATTTTTTAATTTATTTTTGCTATGATTCTATTTGGTGTTGTTATATGCAATCTATTTTTTATTGTGTACGGTTTATAACAATACACTCTTAATTAAAAATTATTAATACAATTCTATTTTACTTCGTATAGTACTTTTCTTGCTAACATGCAATCTATTTTTATTTGAACACAATCCTCGTATTTCTCCTTATTTACAAATGCGACGAACATGAAGGGGATTTGAATGTTAGCAAAAATTTACCGTCTTCCATGGGCATGTGCCATCTCTTTTTCAGTATCCAAAATGACAAATTAAGTTATAAGTTATAAAATATTTTATTTTAACTTAATAGTATTTCAAATTCGAATTACCTATGTATATTCCATCTTGTCTTGGAGTTTGGTTAATTTGGTGGTAAAAATGAAATGAAGTAAAAATGTGAACATGAAGATTAGGAAATGCGAACATGGACCATATATATCGTATTCAAATAAACATGGGTGGCAAACTTGAGGATTAATTAATCATATTATATGCTTTAAAAACTAATCATATACAATGTAAGGACCGGAAAGAGGCTACGTCGTCGGAAGCAGCTGCGCAGTGGTGGTGCCATTGTAGCCACCGCGGATTTTGATGGAAGGTTGATGCTGCCACGTAACGTACAGACACACCACTGGAGAGCACATCACAAAACATATGATATGTGCGGTAGGCGGCGAATGGAATTAGAATTCCATTTGGGAACGATAAAGTTATTCAGGGACTTTTCTCTCCATGTCCATCCTTTTCCCCTTGGGCTCATAAGACCGGGCAGGGGAATCGGGTAGGATAANAAAAATGAAATGAAGTAAAAATGTGAACATGAAGATTAGGAAATGCGAACATGGACCATATATATCGTATTCAAATAAACATGGGTGGCAAACTTGAGGATTAATTAATCATATTATATGCTTTAAAAACTAATCATATACAATGTAAGGACCGGAAAGAGGCTACGTCGTCGGAAGCAGCTGCGCAGTGGTGGTGCCATTGTAGCCACCGCGGATTTTGATGGAAGGTTGATGCTGCCACGTAACGTACAGACACACCACTGGAGAGCACATCACAAAACATATGATATGTGCGGTAGGCGGCGAATGGAATTAGAATTCCATTTGGGAACGATAAAGTTATTCAGGGACTTTTCTCTCCATGTCCATCCTTTTCCCCTTGGGCTCATAAGACCGGGCAGGGGAATCGGGTAGGATAAGTTGGGCCGGAGTTTTGTTTTTGCGATCACTGTATTTGTTGGGCCTCTTGGAAACACTCGATGAGGCCAACTCTGACAGAGGCTTCGACGAAGCACAACAAAGAAGCTTATCAGCTGGCTTCAATTTTCAAACTCCCCCCCACCCAACATCTATGCAGAAATCCAATGGAACTGGAGGTTATTAAAGTGCGCGATACCGCCGAATTTTTATCGAATTTTATATGACGTTATTCACTCGTAAATAAAGTGACAAATGACTTGATATTTTTATGTATAAGTGAAATTAATACATAGATTGACTTTATAAACCATAAAATCACCAACACTGTAGATTTGGCATTGGAGGTGTTGAAATCAGGTACTCACCCGAAACCCGTTCGGTTTGAACAGTTAAAATCCGGTCAATGTGGGCAACTAATGGGCAAACTCGATGCTCGTTTATATTGGGTGACGGGTTGGGATGGATTTGATGGTATCCATCTCTTTCCCGACCCGCATAATACATTGACATTTAAACTATGTTGTTTTGCTATATAATATATTTTAGTTTTAATTTTTTAATCGAAAATTCTATATTTTAGTTTGAGTAGTTTGAAATTGTTGATAAATTTGGAAAATTGTTGCGGTACTCTGGAAATTTAGAATCTAAAACTTTTTCCACGGAATTTAATTAGTAAAAATAGTTGAGAAGGAATTTTCCACTAAGGTAGACAACTTTTTGCGGATACAAATGGAGATAAATTAAAACTGGGGATTGTTTGGGTCGCCGGTTCGCGATAGAGATTTGGTGAGTGAGAGTACAATAATTAATTAATTAATTAGCGCAGTGGGGCTCAGCTGTAGCTGCTGGTTACATCGGCTGACACGGACAAACCCCAGATAAAAATAAAAGACCTGCTGGTTAGTACTTTCGGATCGTCATCACACGAACTGCATCCATTATTTTATTTAATGAATAGTAAATACCTGCTAGCTTTATATATTTTTGATTTATAATAATAATAACTTAATGAATAGTTTAGTCCCTTCTATCTTTATATATCTTTAATTAATTAATATGATTCATAATAAAATTAGCAAAATAATAATTAATAATATATGAAATACTATAGATATGGTAGTTAGGTTTGGTAGTTATATATCCATCACACAATCATTTCTATATGCTTTATATAGATAGCTGCAAGGGCCCAAAGTCCTTGGACCGTACCAATAATGTGTGTATTTACTTAAAATAAATTATTTTTGTTAGTGAAGAAGAAGAACTTAAAATAAATTATGTTCAATGGCCACCGTCGAGCCACAAGCGCCCAAAGTCCAACCATCCATGAGTATATTTAGCTTGCATGTACACTTGTGTATAACAGCGGATTTTGGGTGGCCTCCATTGCCCATTGGACACCAACTCACCCAAATTCTTCGTAAATTAAATACGAGACTTTTAAGTATATTTGGAGGTTGAGATATAGTATGGTTTTTAGTTTAATGTAAAACTAATTCAGTGTATGTATTTTGAACTCTATATAACCGGCTCAATTTTAGATGTAGGGATATTTATGTTTCTATTATCGAAAATAATATGTGGAAAAAATCGTTAATCCGGTCGCGATGATTGGCCGATCGATATAAATTTACTGAACTATAAAATTTATGTCCAATATATAGTGACATCTATCTATAACTTTAGTTTTGGCTTGACGAATTTGGAATTCTTGTACGTGAGAATATTAGTTATATCTACCTATAATACTTTTCATAGTTATTTATGAAGTAGTTGTTTTCCAAGGTTATGAAATCGTGACACTAGTTTTGGTTTGACGAATTATAGTGAGGTAACATCGATTGTAGGGTTATATTCACTGAAACTGAGTCCACCGGCCAATTCATGTCCTTTATTTTTATTCGGTTTATATTAGTATCGATGCACCCAAAATAGACCTAATTGACATTCTATAGCCCTCTCTCTCCCCCACATTTAATCTTACATATCTCTGACGATAAAGACCAACAAAATTATATTCGTTCTACTTTTATCATTTTAAATTAAAAGGGTATGAAGTACTATATTAGTTGTGATATAAGTAAGGATGAGTCATACTCGTAATTGCGGTTATCCAGTTGAACCTGGTCCGGTCAAACATGGTAAAATTCATATTGATATGATATTTTTAAAGTATGGATAAATTAGGAAACCGTTATGTGCATATATGAACTGAGTATGAACAGAGGCGGAGCCATAAAATCGGGCAAGAAGATGCTTTTTCCATAACATAAAAAAACAACCACATAACAAAAAAATCAACTTTTTTTATCACAATACTCGACCTCTCGATTAGTATCAAATATAAAGGAAATACACATTATATTATTGTGTGTTTGTGGGGTGTATCGGTGTACATGTATTTTGATATTATTCCCTAAGTAATAATTTCAAGACGGGTAGTAAGATTAAAGAAAAGAGTTTGTATTATAATATTTGTCTAATAAAGATGGTAAGTTTAATTGGTGTAGAAAGATTGTTTTGGTGTTTCTATTCCCACTACACCCAATTATGGGAAATATACCTTCCAGTCAAGGGGCTTAGAGGTGAAATTTAGAGGTTTTGCTCGAAAATTTAAATCGAGGCCTAAAAGATTTTATACCCAATTTTTATATAAAAAATTTATTAAATAATACAAAATAGATAAATTCATAAAATAATTTTACAATGATATCATCAATAAGCATATTTTCATATTGTAGATATTTACGAACTAAATTTATTGTATACAATATTCATAAAATTTATTGTAGATATTTACGAACCAAACTAGTTATAGTGTAGCAAGCCCTAAATCCTAAACACTAAATCCTTATACCCTACCACTTATATCATAAACCCTACAACTTATACCACAATTTGTACACTGAACATGTTCCCTACAACCATTACCCTAAACGTTAAACTCTGAACACTAAAGGGTTTAGAGTTTTAGTATTACTACTGTTTACGCTATTTCTAAAATTTTAATTCGTAAAATCCATAAACCCTCTACCTTAAACCCCAATGTGTATACTGATCATTGATCAACACATTCTTTAAAAACAGTTATCCTAAACCCTAATCCTAAACCATTAACCCTAAACACTAACGGGTATAGGGTTTAAAGATTAGTACTGTTTACACTATTCTTAGAAACCAAAAACCCTAGACCTTAAACTCCAATTAGGACACTGAACACGTTCTAGACCGTTTTAATAGTTGAATAAATATGTTTAGTTTGCATAATGTTTATTATTATCAACTAAATATGTAATTTATGCAAATAATGATTTTAATGGAGATGGTAATTGTTCATCATTTCTCCTTAAAGACTAGGGTTCAAATCACACTAAATAAATAACATACGGGCCGTCTAAATTGAGCGACCCCATGTCTGATACTAGCCGTCCAATTTAGATGGCCAGTGTATCGCACTAGCCGTCCGAAATGGACGCTCGCTACCTGGGCCATCCAAATTGGATGTCTGGTCTGTGATATGTTTAGCAGCTAAAAAAAATCAACCTCGGCTCTTTATAGAGCGAAGAAAAATGAGGATTTGTAACATGGGCTTTTCTTAAACCGAAGGGAAAAGACTGATATGGTTTTAAATTGTTACCGAATAAGATAAACATTAATTATAATTTTTTAAAATAATTTTAGTTATGTAACGGTTCTTGATATGATATCAAAGCCTTACATGACTGAGAGGTTTTTATTTTAAATCTCGGTAGCCTCCAATCTGTACACATGACTTATCGACGTTGTGCAAATCTCAACTCTTATAAGAACTTTGATTTGAGGGGCGTGTTAGTGAATAAAATAAATATCAATTAAAACTTTTTTCCAACAACTCAAGGTATTGAAATGCAACTATTTTTATAGAAATAAGTGCGAGAAGTTTATTGAAAATGCTATATATATTACCGGAAGATAAACTCTTACACTATACCGATACAAATCTCTACAAAAACAAACAAAAATAATATGACATATATGGCAGAAGAAATTTCATATATATACTTTCAGGTCGAGGGAGGGGGGATATTAATATTTTTGTAGGGCTTATTATCATTACTATGTGATGTTTCGACGCTTGATTCTAATAGGTAAACCCTTAGGGAAGTCAAGGTATGGGAATGCAAAGGCTTGATCATCTTCCGCCAACTCCCACTCGTAGTTTAGTACCAAATGGTGTATGAAAACCGCCATTTCTAGCTTTGCCAACTCCGACCCCGCACACAGCCGCGGCCCTCCTCCGAACGGCATGAAGGTGTTGCTGCTGTTCGGTGCCGGAGACGTCGTCGGAGAAAATCCTCGGCCGTTGATCGTCTGTCAATTCATTAATTAGTCAGGTAGATAAGATAAATGAAGTTAACTGACTCAGTATGAGTTTGACAGATACCAAATACTTTTTTGTCCTACGCAACTTAACCATCCAGGCATCTAAAATATATATAAACTATAAAGATCATAATACACTACGTGATACAATAACTTGTTATAAAATACGAAAGCAGAATAATATAAACCCTAGTTACATCACCAACTCGAGAGTGTAATCTGCTTAACCACTGGCAACTACATATCATAAATAAAAGAAGCTATTAAGTAAATACTTCGATGTCCTAAGGTTCCGGTGCACTTTATATCAAAAATCTTATATATATTTTAGATTTAAAATTTAAAAAATAATTTTTAAAAACCTTATCATAAACTATAAACACTAAAAATTGATGTTAAACTTTAAATTGCAACCTCTAAATATTAAAAAATGATGCTAATACCTTAAATCTTAATCAAATACTGCATTATAAATTCAAACTTGAAATTATAAACTTTAATTTCTAATGATAAAACCATAATTAATAAATCCCTAAATTTTAATTCCTAATACTATATTTTAAACCTTAAATATAAATTTATAATCTAAAAAAATAGTCTAATTTTAAGTATAAAAAAAAAAGACAAAATGTGATATAAAGACTAACAGTACCCACAAAGTGCTCAAGTGTTGAAAAGGAAAGAAGAAAAGGGGAAAAGGGGTTTTGTCATGCCCATATTAATTGGACTGGGCCCAGAAATGGCAGGGGGAGTACTTATAGCTAAAATGGGCCCACAGAGAAAAAAGCACAGAGGCGCACGTGCAAGAGAGAGGTCCACAATCCACATGGGGGCCTGGGGTAAAGCCATTATTATTATTTATTATTATTATTAATCATCTCCCAAAATTCCCCACCAGACCCGAGCCTGGGAAGGGGAGGGAGAGGAGAGGACAGTAATCCAGTGGGACCAGTCCTATTTCAGAGCAGCAACAACCATCCTTCTTCCAGCGATCGCGACACTTGACACCGTTTGGTGGCCTGTTGTGGCCGGAAGAAGGCATATCTAACCCTCACGACCGCCCGTCCATTTAATCCTACGTCCCCCCACCTCCTTCCGCGTGATTTTTAGTACTTGATTGTTATCTTCTATATGTACGTGAACTAAATTATTAAGCTTTTTAAATTCGAATTTTAGCAAAAACAAAATAAAAGAAAGATAGTAGAGAGTAGGAAGGAGGGAGGAGTGACCTGGAGCCACCGCCATGGATTGAAGGATTGAGGGTCGTCGAAAACGGTACCGTCCAAGTGCACGGCCGCTATCACCGGCAGCACTTTCCATCCACATGGAATGTCATACCCTTTAATTTTAACGTATACGTAACTTCAGAATCCACTTCATTACCAGCATAACATCCAAACCCCAAAACCAACCACTGTTCCTGAATTCAAATTCATCCTCTAATTAATTTACCTTTGTACCGAACGTCCTTCAGAGCCTTCCTGTGTAGAAACCTCACCACGTTGCCAAGTCTCAGCGTCTCACTGATAACCTTTCAAAACAAAACTTCATTTTACTTCCCCCTCCCAATTCTGATATCTGAATGCTTATTATATATAAGTACATGTACTGCCCACACAACTTTGTACTTTGTGGCTCCAACTTACGCATTGGGTGAACTCCATTTTCTTGTAATCATCCCAGTTCAGTTCAGTCTCCCCTGCATGCTTCTTTGCCTTCGCAATCCCACTGTGCTCCTCCTTTTACCCCCCAACAAAAAAATATCAAAAGCCTGAAAATCTACAACTACTAAATTATTTATGATCTTTTTACTGCCAGTCAGTCAGGCAGTGGAGTTAAATTGTTTTGACCAGACTATTATTATTATTATTATTATTATTATATTGTCATTTATTTGGGCTTGCCTGTAATTGCTGAAGAGCAGCTGGGGAGGACTGCAAGAAGTAAATAGCTAAAGCAATGGAGACGGAGGAAGTTTCGTGTCCAGCAAACAGCAAGCTCAGAACCAAGTCAAGTATTTGCTCCGTCGATAGATTCGAATGCTTCAGTACCCATCCCAGAAGATCGTCGTCTTCCCCAACCTCGTTGCTCCTCTTTTTCCTCTCCTCCATTTTCCTCTCTATAAACTTCAGAATCGTCGACCGTGACTACCAACAAAAAAATTTTAAACAAATGAATAATTAATAATTAAGAGAATAAAAAGGAACGAAATATCTTCTGGTTGATTGCTTATAAATTATATTATATAATACCTTCAACGCTCGCCTGTAAGCAGTTCCAGGGAAATTCAGGGGAGGAGAAACAACTCCTTTCATGAAAGTGATGTACTCTGATTTCAGCTGCTCTGTCTCTGGCTTCCCAGGATCCAAGCTCATTATATGCTTCGCCATTAGATTGAATGTGAACTGTAAAAAAAGTTAATTTTTAATTACTCAAAAACTAACCAATCAGAAATTAATTTAATTTAATTATATTACTTTCTTACCTTCTTGGCTTCGTCCTGAGCGGAGAAAGTGGAATTGTGGTTCCAGGAAGAGAGAACAAGTAGAGTGTGGCGCTCAACTTCTTTGAGGAGATGCGTACGGATCCTAGCGTGGCTGAGGAAGTTGAGGGATATGATTCTCATATTACGATGCATATCTCCAACCAAAACAAGCATCGACCATTTCCCCAATATCCCGCCGATGCTCCTCGGGTAGCTGCACTCGAACAGCCTCCCTTCGTTCTGGAGAATAAACCGGTTCAGACCGGCGTCCGCTGACACTATCGTCGGCTCCCCAAACAAATTCGACCGGTATATCTTCCCGTACCTGCGAAAAGATGATTTTTTTAATTGAAAAAATACTCTGTTTTATTATCTCTGTTTTTATTCATAAAATAACAGAGTACCTAGAGACGTGGCGTTCCATGAAATGGCCGATGGAAGTAGCGGTGTAAGGGCGCAAGTAGCCGATGGTTTCGCCGATGAATGGCCAGCCGGAGCTCCCCGGAGGGAGATTGAACCTGTGGTGGTGGTTGTTGTTTTTGGTTTTGAGGATTAGGATGAGAAGCAGAGTGAAGAGGGAAGGGAGAAGGAATAGTCCAATAAGAAGAAGCTCCGACTCAGACATGGAGCTTAGCCTTCGCTTTCTCTCAAAGCTCAAAGTCGATCTTCTTTTGCTTTAGCTGCTGCGAATTTTAGCATCTGTTTTTTTGGTAAGGAATGAACCAGTTGGAGTATTTTTTGTTGTTGTTGTTTTATAAAGGGTAACGAATCAAGAAGAGGGGAAGGCCAATAGGTTGCTTTTATAGTATAACAACTCTATGATATAAGTTGGGAATGATGCGGTGGCGTTTTGTGATTGGCTATAAAATTAAAATTTATAACTTAATGACACCCCATGCATATTTAAATAATGTTGATTCTCTGTTAATAATAATGATAAGATGACATCTTAATGTGTTGTTTTCTTTCTTTCTCTCCCCACCCATTAGTTAAGTATTCATATGATATGTTGATGTTGCATGTGATTGTATTGATACGATTCTAAAAGGTATTCTTCTAATCTATATACTATAATATACTATATTAAAAGTTGAGACTGAATCAAGTGTTTTTTCTTTGTAAAGCATCATTGGAGTTATACTTTAGGAGTGTTGGTCTCAACGTCATTATTGTACTTAATGAAACAACGATGAAAGAAATTTGTGCCTTAATTTAACTTAGAAGATGATGTTAGGGTTGCCTCGTTATCTCTCGTCGGAGACGAATAGTTGCACCGTTTTTGTCTTCCTTTTTAAACCCTAATCATGCCTCCTTGCCAACCAGACCAACCAAACCGGAGCGTTATCCACCTCCAAATCAGCGACCGACGCACCTCCAACGATTATCTTCCAACTGTCAGCCGTGATGCAAGCCGCCTTCGCTTCCATGGCAGCATTATCGACCACGGGAACAACCCTGGTCACACGCGAGCATACGCCAACAGTGTATGTCGGTCCAGATAGAGCTCCAACCGTTTCTCTATCCCTCTGACCAGTAGTACTTATCCCAGAGTTAGCTTTTGTGAAACCCCATCTTAGGAATCCCGATCGAACCACTGGTTCAACCGTGGAGTCCTGCTCGGGTTTCAACTTGAACTGTTCTCAACTCTATACTTCTAATAAAAGCGTAAAAACAAGCATTAAATGCAAACTGAAATACTTAAAATAACTGACCAACTATGATCTCAGATCCCAAAACACAACAAGACGAAGGAGGTACAACTCCAGCCAGAAAATGCATCAAAATGATATCATCTGATATCAAAACTCCGACCAGCTCTCTCTCCATCATCATCAGCTCTAATACCTGTGGCTGAACACACATATATGCCAAGAAAAACAAATTCTAATAGGATCAGTGATAAAAACTGAGTGACTAAACTAGACTCGCATAAAATTGTGACTATACCTCATTGTACTTAGAGTCGAGAACCGGGCTCATTCAGACTAAGTCCGGATTCGGTGCAACCGGAATATTGGACTATCTGATTGGTAATATGGCAAACCCGACCAAATATGATAATCGGATAGCCCAAAGTCCAATTGATCAGATCCGTACCACTCGAATATTTACCGGATTCACCTATCATACATATTTAAAAAATGAACTGATCAATACTAGCGTCCTGTATGTTTTTAGATCATATGATAATAGTATTTTTACTCTCTCTACTTTTCCAACTTAACAATTAGGCCATTGGGCTATTCAAAATTATTTTTACCCCTCCCAAATTACGAACTTGCTAATGCTTCCTTCGTTCTTTTTGTTTTGCCAGCAATGACACGTCATCCTGGTCGGCACATGATTGATGAGTGTGCTAATTATAATTATAAATTTTATTTTGTAATCAAATAAATATATTTTAGTATATAGTATTTTAACCTAATTTCCAATTACCTAATTAAATTCAGTTTATCGATCGATTTAGTTTGTCTTGTTCGACCGGCTAGTCAGGTCGTAGACCTTAATTTGGACCTGCTATTTTTGTGAGCAGGCCGTTGGGCATGGGGCATCACCTATCTTGGGGAAAATGTTAGTCACCCATATAGGTGCGTGAAAAATAACATATCTAAAAATCGTTTGGTATAATAAAAATTTGATTGAAAATTCTAATTAAAACCCTTATGTAGTAAAAAAATTCCGACTTGTCAAATTAAAACGGTAGATCTCACATATTCTTCTCATGACACGAACGATTTTTCTCTATTCTCCTTTACGCATGTAATTCCTCCATCTTTGTAGTGCATTCTTATCATGACTTGCCTTAACTCAAAGTAAGGCAAATTTGAGTTAGTGATTTGTTATAGCAGGTTTAGCAGATAGTGTTACGTAAGAAAAAACTGTCGTTACATAACGACCTTTACTCTTACGTAACAGGTTTGATTTTGCCTATTACATAAGAAACAACTCTCTTTACTTAAGTTTTACGTACCTGAAATAATTAAGGAAGCAAATTAATTAAGTGGACGTTTCATTATTTTCTGGTCCAACGTGTTCTAAATCCCCATGATTATGTCTCCCAAAATTTGAGGTCTGGTGTAGTTCTAGTGCTAATTTAACTGCATCATGCATCTGGTCTTACTAAGATCAGGCGATGGAGGGGTCATCTTTCGACACACCAATTCCAAACACCATTATTATTATTATTATCATGCAAATGTGTTCATGCAAATGAGTTTAATTTGACTTGGCAAAGTTAGAAAGGGGCCTCGCCTCATTGATTGATGGTCCTAATTAAGTTAATTTCATACAATCTGGATAGTTAAGTAGCACTATTTTGATATATCTTCCTTTGAAGCTTGCCTTGAACCTCTTGTTATAATCACATCATCTAAGAACTATTACCTTGTCGCATACGTATTATCAATTTTTTTAATGGTTTAAGGATGCGTAAAATCATTTTTTTTTTATATTTTTACTTTTTATTAGATTTTAATTTAAATTATATCCACATTTTAATACATGTGTGTACTCAATACACCATATCATTTTTTTTAACATACTTTGTACTTGAAGTTACAAATTTAGATGTTTTGTTTAGGTTTTGGCTCTTTCAAAACCAAAAAAAGGGTTTGGAGTTTAGGGGGTTTATAGTATATTTCTTAAATTTATAATTAATTAATACGAATTTATGATTAGACGTTAGAGTAGTGATAGTTAATTTGAAATATTGGATTTGTTCTTAAATGTTTCGGTAAAAACATAACTTTATATTCACAAATATCCTAAGTACGTAAACCTCTCTAACTTATAAATAATTTGAAAAACATCGAATATCTTCGTATTTAAAAATAGAATAATGGAAATATAAAAACTCACGGCGTGACTTAATAAAATGAAGAAGAAACATGCTGAAATTGGGAATCAAGAATCACGTGGTGGCCGAAACTTTCTATTCTCGACACGAAGGAGCCGCAGCGGAAATATAGTACAAATAAAGGTACCAAAAAGTAAATTTAAAAATACGTTAGGAAGACGACGAGTCACAAGGATGCAAGTAATAAGTACAACACCAATGTGAAGTGAAACAAAGACAGCACGCACGCACGCACGCACGCACGATCGGCAGAAGCAGACGAAATAGTCAAGTGTTGTGGTACCTACGTGGTGTTCTAATAAACCCGACATAAACAAACACGTTAAAGCAAATATCATGTCTCCTCCTTCTCTATTCACAAACAATGTCCTTGTTAATCTGGTTTATGTCAAGTTAATTAATTACCTGGTGCTAATTCTGTTTAGGGTTTTAATGATCATGAACATAATATCGTTTGTGTGCGTATAATTTACTTCTAGTTACACACCATGCATCGATTCTATACAAAAAAAAAACAACAATCAATGATCATCAAGCTAAGTGATTGTTTACATAAAACTTGGATGTTTATTGATATCATTAGAGGCAACAACCACTATTTTAAAACATTTTCGAGATTGTGAATGATAATTCTGTTTATTTTAATCTCATTGTTCTCTAAAAACAAAGAGCCTAACTTTTTACTCATTTATGTATTAAAGTTTGTATGTTTGACGAGTGAAATGTTGTATGAAAAGTTTTTTTTCGAGAAAAATTAAATTTTGATATAGTGGTTTTGGAGCGTCCAATATTTTCATCTGCGAAACCAATTTTAAAGGTAAAATTACTGATGTTTTGAAAACGGCTAGAGTTCCTCCAACCTATTAAAAGTCTTTGTGGTGTTGTTCTAGAAAATGTATATGTTTTGTTAAGTGGTCGTCATATATAGAACAACTTCTCCTCTCTCCCATCATAATTTGTTTTTACTTTTCCTTGAATTTTGGATTATGTTCCTCACCAAGTATGATAAATTAATGGATGGTTTGATATGGAGAATCAGATGGATTGTTGATATATTTTAGACGTTTTCAAGTTTTTTAAGACGTTTCTTTACAAGATTTATGAGCGAGTCAGTAAGAGGTCGAGTGTGAAGGGGTTAAGCCGTATATATTATGTGGAGATTTTGGCCGAGTCATTACATGTCGTAATTTATTGATGACTCGACTAAATCGGTTATGGATACTTGGTGAGGAAGAGATGAGATTGATTTTAATAAGTGTTTGAAATTTCAGTTCGTTTCCCCTGATCACAAATGACGGATGATCATAACCCAGGAACGTCCGTTTTATGGTATCGACCCTATCGGGGCAGCTGTTAGAGCCATCAATATATATGTATGTTATCATGCTTAATCAACCGTAATCATTATGTTAGTCCTGAAACAACAAACTTGGGCTTAAGTGCAAAGGTAATCGATTGTTTAATTGGCCAGGAAATAGTTTGTCTGTCTCTTATATATATATATATATATATATATATATATATATCATAAGTTTCTTTCTCCAACATACAGACAAACAATTGCTCTAAAATAAAAATAAAATTGAAGGATTTAAACGGGTGAATTTTACGCATAATTTAATGCACCAATGAATTGAAATAGTAAGTGCAATCTCAAAACCTCTGTGAGTTGTTCTTTTTTTTCAAAGAAATTTGTAAGTTGTTGGATAATAATAGTAGCATATTACGACAACCGAGCGGTGGACTACTAGCCTGCCCTACAAAATGACAGACTCGTTGGTATTTATTTAATATTTAGGGAAGATGATTAATGAGTTGTTGATGTAATGGTGTTAAAAGTTATATTTGGAAGGGTAAATTAAAATTCGATTTCCGATTTGATCTCATTATAATGTTGGGAAAGGAGTAAAATTTTAACCCCGAGACAATTTCTCAATTAGATTAATCACTAGTGGTCGAAAATCAGAATACTAAATTAATCGACTAGTTGTCGAAAATTAGAGTTTACACCTAAAAAATACTCAAAGCAGATGCAAGGGAGCTGGAGCTCACCCCAATTTTAGTCCAAAACATTAAACTCAATTATATATTTAATGATTTTTAAAGTACAAGACCATAAAGATGTATGTGATTAAATTTTAAAATTACATTATTATCAACCATCGAGATCATCATGATGGATTTACATTACCCATTAAAATTTTGACGCATAAAAAACATTTCGGCATACCAAATATAAGCAAGAAGTGGTCCAAGCCATCGGTGCGCAAAAAAGTGATGTTTACGATTTATTTTGTTAAGAGAGGTCTGAATGAGGCAGCTCATGCTTTGGTTCGACACTCTATTTCTTGTGATTCACCGACTACGGGTACTACCTCCCCGGTTTGGGTTAGCAATTTGCTGGTCGACCGTTGTTAAACGAGTGAGGATTATTGATATTTCAGCACTTTACTTAAAAAACAAAGTATATATTCATCCACTCTTACCAACTTTCATTCTCTCCTCTTAAAAAACAATGTATATAACCATTAATATTTGTTTTTTTTTAATGGGATTTACAACGTACGTACAAAAGTAGAGTTAGTAAACAAGGGCTTGAAAGAACACCAAAGTATTGTTTTTTAAGAGTGGATGAATATATACATTGGATCCTTGCGGCGATAAAGTTCCCAACTTGGAATCATCCACTGACTTCATGAAATAGCTGACGAGGCTTAGTTAGTTATAATATATGATCTTCAACTTGGTACAAGTTGTTCAATCGAACTTCCCATTTAAGTAACTAAAAAAACACTTGGAAAAGATGCAGAAATTCTGGGATTTGTTTCTACTAAACCTGTATTGGCTGCTGCTGCCTGTATATGTTGGGATTCGCAAGCACATGTAGCCTTTCTCAATAACACCATTGACTGGAGGAGAGGAGTAGAGAAACGATATCATGGAAAAGAAAAGGCTAAAGAGACAAAGTAAAGTATGTTAATTAGAAATGAATAAACCAGCAGATTATAAAATCGCAGACAGACGGCATGTTCCATGAAACCAAAAAGCTACTTTCTTTAAATTTTGGGCACCTCAATCAAAGCTTACGCCACAAACTCAACCCATGCGTGTGCTTTTATCACTAGTTTCTTCTCCCGGCTCCATTTTCAGCAATGAACAGCTCATGAAATTTTACGATATCATCACCACCTCATGAAACTTCATGATTGAGCCAGCCACCTCCTCCATAAATGAAAATGGCACTTTCATCATCCTCATCATTTCAATTCACAGGCCCCCCCTCTCTACCAATATCTTCTGCGGAAAGAAAAAACCCCCTTTTGGGGTCTTTATTATTCAAATGTATTTCTTTCGACTTACCCATTCATGCTCTTCAAACACTCATCCAATGGCTGGCTGCCTCTCTTCCAGCTAGGGGGATTACAGCAATCACACCATCTGCAATTTAGATATCCATAGGATTGAACGTAGAAATGTCATGAGCAAAGTACTATACTAAAACAGTTTAAAAGCTGAAAGAGAACAAGTTCCAGCTGGTGGAATTCTATCACATTTTTAAACATCAATACTGTTAGGTATCAGTCATTCAATCTATGAAATTGTACCAACAAAGCAAACAATGATAATTTAAACTGGGTCACTCATACGGCCATCAGTCCCTATCAACGTTCTATTTTATTCCTTTTGCTTTCCCGCCTCTTCCTTTGAGGATGACAACTGGTGTCATTCATCCATTTAGTTTTCGAGGAAACAGAGCGAAATCGGTCCCCTACTCTTGTGGGGGGACCATACCATACAACAACCACATTGAGGCTCATTGAAGATAGGGAAAAAGATCATAGAAAATAGACATGAAGGAATATATATTATTACACCATCGCTTTTGCCTAGCTAAATAAGCCAATTATGCTTCCTCATGTTCCATCTGGGTTTCTCTAGTTGACTTTGGAACACAGAGAAACTAAGCAAAAAGGAGCAAAAAAGAAACAAAAAGGAGCAAGAATGCATAATTAATTACCAATGAGTGCACGGTTGTGGACGAGGGACATCATCTGAGGAACACAGTACTTCATCTCATCATCAAACAATTTCCTTCTTGTTTGCCACAAAAACAGGTTCTTGATGACAAATGAAATGATATGAGAAATCCTAACATCTGGCAGTGCATGACAACCTACTTCTAGTACTGTTCCGACAACAACCAAAAGTACAAGCAGTAGGATAATTATACAACTAACATGTCCTATCACTAGAAAACAAGTGAAAAGAGGAATCCGGATAGAAACAGGGTTATGGAGAAAGCTCAATCTAATCTTGCAGTTTATTGCCAAACATCCAACTTTGAAAAATTTACTATGCTTTTACTACTATAACTGTTTTCATTA
>QMEG01000315.1:5000-15937 GCA_010665285.1 Linum bienne | reverse complement strand
CAGAGATAGGGGAAGAAGGTTGGCCCAGGCTCAAGGACGTCCAGTTTTTGATGCTCCAATTCAAATCCCCCACATCAGGGCTACCTTTCCGCGTCCAGCTGCGGTAGAGCGATCTGCTCTAAGCCTGTTTGCCCCGGACGACTCAAAGAAGGATGCAAGTCAGGAGGAGTTGTCGGGCCTGTGACGGTTGGAAATCAATGCTATGATTGAGGAAGTAGAGACCAGGACAGAGGAAGCCGGCCCATCCAAGAAGGCTCACTATTCAATTCGAAGGTGACACCCCTTGCTGTCTTTACGAAGATTTCCCTTCTTTGCTTCTTTTGTTTGAAATAGGACCGGACGGGGTCGAGTGATCAAACTGTCATTGAAATCTCACGCGCTCGAAGAACTCCTGCGCAGAAAAAAGAAGAATGAAGAAGAGAATCGTCTGTCGAAGTAGAAGCTGAGAATAATAAATTTCTATCTCCTTCCATTCAAGGAAAGAACTCTTTAAGCGGATCAACAAAGGAACGAAGTCTCACTTGCACAACCCAGCTTAGAAGTTCAGTTCTTTGCCCTGTTCTCTTATTGGCATCTAGTCTAATCGATTCCTAACAGCGGTAAGCCCGATAACTGGGAAAAAGGCAAAAACACTAGCTGATAGAGATGGCACAACTCCTTCTTCTTTCTCTGTGAGGAAGTTAACCAGAATCCGCAGCTATTGAAGACGGTCTTGGCCCCTGGGATAGGAAGAGCAGGCATGCCATGAGTTCAGATAGACCAGACCGACGGACAGACATTGAAGAAGAAAGATTTCAGATGAGCAGCTTTGCTAGACTTGTCTAAAGTGGAATTCACTTTGACGCCTAAAAAGGGCTCCCTTTTTTCAAAAATGATTTCATAGAGTACGAGATTTTAGCAATCCCTTCCAGGCCGCCTACTCTTCTGACCTCGTTTAAACTCAGGATTTCACTCGTCAGGCCGTATGGACATAGACAGAGTAAGAGTCCTACAGAAATTTGAAAAGTCTTTCAAGGGCCATTTCTATTCTCTAAGTCCAACTCAAAGGAGCAAGCACCTTAGACTAATGCGGATCCGACCCTTTGAGACAGGCAATGACCTTTACCAGTTGAACAAAAAGACAAGGGCAGGACGGGGTGACATATCGATATACATATTCTAGCCCGATGAGCTAAACATAATCTCTATTTCAAGAAGCGATTCAACGAAGCCGATTGACCACTTTCCCGAGGACCAATTGAGAAAGTCTCATTTCGATTAAAACTCATTGAAGTCAGTATCGACGCTTGACGCTACGAATTTTATAGGATTTGATAATTTTTTTATGGATTTCTAAAAAACTTTGATCAACTATTGATTCAATTCCTGAAACTAGGACTAACAAGAGCTCCTCGGCAAGGACGGATCTGTCTGTTATTGGCTGTCATGGATCGGGGGATTGGGGATGAGAGCGTTAGAGCCAGCCTCTTTGCTTCGATCGGAAAGAGGACTTGGAGAAATTGAAAGATATGGCTTATCTCAACAGCTGATATGCGACAGCAGAGATAAAAGGTGCTTGAAATGAAACTCTGAAACAGTTTAGCTTTGTTGAGCTTGACGCGCTAAGCATATCATATTGCCTGGGATAACGAGCATAAGAGCTAAAGGGCTATTCTCGTATCAGCCCGAACATAGGCTAGTTTTTTCTTTGTTAATCCTTTGTTTAAGAAAGTGCTTTTTACTATATTTTACCATCGAGAGTAGTTGCTGTTTTCTTTCTTCAAAGATAGATTCCCTTCCCACCGAGACAAGTTTCCCTTACCCGAAGATCCAGTATGGATGCCGGGGACTACCGCTTGACCGTAACGCTTTGGTTTGGCCTACGCCTGTTGTTTAGCTCCATACCTTGGTTCGCTTAGCTTCCAGTACTCCCTTTTGGTTCATCTGCTTTAGGCTTATCATCTTCTTTCTCTCATCCAGCAAGCTTTCTAAGACTTGCTAGCGCTAACCTCTCTACAGTAAACAAGTCAATAGACTAGCCTTCCCCGCAGGCTTTCGAGTGCTTTGCTAGATCAGAAGTGGAATTACCCTCTCCCGTCATACGAGCGCGTTGAGCTTTTCAGTGCATTCCGAAAGAAGCGAGAAACTTACTCGGTAGGGGTGAAAAAATTTCTTTTAACGCGCTAAAGCAAGCTTTTAACACTTTTTATCGTTAAAAGAAAGAAGTTACTAATGACAACGGATATGTTGAAGCAGGGTGGTGGAAGGAGCCTCTGAACAACCTGATGAACCGCGTTAAGTGTGCTTTTCTGACGTCTTTGAGTTTATGTTATGAGCCGACCTTTTCTGATCCTAGTGAATACTAGGGCAAAGAGTCCTATGCCCTCTATTCTGATGATATGGATTCGACTTGTCGGTTAATTTTTGATGAGTTGTCCCTCTTCGGAGTCAAATTCAGGTTTGGATGCAGATGATACTGAGACATCGCCTGATGCTGAGGAATCAAGATATTTTCTTTCAAGAGAACCTGGATCCTTTGGTTCGGGAAAAGCTGTTTTACGCTCTTGCCTCGGTTGCTTCGCAAGCTTGCTTTGCTCTAAGTTGACTATAGTGGAGAACTGACTGCTGGTCTAGCGATCCCTCCTAGCTGCCTTTCCTTTCATTCTTCGGGAGGTCTGTTATCTTCCATGCACGGATTCAAAGCATAGAACCGAAACTGCGTCCTGTACGTCCATGCTAGCTGGCCGGCCCTTCCTAAGGGAGATCTTTCTACTTTTTCCCATTGTTTTAGAGCTGAAAAACTTTACCGGGTTGCTTACCTTACCAATACCACTACTTTAAACTGGATAACTGGCAATGGAAGCAGATCGCTCCGAACAGGCCTGCCTGCAACGAGCACTAGCTCACACTCACCTTAACCCTGTCATCGACAGCCATTGAGTCATTACCTAATCCTTAAGAGTAAGACTTCCTTTTTTTCGATTCGGTCCCATCTTGGGAGTCTTCGAAGTGATGACGCCCGCCTATCAGTCCATTCGTATATCGAGGGCCCCTTCTTTCAGTTTCAGGTCTTGCAGTTTCTCCGGTTCTTGATCTTGGATCGTGTAAAAGGAACCCCCAGCAGGGGGGAATTGCTTCTCCGCCTTTCCCGTCCTTGTCTGTCTTTCTTTATGTCGTTGTTTCCTTCAGTTGGTTCGGAGAGCTATGCTTAGGTCAGTTTCTTTAGTCAACTTATTTGGTAAGTCAGCAGTGAACCCCCTCTCTCATAGATTCCTAAGGCGGTAAGAAAGTAGTCCCGTAAATCCATAGTAGTATAAGGCGTAGGTTATGACTTGATCCAATAGAGTCAGAACACCTTTCTATCTAAAAGAAATGGTGCTCGATGAAACGATCCCGATTCCACACTATGCTGTGGGGTGGGCTGGGGGGAGAGCAGCTCTGCGAAGCTGGGCGTTCAGTGTTCTTATGGAGGAAGCATACTAGAAAGAAAATAGAAAAGGCCTTAACTTAAAAAAAGAGCGTTAGGGTGATGGGCAACCTTAGTCTATATGTTGTGCTCGTGAGAAGTACCAGTCTCGCAACAGTACTGTCGCAAAAGGATCGGTCCTTCATTTGCCGATCGTTCGCGAGTTTCACTCGCTCTCTTGCCACGCCTTTCACTCACTCGCTTGAGTCGGACTCAATCCATTCTTTTTGTTTGGAGGATCATTCGTTCTTTACTCTTTTGCTATTACCCGCAGCGAGCGCAGCAACCAAGGTGCATATTATCATATAGAAAGAAGCGAAGCATAGCGATTCGTACTACCGGAAAAGTTTCGCTAACCGGCAGGCAGCCCTAGATAGGCAGGCGCAAGCAAGCGCAGCGAATCACATAGATAAGCCCCTACCTGCCATGCCAGCGCGCGGATAGATAGGGCGGGCGAAGCGCGAAGGGGATGGATGTCTGAGCGGTTGAAAGAGTCGGTCTTGAAAACCGAAGTATTGAAAGGAATACCGGGGGTTCGAATCCCTCTCCATCCGCGAAGTCATAAGTTCTCTCTTGCGTTATCTATAGATAAGAACGAATCGGATCGAACTCGACTGATATGATAGATGGCTTGTGTTATGATTTAGTTAGGACTTTGTCTCCCTTTCGTTATCTTATGCTCCCGAAGGTAATAATCCACCCCTTCCCTTGCTTCTTACCGCGTAGTGGGGACAGTTAGACTGAACTATTTTATTTAATAAAGATATCCCAATAGGTAACTGAACTAAGGCTTTTAACTAGCAGCAGTGGGCTGGCCGCCTGAGGTCATTAACGGTTGAGAGATTGAGGCGGGTAAGATTGTTGGGCAGAGGTGTATGGGTAAGGCCTTCAATGAAGCCACTTTCTTCCCCCTGTTTCAGCAATGGAGCAGGGGGCCCGTTAAACACGCTAGGATAAAAAAGGTAGGTCTTAACGGACTGACTGTTAGCTCCTTAGTAAGGGTATTTGTATAAAACGGGAGTGCTTGTAACGTTATCCACGATATTAAGGTGAGGGTATTACTACTCTCTTTTCTCTTTCGATTAACGCACCAAAGATGGGACTTTGAAAACTATTGCATTCTTTGCGCTAACGACTATTTTCTCTAAAAGGAAACACGGGCATAAGGGGTAGGTAGTAAACGTGTCTTAAAAGGCTTTCTTTTCGCTCTTGCTAACGTCTTATATAGCGTCTCTCATTTGGTCTAACACCCGATATTACGTAAAATAGGATAGCAAACGAACTCGCCTTAGGGGCACAGCTTCACGCTCTACTTTAGACTTTCCTTTCCCATCTTCACTGGCTCCTATCTTTCGACTGAGACTGGTACCGGCAAACTACTGATTACTTCAGACTTTTTTTCCCATCCTGCATCGCTTCTATTCCTAAGGCAGTTCATTCGGGCAAGTCCCAAGACAGAGATTCCTTTATGCCAAAGCCACTGCTTCATGCCACCAAATAATAAAGTAAGCGATCCCTGGAAAGTCAAGTGTGAGTTCTACCCTCGTGAGAGGTGCATTTCCTAGGACGTAGGTTTGGGATCGACTCCGGAATCTTACCTGTCTTAAGGCAAGAACGGAGTCAGAGTCAGCTTTGGCATTCAGCTGTGCTCTATCTCATATCTGGATTGGTACTTTCAAAATATCATTACCGGGCCATGTCCACGATTGGTTAGCGCCAGCGTCGCCCTCGGAATTTCCTTTCTTACGATATCCAGAGGCATCTTCCATTCATATCGATTTGGGTTTTTCCGCACCATATTTTGATCTGCCTCTTCTTCGATCTGGAATTCCCAGCAAATCCTTTACTCCTCGAATACAATGGGATTTCACACCTGGCGAATCTTTTACTCTACCTCCTCTTATTAAGACCATAGAATGTTCCTGCAAATTATGACCTTCGCCTGGAATGTGAGCAAATATATCATGTCGATTGCTCAACCGTACTTTGGCTATCTTACGTGGAGCTGAATTCGGTTTTTTCGGTGTTCTCGTTGAAACACGCGGGCATACTCCTTGCTTCTGGGGACATTGATCCAAAGCTCGAGTACGGTCCGTGCGCCGTTTTTCTTCTCTCCCATGACGAATCAATTGATTTAATGTAGGCATCGCTCTTTCCTTTGTCCTTCCCCCCGACTTTTTCCCTATCACTAGTGATTACTCCCGATCCAAAGCACCCCTTCTCCATTCATAGAGAGATCCAATCGTCAAAATCAATAAAAAGGCCATCATGGACCAAAATCCAAACAGATCAATCTTGTTGGGAGGTACTGCCCAAGGAAAGAAAAAGGTTACTTCCGGATCAAGGATAATAAATAAAATGGAAACAAGATAAAATCGTATATCGAAACGACTTCTGGCATCACCGGAAGGATCGAAACCACATTCGTAGGCCGACAATTTTTCTGGATAGGTCGAACTATTGGAAGCAAATGGAAAAGGAAGACCGAGTGGGATCAAAGAAAATAGCGGACTGATCACTAAATAGATACAAATAGGTGAAAATTCTGACATCACCACAGAACACTTGCTTCTATCGCTCCTTGCTCGCGGGGCGGCATACCAAAAAAAAGAAAGGGTTTCAAAAAAAAANAATCGAATACTAATAGAATAGAAAAGAACTGTCTTTTCTCTATACTTTTCCCGGTTCCGTTCTTACCGCGTGCTTTACGCAATCGATTGGATCATATAGATATCCCTTCAACACAACATAGGTCATCGAAAGGATCTCGGAGACCCACCAAAGCACGAAAGAAAGCCAGGATCTTTCAGAAAATGGATTCCTATTCGATCGAAAGAGTGCGTAATAGCTCACTGATCGAGCGCCGAAGATGAACGGGGCTAAGCGAGGACAACACGATTTTCTGACTGTACTACCCCGTCTTGGTCCCGACCTTCAAGAAAAGGCGGCTACCTGTACCCGAAAGCGAGACAGGTGGGTAGGTAGAGAATACGACGGCGCGCCCGTCGGTTAGGCAGCAGTGTGGTTCCAGGTGCCGTCGCGTCATTGAGATCCGCAGGGTGGCGGGGACTGAGATTGCCTTGTATCGGGTGAAGAGAAGGGGTGGTAGGCTTAGTAGGGCTCGAACCTACAATATCACCGTTATGAGCGGTACGTTTCAACCAATTAAACTATAAGCCCCTACGGATCTCTACATGCAATTCGCTCACTTCGGGAAGAGCGGACGGAAAGAGGAGGCCTTTGCTCTATCTGCTTCTTCTGATTCCCAGGAATGAATAATTGGAAAAATACAAGAAGCAAGCGGCCCTTTCGCGAAAAAGCCGGTACGCTTTCCGGCTCGCGACGAGTCAAACGGGCGGGGCTCTCTATTTGCTTGCAATGCCGGCTGTTCGCCTATTTTATTCAAAAGGCGCTACTAAACTACTGTAGTACAGCTAGTGTTAGTAGTACAACAGAATGCCGTTCGCCCCGCAAGTCAGTCCTACTGAAGTACCAAAGGTGCGCTCAGTGACTTTCGTAACCCAACTCTTTAGTAGTGAGTTTGAGAGGGGTAGGGCGACCTTCAGTATTTCAAGAGTAGTTGAACAAACAAGCCCACTAATACCTTTTTTTTACTTTGGTGTAGTTGACTACCTATTGACTCAAGGTTAAACCAAAAATAGACTCATGTTCATAGGAACAGGGAAGGCTTGCTGTAGCCCTATTTAAGTAGGCTCGCAGCTTCGCTCAGCAGAAGAGCCTTACTTTCTTCTATTATATTAGTAAAGCGCTCGCGGGGCGAACGGCATTAGTACAGCTGTTAAGAATACTCTCCGATGTTGACTTTGTAAACTAATAGGCAGGTAGGTTACTTTTTTGAATCAAAGTAGCGGCGAAAGGGGGAAATAGCTCAGTCGGTTAGAGTGCGGGTCTGTCACGCCAAAAGTATCGGGTTCGAACCCCGTTTTCCCCGCCCGATCATGCCAACCAAAAGTGGAAGAAGTCAGAGTTGGAAAAGGGCGAAGTTCTACAATCAGTGGGGGGGTTCCCTTGAGTTCTTCATCGCGGGCCGGTCCCGAAAGGTCTTAACGAGCCTTTTCCTCGGATGATCGCGGAAATAGCGAGAGGTTGCAGTCCCCCCCATACCATAACTCATCCAACATTCCAAGTTCCCGAACGGATCCCGTTCAATATCTTTCCTATGATGACTCCCCTCTAACTTTTTTTACCTGGCCTCTCAAATAGACGAGATCTCTCTATAACTGTTTTGTCATGTCAATGCCGATTGAACCAGCTGCCAATTCCGGATGATGGTGCTCTATCGAAGGCAGCCGGCCGAGCTAGGAACCTGCTCTTGGATTGGCCACCCCCCCCATCCTACCCGGATAGGGGCCGGAAGGAGGGAGACCGAATCAAGGCTGCTTCGGCCGAACCCACCCTTACTTCATTCAGAATAGGAGAGCAGGTGCCTACTTCCTCGTCGTGGAGCGGAACAGGTGAGAGCAACCGATGTGATCTTTGGTCAATTCACGAATCGATCGGGCGTTGTTCTATAGGTCATTCGGAAGGTCTCCGTATAGTTTTTTTATTTTGAGGCGTAACGCTTTGGTTGTTCGTTCCCCGATATCACCTCAAGAGAGATGTGGGTGCTCCCTCCTGCTGGGATGAGGGGAGTTCGGTCTCCTTGTCGTAGGAAGTTTTTAGGGAGATCTGGACTCCGATAAGAGAGAGGAAGCATCTTCGCCCACTAGCAATTGCACTGGAGAATGTGGCGTGGCTTCGCCGATCCGACCTATAAGAGTCCCACCCGAGCCCATTCTGAATGGATAAGGAACAAAGGCGAGCAGAAAGAAAGGTTTTCCTTTGGAGTTTCTTGCCTGAGCTCGTAAAAGGGTTATAGGAACTGTAGCTAACAAGTGTTCCCTGAGGGGATTCTTACTTATACTCTTTCTACTAGATTGGCAGGACGGATACCTTGTTCTTAGTAGCTAGGCAGCTAAACCAGTAGTAGTTCAGGTCCGGGCATGAAGCTAGAGGTTCTATTTTCAGCTGTGAGGCAGAGGTCCGAGGCAACTTATAGGTAGCCGTCTTAATAGATCTTCAGTAGTAGCAGTCGTGGGTGAATTGCTTTCCCACGAAGCAGTAAGGTTTTCTTTCTTTATTAAATGATAAGCACGGTTATTATTGGTTGTCCCAACATTCAGCTGAGGTAGGCTACTACCTTGCTCGTTCTAAGTCGTTAACGAACGGAAAGAAAAAAGTCCAAATACAGACGCTAACCAACTGAGAGATTAATTAATTGCTTCGGGAAAGGATCATTTTAATGAGAAAAAGCATCCTACTAAGACGATCGAAATGATGAAAGAGTAAGAACGATGTGATTACAGGGTTGAATATCTCAGACTGCTAAGGAGAGATTCCTAGTCTGGTAGCAGGTTATTGGATCAGTTGGGTAGTCAGCGCGTTACCGTAAAGCTCTACTGATAGAGAAAGAAAGAGACTTCAGACTATGCTTTTGCCGCTCAACTAAAATAAGTTGCACGAGAGCCCTCAACCTTTCATCAAGCATCTACTGATCCGTCTTGGGCACTTCTTTTTCATATTCAATTAAATAAGGAATCTCCGCCATGTTCTCAATCCATTTATTCCACGTATATAATCGAGCGGCTCGCGCATCTGTTATATACGATCGTTGTTTGATCTCCACCGACCCCCTATGTATGTTGCTCCGGCATCGCATCGGGTCAAGAACTCCAGCAGCGGATATGCGACTGTCGATCTATTCCTGATGTGGTGTCCTTTCAATCAACTAGTGCTACTCCCTGGCTTCCTTCCTCCACGGAAGACTTGCGTTAATAGCTTGTGTAACTTCCTTGCATGGACAGCTACCACCTCTTCTCTTTACTTTCCTTCGCTTCGGGTATACTAAGAAAGTCTACTCTATCATTCAATCGTGACAGCCTGCCTTTCTACAAAGATCCAAAGAAAGAAAGTAGGAAGATTGGCTTGGCCTCATTCTTACCAATGGTATTCCCTGGAGCTTCCTATACTTCTCCTGCGACTCCTATTGCTATTACGACTGCTACTTAAAAAAAAAGATAGGTGCCTCCTACTCCTTCTTCCCTTCCAGCGACGAAACTACTCTTGCAAAGTAAAAAGGTAAAGGTTCACGTCTTCGTCACTTGTCTTACAATGGGTACTAGCGTCTCAAGGCCCCTGCCCCTAACTAAAGGAATCCTTCTAGGTATAGGGCAGCTGAAAATAGAAAGAGCCCTACTAATCAATGCTTTTAGAAAGATTAGGATTCTAAATCAAAGCATTCTTCGTTCACTTGACCTGGTTATGAACACGAAAGAGAGAATGAAGTCGTCTGTGCTCCCATTCGTGGAATACGGTTTTATCTTCTTGCTTGTAAAATAAAAAAATAGCTGAAACTGCGCTCGCAGCTTTGAAGCCCGCTTGCGATCAGTTTTGCTGTGCAGTGTTATTAAGGCGGGAGAAAAGAACGCGCACGCATCTCTTACCATTCGTTAAGTCGGCAGCTGCCAATAAGCTTGTCTTTCTTTTTTGTTACAGAAAAAAAAAGGACTTATTCCTTCCGGCTAGCTCGAAGGGAAGGCAAGAGCTCTTAGACCATTTATGGAACAGAAAGGCCGGCAGGGCAGATGGCTACTAAAGGCCTATTTGAGCATTTTCATTGACCTATACTCTGTGTTGGTTTCAGTTCAGTCTACGGTCTCCCCACCAAAAGTCGGATATCACTTCTTACTCCCGAGGAAGGGAATCAGGAACTTTATACGAGTGAAACTGAGAATCCCCTAAAGGAGGTGTGGATGTCTTTGGGGAGTGCCGAAGCCATTCGGAACGGAAGAAGGAGAAAGAAAGGAAGAGGGCAAAGAATCCAGAGCGAAGGACAAGCGTTAATATAAAAAAGATTTCTGCAAAAGAAATAGCTTACGTAAGGGCTAAAATAGTTTCGAGAAAGCTTCCTCTGACGGTGGGGGCCCCCCTTTATTATGGATCGGTCGAGACTTCGTTCCTCTTGCAGTCCCTTTTTGAGTGGTAGTTGTGCTACTCCCTATAAAGAAAAGAACCTGTTTTCTTTCTTCCCACGTGAATTGCAGTAGAAGAAGTTGGAGTGCTATTTTTTTATGTTTTTATGTCTAGTCTTTCTCTCTTCCAGTTCCTGTATAGGATTACCAGCCTATAAAATATATAAATATATGAGTGAGTTTACCTCATAGCATATTAGTATAAGCTATACATATTGGCATATTTCCTTAACTAAGTCTTCTCTGTAATAGCATATTCCCTAGGAATGAAAGCGTATTCCACAATAGAATCAGTCGAATCACTTTTGAGAGGCCTTTGCTAGAGGGAGTAGTTCTCTTTCTATCTTGGAATATCGGAGGGAAGGCACTCGATTGAGATTGATTCTTCTTCTTCNTTGCACGAGAGCCCTCAACCTTTCATCAAGCATCTACTGATCCGTCTTGGGCACTTCTTTTTCATA
>QMEG01000314.1:0-18199 GCA_010665285.1 Linum bienne | reverse complement strand
TAACTCGAGCCTTGCTTCTCTCCCATTCCGGCCTTATATCCAAGAGAGTGAAACCTTCCGACGAAGTAGCATTCGCGGCATCCTTGGGGAGAATGGGCTTGACGACGCCGGACTGAATGAGTTGCCGGCCATTGGTGACGGCCGAGGCTGCTGCGATGTGGGATTGTCGTTTGTGAGGATTGGATTGTTTGGTGGAAGGGTAGTGGTGGGAGTAGTAGTTCGGTGTGAGTGTGCGGTTCAATTGAATCGCCATGATTGTTTCTTATCTTTTATGCGGAAAGTCTGAACCCCAGTCTCTGTACCTCCTCTGTTCTTTAAAAATGGAAACGAACAAAACGCCCTGTCGATATACGCCGAAACGCTTCGCATCCTCGGAACCAAAATCGAAACGGAACGGCAGCGGGCCAAGTCAATTATCCTTGGAAAACAAAATGACACCCCGAAACGCGAAACGATTCGTATTTCTCAAACCAAAGTAGAAACGCGATAAATTGAGATATCACTCGGGAGGTGGTATATCGCGATATTGTTTGGATATATTGACTTTTCTTGCAAGATGTTGACCCTATTCAACATGGCCCATTCGTCGAACCCCGAAGAAATACCAGGCCGTAAGTTTCCTCTTTTGGGCTTCAGCCAGGCTGGTTCCCCACTTACATATTCGGGCTGACTAGGCCTATTTATAAGATACCATATGTGATTGGAAGTGTATTGATTTTATTATTATTAATTTTTTCGAAAAAGTAATGATTTTATTACTGATGACATGAATATATACAAGATAAATAACAATAATACCTACAAAGTGGAAGAGATCTAAGCCACTACAGAAATATGGAGAGAGTGGTGTGAACTATAAGTTTTCTGACGATTGATTCATTAGTATCTGTAATTTGTAATGACAGGATTTCTTGTGGATTCTTTTACTGTATAATGTAAATACTAGCAGTTTAAGATTCGTAGGTATCGTCTTCTCTTAGCTCTGCTGCACCACATAATTTCCTTACTTGGATGGCATATTCAGACTTTACTTATTCACTTAGCATAGGTATAAGGAAGAAAAGAAACTGATTTGAGAAGAGTAAAGCCTGGTAGGATCAGAAAGTTGTTTGAATAATTGAATGATCCCTATGTATTGCATTGTGTCCTGTGTAAATACAACAATGTTGCTGCTTCAGGAGCCTTGCTATTTCAAACTCCAGATCGAATTGTGGCGGCATCATAGGTATGTTGTAAATTGTTACTGTATGGTTTCAGCTAGAGTTTTGTCTCTACAGATGATGGAATCCCATGTGTTTGGAACCATTCCGGCATGTGGAACCTCTCGTAGAGCACAGGCCTAACATCCTTCTCGTACGACAGTTTCTTCAGGAGCGGAAGCAGCACATCCACAAGCTGCACAAATTGCAGATCAACGCTACACTTTGGTAAGGTACATAATGTTGAAACTAGGAAATCAGTTTTTTTTTGTTTACAAGTTACAACTATACCTGATGATCATAAGGTTGACTAGCTGAGAATGGCATGCACGGTATACCATTCAATGGCTGAAGTAGGAAACTGTACGGGTTGTTATCAACGATCACAGTTCGTCGCATAGCTTTCGATACTAACAAGAGATCCTTCACGTGTTCTCTGTACTCCCTGCAGGTATTACGTTCGACAGATATAAGCAAACATTTGGATCCAACAATCTTCGGAAAATCGTTCTATGGAGACTTTGGAACAGAAGTTTTACGTGCTGACAGTAGAAGGCCTGTAGAGTCTCATACAGAATCGACCCTCCAAATCTATCTTGTCAACCAGCGGTCTAGCATACCCTACATACAAGGATTGATCCAAATTGCGAAATGAAGATCGAATGACCTTTTTGGATCAAAGAATCAAAGCCATTGCGAACTTAATTACCTTCTAGTCCAGCAGTAAACAAGACCAGATGGGCGAATTCACCAAGCTGTGTCAAGAACTCTTGCAGACCGGGCCTTTCGAACACTGTAACGTGGTTTATCTTCTTCCTACCATCAATTTCCTTCTAATAAAAAAAACAGATTCAATTATTGACCCTAACTATGCAGATAGAAACAATGAATTAAGAAGAGCAGTGGCTGACCTTTTCGGAGACGCATTCAATCTCGAGCCATTTCACTCCAGCTTCTATAGCTCGAGTTCGAACATTTGGCAGCAAGCTCGATGTTTCGTATGCACAGACCAGAGTTTCATCCAAGTCAAGGACCACAGTTAGCTTCTCTATGTGGTGATTGTCAACTTCCGACGACTTTTCAGTCCCTTGTAAAGGAACTTCGTTGACGGGCAATCGCTTGAAAGAGTGATTAGGAGGAGAAGAAGCAGATGCAGGGAGCACTAAGGATTGCCCAAAGCCAACATAAGAAAGTAACATAAAGGCTGCAGAAGGGGTTCCTCTGACGATCTGGAGGAGAAAAGTCAACCAACTGATTAGCCATCTCCAAGCATCCAGTAATACCGGCGATGAGACCCGCCAGACTTGTCGTCGTTGCTCCCTCGCCGATCCTCCTCCGACTGGCTCCGCCATGATCGAGCTCTCTTGTTTGACTTGGAGGAGGAACTGAAATTTGGGAGGATTAAATTAAAGATTCAACTTTTAAGAGTGGAAATTAGTTCCCCGTTTTGGCCGGGAGGAATTGTCGTTTTGGGGGATGGAATATAAGAATGACGGATTTCCTTGTCTGGCCAGCCCACTGTGTCGATCATGGACGGCTCTGTTCACTCTCGCTGCCTCAATCAGAAGAACATCTTGTTTTCCTTGCTGGACAAGGATGAGAATGAACATCATTTCAAACCAACGGTACCCTATTTCTTCTTTCCCTTTCTCTTTCAGTTTTCATTTCCCCCTTGCTTAGTTATCGAACCAGTCAAGTTAAGGTTATCGTAGGCTCAAGTTCGACTCGTTAACATTCAGTCCAGTTGAGTTCAAGTTAAAATGAGATAGATTCATGAGTAATTTTTTACGAGTGAAATTGGAGCTCAACTCGATGCCATCTCACTAAAACTATTAACGAGCCTCATCATAACTCAACTCGAACTTTGTACACTAAAACGTTTAAATTCTTACTAAATTACGTCCCGATTCCGATTTATACTTCAAATTTATGAGCTTTTAATTTGCTAAACAATTAAAGCGTGGAGTACATAAATCAGCAGTGACTTGCCAAACAAATAGTATATTATTGATGTGATGTATGTTGCTTGTAAGTCATATATTTGATATTTAAAATTAATATTTGGTTTGTGTTAGATTTATAATACAAAATGAGTCTACATATGTCATCAGTTAATTACAAATCGTATGTGGTGTATGGTATTTGAGGAAAACTACATTTGATAAGCTTATTAATGACTTAAAAAAGAAATTTATGAAATGTGCTTCATTTATGTTGCATATTACCCTCTATTGCACAACTTGTTAAATTTTACAGGTGGAATTATGGAACTGGTCTCTTATTTATGGATACAGACGTCATCCTGATTCAACCTTTGTTATTTATCCAAAAATCCAGTCTGAACACTCAGAAGGGAACTCCATCCACATTATGAAACAAGACAAATTCCAGTGGAGGTACAGTTGGTACTGAGCTGTGCAGAAGAAGTTTTGTCAGGATGGTAAGTGCATCCCTCAAGTCCCTTGAAATTCTTGGATCAAATCAGGAGTTGTCAGACAACAAGTCTTGAATTCACGATCACCTGGACTCTGGATGGATGAACTTGATTTTGTCCTGTAACTAGAGAGACATTTGCTAGCATCTGTTTTGCCATCAAATCCCCACACTTGCCTCTCGCCTATCTTCCTTCCCTTGTCTGTCCCTAGAAATAAGCTTTGGCTTACCTTTATATAAATTCAGATCAACGGAGCGGCTCTCTTAATTCCTCCCTCTCTGCATTCCTTGAGCTGGCATTTGCTTTTTCATCACACTTTTAAAGAGCATTTGCCAGTTTGAGCTGATTGTGTTGCAGATAATGGGTTCCAGCCGCTCTGATGGCGCTACCAATAAGGAGCGACTGCGGTGGACTCAAGAGCTACATGACCGCTTTGAAGAAGCTGTTAACCAGCTTGGTGGCCCTGACAGTAAGCCCCCTCTCCTTCCTGTCTCATTGCTCCTTTTCAGGAACTCACAAACACAGATAACCATTTTTCTTTTCAGGAGCCACTCCCAAGGGTATCCTCAAGGCCATGGGCATTCCTGGACTCACCATCTATCATGTCAAGAGCCATTTGCAAGTAAGAAATACATATCCTTTTGTATATTACATTTGTTTTTCTTCCATCTTCTGATTCCTGTTGTCTTTTATTACCTCTCCAGAAATACAGGATCTCGAAATTTATCCCAGAAACACCCAACAGTAAGAATTTTTCCATCCAGCAAAGCTCAACAATACTGCTCACATTTCCCATGTGACTAATAATTACCCGGATTTCTCATGTCGCAGGAGGGATGGAAAGAAGGAACATTTCTGAGATGCTACCAAATTTCAGTGCCACCTCGTAAGTTCATTCCTTTCTGTACAGCAGGTTAATTTCTGCGAAAAAATTTCTGATAAGGACTAAAGGAATCCTGTCCATATAAAAAAAAATTATGTCCAGAGGAGCTCAACTCAACGAAGCATTGCAAATGCAGCTGGAAGTCGAAAGGCGCCTCAGCGATCACCTTGATGTACGTACATCAATCTTTTGTTCCAATCTTAAATCCTTTTCCTGAATAGTCTCAGGAAATTATGTTTAACGTATGTCAGGTTCAGAGGAACCTGAAGCTGAAAATAGAAGCGCAGGGGAGGTTCCTGGAGAGGATGGTGGAAGAACACAAGAACAGAGCTGCTGCTTTCTCCAAGACAAAGCTGTTCCCAACCATGTCAATGCCATCTCTCTGCGACGAGTCCGAGTCAAACAACGATAAGGGAGACGAGTCCGATTCGGAAGGGGAACGGGTTGAAGTTCAGTCTGGTGAGGTTTTCAGGGCTCTGAAGCGACTCAGAACGGACAACGACGTCGTTCTGCCACCTCGTTACAAGATTGTCGGTCCGGCTGCGGAGCCCTTAGTTAAGAACATGATGTATGTCCAGAAAGATGCCAAGTTCTCGTACCCGACTCAAGGGATCAACTTTGCGTGGAACAACATGGCCTCTTCCTGTCCTTCGCCATTGGTCCCTAGCTATTTCTGAAAAAGGGAAAGGAAAAATATTAATTAATTTATTCGTTTCCTTTTTACCATATAGGAAGAAAAAAATCATAAATTGATTATTTTGGATAATTTATATTATCACTGAGCATTCTTATTTGATGCATTATTGTTGTTACTATATTTATCATTATAATTATAAAGGTTTGTTTTTGCTGTTTTTGGGTAATAAAAAAAAGAATATTATTTCTGTAATGAAAAAGTCTAAGCATTCGCATCTCTTTTTTACATATTGACTGTGTCGTGTTCATGCATGTCTAGGTCAAATGTAGATAACCCGGTTTATCATGCTACTACTCAGAAAAGGATAAACACATGTTTTTGGGTTTTTAAATGATTAAATGGTTTCACACTCAACTATAGCCAAGCCCGGCGACGACCAAGTTGTATCGACCAACATTGTACCTGGAAAGATTGGGAAATGAGTAGGAACTCATGTTTTGTCTTACGTTAAAAGGAGACATCATACTATATATATGGTGGTGGAGAGGTCAATTTTTGACCACAAAATCAAAGCAACCAAATAAAAAGAAGACGTTTATCAACATTACCCATGTTCTCTTCACTTTGCACCAAGAATCACAATATTATTATTACTACCAACTCTCTTCCCCACCATGAACAACCAAGCAAATGGCTAAGGCCCAATGGTCCTACCACCATCAACAGCCCATTAAGAATATAGCCCGTACAAGGACTTCTCATTCCTCACTCATTTCCCAAGTTCAGTGACCCGTCCTTCATCAGCTTGATGCTCAGGCTGTTGAATCTCCCTCTGGAATAATGCCGAGAAGCTTTCCTCCAGTCCGTCCCGGTTTTCATCATCGCCGCAAATTCCTCGTAGCTGATTTTCCCGTCCTGCATTGTGGGATGATTATCTAATGTTAGGTTCTCCAAGCACAGAAGGACGCAGTAGGGAGTAAGGACACCATATATATGTCATTACCTTGTCTGTGTCCACTTCTTGGAAGATGTCATTTGCTACGTCTGTACAGTCATCTGCTCCGTCTTCCATTAATGCATCCTGAAGCTCCTCTGGCTCGATAAAGCCATTCCCATCCTTGTCAAAATACGAGAAGCCTTTCCGGAGATGCTCGTCGTTGGCACTTCTTTGTAAGTGCAGGGAAACTGCAAGAAACTCGCCGTAGTCTAGAGTGCCTTTGCCATTTGTATCTACCTGTTACCAAATCAGGTGACGTCATTCAACAAACCGAAAATGCTGATATGAGTGAATATACTAGTCTATATACTCACAGCCTCTATCAACAGTTGAACTTCTGATTCCGCAAGTTGGGATTGGAAACTGCAAAGTCCGGCTTTTAGTTCTTCAATGGAGATAATACCATCATTGTCAGTGTCCATCTTCTTGAACGTTTCTTTGATGTCCTCCACCTCTTCAACAGATAAGAACTCCGCAATTACCTAATTTGCAAGTAGCTAATCAGTAGTTGTCGCCATACGAAATAGTGTAAAACATAATATAGACATGTTTAGGATCGAGGACCAACCCGTAAGGCTTTTCTTTTGAACCTATTCATCATGGAGAACTGTTTAAGCCTTGATTTGACAACGTCACCCAGAGGAACATTTGGAGCCTTTTTAGCATTTTGCAGCCATGGATGCTCTGCAGATAGATACACAACAATAAGGCAACTAGACCTGGCAATGTCGCCAAGATAAGGACTAAGCATCATAACAAAGCATCATATCTGACGTACCAATGACTTGTTTTGCAGTCAACCGAAGTTTCGGGTCTGGCTCTAACATTGCCTTCACCAAACTCTTGGCAGTGCCTGAAATATTTGGCCATGGATCCCGTTTGAAATCTATGATCCCGCGGAGGATTGCTTGTGCAACCCCTTGTTCAGACTCTGGAATCAGAAGAACAAGTTTTAGATAAAAATGCAGAAATGCACAGCTTATGTTTACACATATGGAACAGAGAAAAGGGATGGAAAAAATATAGCTACCAGCCCAAAAAGGAGGAACCCCGCACAACAAGATGTAGAGAATGACCCCTGCACTCCATATGTCAATTTCAGGGCCATAATTTCTCTTGAGCACCTCTGGAGCCATGTAATATGGACTTCCAACTATTTCAGAAAACCTCTCCCCTGTAACAGCCACAGGTTTTCAACAATTATACAGCCATATTCACTAAAAATAAACAAGAGACCCGTTTTCAACAACGCGCATCTCATGCAGAAATGAATTAATGATGCAAGTGGACATGTCAAGAATTAGAAGGCTACACACTCAAAATGAAGGGCAAGAAACAAAGCATTATCAGTACAAAATTGGAAAGCAGGAGCTAGGAAGAGGGGAGATAGATTCATTCAAGAAAGCCTGCAATGTGTTTGAAAGCCAGCAAATATGAGAGCATTACGCTATAGCAGCAATCAATCAAGGGAGAATTTTCAATCCATAAAATTCCAGCTTTGCCGATTAGAACATTGAGTGTAGATGCAATGCATAGAAAAGGCCAGATATTCGTTGAGAAAGAAAGCTACCAATTTATCTACATTTCAATCCGTAGTCCCAACAGACACTAATCAGCTTGATCACAAGTCCACACTTTACTGACTTTGCAACTGGTACGGCATTCAAACCGACAATTACCCTCCAGATTTCAACAAAATCACCCATCAATTAAGCTTCCCCAACTGCAGGGGATGCAAATACTCCCTGGATTAAACAAACACTAAGAAATCAGAAGCTGACCTGGCTTGAAGAAAATTGACAAACCAAAATCAATGGCTTTGAGAGGCGAATTCTCCTTTTTATTAGCAAACAAGAAGTTCTCCGGCTTCAAATCCCTATGAATCACACCATGCTTATGACAGAGCTGAACAACCTCCACGATCGTCCTCGTCACAGCAGCCGCAGCTCGCTCAGTATAGTGTCCCCTAGCCACAATCCGATCAAAAAGCTCCCCGCCTTCACAGAGCTCCATAACCAAATGCACGGCATTGTCGTCCTCGCAGGCCTCTTTCAAGCTAACGATGTTGGAATTCCTGGGCAAGTGCTTCATAATCGCCACTTCCCTCCTCACGTCCTCGATGTCCACCGCCGTCCTCAGCTTCCTCTTAGATATGCTCTTGCAAGCCAGCAGCTCCCTCGTCTCCCTGTTGATGCACAGGTACGTCACCCCGAACTCCCCGCGGCCCAGCTCCCTGTCGACGAGGTACCTCTCCTCGATATTCTCCTTGGAAACATTGAGGACTGTGATGGGCGACTTGTTCTTTCCGGAGGGTCCGTCCTTCTTGGCGTGATCGTGGCCGGAGAAGCTTGATTTGACGTCCTCCCTGGCTACTGCCGCCGGAGATCTGCAGCAATTCCCCATTTTTCTCACGGAGAGATCTGCAACGACAACAAATATTAGAAATTTCACCTTTCCGAAAGCTTGGAGTTTAAATTTTACCACCGCATTGGTGTAGTGCTGTAGAGAGAGTGAAAGGGAGAAGAGCTGTAGAAATCAGTGAAGGACTGAGTGAAAGAGGTGGTTGAGGTGTGGCTTTTTCTGTGGAGTGGTGAGAGCTCAAGTTCGTTCCTTTTTTATGATAAACAATTCCTTTCTTTAGTTGCTTTTTAGAGAAAAAAACTTCTCTTTTTGGGTTTCTTGGGGGAAGTTCAGACTCGTCGACGGCGTGAAATAATTGTCGGCAAATCGAGGTCGGAAAAAACGGGACGGTGGAGGCGGAGGTGCTGAGTAGTATTTTATTTGTTTTACTTTTCGTCTGTATCTTAACGAACACCTACTAAAAATGAAACGATAGGGAGCGGCTCTGTAAATTCTGCTTTTTGCAATCAGACTCTGGGTTAATTCATTTGGTTACATCGAATTAATTAAATTGATAGTTTTAAATATTTTTTTATTATAAAAAATTTTAATTTAGATTTTTAATTATTTTTCACCATTACAACACATCATATATATATATAATAAATAAATAAATTTAAAATTTTTTAACACTAATATACCACTAAATAAAATTAATTTTTAACTTCATTTTACCATTATTTGTAAGGATTATTATAGTAAAATTTAATTTTTTAGTTATTTTCAATATATATATAAAATATTAGTTGATTTTTTTAAAATTTTATTTTAAAAATTGTCAATTTTCATAGATTAATATTTTTAAAAATTAATCATTTTAACATAAAAATTAAAAAAATCAAATTAACTAATATTTGACATGCATATTAAAAATAATTAAAAAATAAAATTTCAACATATTAAATCTTATAAATAATGAAATGAAATTTAAAAAAAATATTTTAACGGTTTTAATTATTATATAACGAGAAGGCATAGAGAAATTGTGAAATGGGATCATGGGGTACCTTACTATTGGGCTGCTTTGTGCCATTTTGGTAATTGCCATTACTCCAAAATATCAAATTAATTTCTTTTGCTAGGGAAAAAAATAGCGTGTAGTGTAGGACTTTGGGAACAAGATATGATTGCTTATCATATATGGTGCACCCACCGTTTATCTAAGAGTTTAGGCTACAAATTTGGTAAACCGATATAAAGAAATAAATAGTACTGCAATACATTATTTTTTTTATATGAATAAAAGTGATTTTAGTTACTTGTTGATATTTGAACGAAGAACACTTTGTGAAGATTGCAGATAGACTTGCACGAATGAAATCAGAGCTTAAATGACAAAGTTGTGGGCCTAGTATACTTACAGCCTACAGGCATGGCAAAGCTGTCACAACTTGTGATTCTAGAGATGGAAGAAACCATAATCTATCTATAATGTTACTCCGATCATTCATTATAGTCTAGTCTAGTGTATACCGTCTACGATTCTAATCATTCGATAAGCGCCTTCGAATTCGATTTAGCTTCCCAATTAAACTAGGGGATAACATTGTTTATAGGGCAAGGGCAGGTGTGGGGCTTTGGGGTTTGGGAAGTTGATTACAATTATTTATCGAGGAGCTAGACAAGGTGGGTGGAAACGGGACAGGAAGACAGCCAAAACTATAACCTTAATCCTTTTGTTTGTTAAAAGCATGAAGAGAAAGAAGAATCTCTGACCAAGGGATCATTTTCATTGTCGTACGTAACGCACCTTTCTGTTCATCAAACCATCTCAATCACCATGAACTCGATCGAGCATATATTTCTATAACTCATAATTGCATCAAAGAATTTCTCATCCCATGTCCCCATTTGGGTCCAGAGAAAAGCCACAAACTTCCACCAACGTTTCTCATTACGCCACTCATGTAACGTAACGCAATGAGCGTAGTACGCAGTACTTTCACCAAAGCACGAGTAATACCCCTTCCCTTATCACAAAAACTCATAAAATCTTCAGCTTCACGAAAGCCAACAGCTAGCATGCATGATCCATCGCTATTATATGATCATGAGAAGGCATGCATGCAAACAGAAGTATTAGTACAACTTCATGGCGAAGCCAAACAGCAGCAGAGTTGTAAGGTGGGAAAAAAAACAGTTAACCAAAAATCTGGCGATGAGAAGAAGAAAGAAACGCCTCTGATTTGGAAGAACAGACCATGTGGGAGTTTGGCTTGCCTTATATGGAAAGGTTTTGTTTTTCACTCTGGATATGATGGGAAAGGAAACAGGGGTTTTATGAGAGTAGTGTTACAGAAGTTGAATAGTAGTGTAACAGAACACAAGTCCAAAGGTGCATGAAATGAAATGCAGTAACACTTTGTCCAACAATGCATAATGATGATGTTCACAGAAATAAGTAATTGTATTGCCAACTTTGTACACGTAATTGCTACAAGATGAATGACTGATGTTTCTGGACCTGCTGAGCTGTAGAGTTAGAATACCAAATCATCATCATCATCAATCATAAGTAGACCCTTTTTTTACCAGGGTCAATCATTTTCTTTCTACTTCTTCTTCTATGTTGTTTTAATTTCCAAGTTTCTTTATGGTGGTGGTGGTGGGTGGTTACTAACATTACTGGGTTTTGGTGCAGCTTTACAACATGGCCTTGCACCAGGCTGCTGAGCTAGCTGTGGCCTTTACAGAAAGCTGCATAAAGTTAAATTACTCAGAGCTTGAGGCTTTCCTTCCTCGGGTGGATGGGTCCTTCCTGGACTTTGATTCTGATGAAGTCTATTGGGCTCATACATTCCATCCACAGTCCTAAGCCAACTTTGGGCCCAATAAACAAATCAAATGCAATTTTATCCACACGAAAGTGTACATCAATTAAGAGTCAACCCAAAGAGTGAGAACTACGAGCAACACTTCCGAAGATAATTAAGAGTATTGTGAGTCACATAATAGGCGGGCATGTTACCTGACAACCAAACTGTTTAGATGTGGCTGTAAAAGGACTTTTGAATTTATTATTGTGGTAAGAAATAATTTACTTTCATTGATTGTAAACGTACGAGTTAAGTACTTGTTCATACGCACAACATTACAATAAATAAATAAAAGAAAATTTAGTTATAACGGTAACTGACGTACGATTCACGTGTTCACAGTTTACTCGCTAGTTACATGACAAATTAGTACGTAGGTGGTTCTTTTTAAGTGTAGTTTATTCTTTGCGAGACATGATGATGTTATTGACATTCTACGTACTCTAGATTGCTTTCGTACCTTCTAAGTTGTAAACTTTAATACGTAATTAGAATGAATAATAAGTTTGTAACAGAGTTTGAATTACAAGAATCATCCAACTGCCTGGTTTTGTGTTCCATGTTATTGTGTATAGCGTTATCCTGCAGGAAGAGAATCAAAAAATTAACGGAGGCGCCAGCTAGCGAAACAGCAGGGAGAAGCCACAACGTACACTGAATTAATAGTGTCAAAAGGTTTCGGGGAGGTTAACGTCGGCAGATAGAGCCCACCAACAGATCTCAGCATCTGAAATAATCTTTTGTCGCATTCACCCCCATCCAGGTAGATCCATCGGCAACACAAGGTGTAAAAGCGGGCGAGATCGGTCAAACTCACTTGTAGCTAGCCACCAGCTTCGATGTATAGCAAACTAATTACCGCCTCCTTAATTGATTTCCCATATCGACAAACCAAAGAGAGACGCAATGAACGGTACATAGTTGACATATATATGTATATATAGTCACTCAATTATTATCGTCTACTAGTAAGGACTTAGTCGTCCAATATTTGTGTTTCAATGTGTTAAGCTAGCTCGTTCGTGTGAGGACAGACTCGATGGACAACATAGGTTGTTAATGTATATAGAGTTAGGTATATATTAGGTTAAAATGATTATGGATTAATCGAAACTTTTATGAATATATAGAATTAGATTTTGTTTTTGGTGGTAGTGGCTTAGTAGCTACGCAAAAGCAACTGAAGCTGGCTTCATGGCATGCATCAGCAAAAGGAGACCTACTGAAAACCTTGTTTTGGACTTCTTGGTCTAGCTCTCTCTCTAGGGTGGGAACGATTGGATTGGACTCTTCGTTGAATTTATTTTTGAAAAATATAATGTTGTATATCATAAATAGCCCACGTCAGCTTCATAATTAATTAGATATTTGATTAACTTGTCATTATCCATACGAGCCAAGAGAAGAATGGGACCCTTTTACGTACTATATTAGAGGATGAGACATCTTGATTCATACCAATTGACTCCATTGGGCTACCGCTATGCCTTTTGCTTCACAAACTCAACTTCCTTTGGTATTAATATAGTTATTATTGCAGGCAATCAATCACTCGAGTGGTACGAACCATATTTGATTGATTGAATCTCTCACTATCAATATATTCAAGTGTGTAAGAGGCTATGATATCAGCCGATGGAATGATAAATATGTTGACATCAAAATAATATATAAGTGATACTCTTTTTTGGTGTGGATAGCTTTAGTTAAAAAAAATCGAGATAGTAAATATTAAACCTAAGTTAAAAGATATAAAAAAAAATATGTATGTTTTGTCGGTATATGGACAGCTCTATATATTTGCAGCATGCAAGATTACATACCAGCAAATGTAAACTAGTACGAAACACATTTGTATAGAAGAATTCGAGCCACTCAACAAAAAAAGAAATAATTAAACATTTTATAAGCATCAATTTGTAATATATAACTGAATTAAAAACCAACACTTAAAAATTGCCAACTTTCCAAAACTCTAAATGATATAGTATAGAAAGATTAAATTGGTATACTTTCACGTACATATATAATCATGTTTGATAAGGCGTATTATTAGCCAATATTCTAAAAAACAATAATGAAATTATTTCCCATATTGTAGAAACTGTTTGCTCTGAATAATTGGAGTTGTTGCTTGAGTTTTGAAAGAATGAATTATGTAAACGATGTGAACGCTAGAACAATGTGGGGGAGTTCATGTTTGATTCAAAATCCTGCATGCATGCCACGTGGGCCATACACCTCACACGTGGGACGTGACAGAATACCGCGTTATTACTGCTACCCCCACCCTGATCCTTTTTTTCTTAAGCTTTGGATTAGACCGAGGAAGATTAATTAAGGCGGCCAATTAGACTTATCAAAAGTTATTTAATTAATAAAATTGCGCGGTATTATATCAAATGGTGATTAATTTATAACCCACAGTTTTGAATCGTATGCTGACCTGGAAAGGGAAGTAACAGTTAATCCGCTCTGTTAGTCGACATTAATTAACCAAGTCATGTTTCCCTTGTACATGCATGCAATAATGAAGTAGAAGAAACAACAAATACATAATGCTAACACGTACAGTGTAAACAGCACAAGTGTACGTACGTAGTGGGAAAACAGTTACAAGTAATTCGTGAGTGGTTCAAGTCGGCTGATCAGCTGGAGTGGTGAGTACAGTAGAGAGATAGAGGTGGCTGAATGCTCATGGCTGGCTGTGTATGAAATTAATTAAATATAAGTGGCCACTAATGGAATTATAGAAAGCAGATATATATAAGTGGACGCAATATGAAGTAATTAATGTTGGGTGATGCAAACAAAATCTTACAGAAAAACTAAGGAAATATAATTAATATATATATGGAAATAAAAGTGAGTTATAGAGAGCGCGTAAGCTGATTAATACAAGTTACTGTTGTATTGACCAAGAAATGAAAGGAATGTTGTTAACAAAAATGGTGACAACTTATAGCAGCTACATATCAGAAAGGAGAAATTCTCAACCGTTGCGTATTAAACATTGTTGTAAATTGTACCTTTTAACTGTCTTTGATCTAGATAACTATTGGTTTGTATTCTCCAGCCACAAACAATCCATTGCTAAACCTATAACACTTGACCACTGTAACTAACATTCATACATTTACCCTCATATCACTCGTTCAATTACATAGAATAATTCTTTTATAATCCTCATAAATTCCTCCTTCCTCGTTCTAATTAAATCTCAAATTCACTAAATTCTCTTCTTTTTGTTCTCGCCCCTTACACAGCCTATCACGACAAGTTTACTTCTCATCCCCTTTAATTTTAACTCATGCATGATTGCATCTTCTTGTCTTTTCTCTCTTGTAAAACGAATTCAACTTTTATGATTCTATGACTTACTAGAATCTGAATGGATTAACTTCTTCCTAATTGACTCAATTTTAATATTATTTCCAGCCTTTTTATAAAGTCTTACCATGCATTTACAACACAAGTACAATCCAACCTTAATGTAAAAAAATACATCTGATATATTTTACTTGAGTCAAATATATCTTAAAAGTAGATAGAACACCGACTTTATTAAATATAATAAAAGGATTATGATATATTCCCCTAATTAACATAAATAAGCCACTAACTAAATCTCCTCCTTTATTTTTTTCCTTTAATAAAAAAAAATGGATACACACGTTGACAATCCCGTTCACACTACAGCTCATCTCTAGATGGATGCCTTATAAATCAACGGTCCCCATTTCTCTCTCCTTTTCTTTTCGATCAATCCATCTCCCCCCCCTAACTTCTTCCTTCTCCGCGTTTTTTACTTTTTTTTCTCAATTATTCTTCCTTCCTTCAGACCAGATTCTCTCTCATTTATTTTGCGTGTACGATTCATATGAATGGAAGGCCGTGGCCATCATCATCATCATCAGCAGCATCACCATCATCTTCAGCAGCAGCTTCTCCATCCATACCAACAGCAACAGCAACAACAACAACATCATCCTCAGCCGCCGCCGCCGCCGCCGCAGCAGCAGCTCATCAGCGGGGAGACGGGGGACAGCAGGTTCCCACAATGGAGCATACAGGAGACGAAGGAGTTTCTGATGATAAGAGCAGAGCTGGATCGGACTTTCATGGAGACGAAAAGGAACAAGCTTCTCTGGGAAGTCATCTCTTCCAAGATGAAGGAGAAAGGCTTCCTCCGTAGCCCCGAACAGTGCAAGTGCAAATGGAAAAACCTCGTTACCCGTTACAAGGTATTTTTATTTATTCAAATATTCATCAATTTTTTCTGTATTTTCAATACCCAAAACCCTACTAATCATTTTCCCACTCACTACTATACTTCAATTATAATATTACATATGAATTTACCAACTGATTCTTCTAACTCTAATTCATATGATGCGAGTTCATAGTGATGGAGTATAAGAATTAATATAAATATCGAACCAACAATCTATGTATTAATACTTTTGGACTCTTAATTTTGAACAAGCTCTGTAGACTAGTCCTTATTGATTCATATCAGCAAGACTGCATACAATTTTAATTAATTACTACTCTCAATGCGGCTATTCTATCATGGTCTTGGCTTGATGGGGGTATTCGTTAGCGACAATGAAATTAACTGATTACATTTCTCCTCTGCAAGTACTATTATTAGGTCTTTGATCGTAATAATTTGTCTTTCGTTTGTTTTAATTTTTTCGATACATTCCTATGTATCCAGTGGTAGATCTAGGAAAGTCATTCTAGGTTACAGCTGAGTATATCTTCATGTATAGTGCTTTGATATATATATTTTTTTAATATTTACGAATAATTTGTATATTTTTCATATATAATCTGGTGCACGTTATATACAATTTGACCTATTATATACCATTGTAGATTGGGTTCTACTTGCTTCATTTTTGTTAATAACTAATATTCATCTATCATTTATCGAAAAAATAACAACAGTTTTTCACAAATGAAAACATCATGAGTGAAAATGAATGATAATAATGTTTAATTACTACATATATACAAAAGGGATGCGAGACGATGGAGCCGGAATCAATGAGGCAGCAGTTCCCATTCTACAGCGAGCTACAAGCCATATTCGCCGGCCGAATGCAACGCATGCTATGGGCCGAAGCACAAGCCGGGTCGGGTAGTGGAGCACCCACCAGCAGCAGCGGGTCGAGAAAAAGAGGACAACACCACCTCATGTCATCCGACGAAGAAGACGAGCTGGATGACGAAATCGAGTTAGAAACAGCAGCAAGCGAAGGAGACAAGCCGCCAGCAGCCGCCGTTCAATCTTCCGCTGCTTCTACTATTATTAACAAGAAGTTTAAGAAAGGGAAGTGTATTTTCTTTGTGGTTTATATTAGTAGTAATGCGGCGGTGGCGGCTATGAAGGAGGTGTTGGAGGAGTTCACGAGGCAGCAGATGGCGGCGGAGATGACGTGGAGGGAGGCGTACGAGGTCAGGGAGAATGAGAGGAGGATGCAGGAGATGGAGTGGCGGCGGAAGATGGAGGCGCTGGAGAACGAGAGGGTTATGATGGAGAGGAGGTGGATGGAAAGGGAAGAGCAGAGGAGGGTTAGAGAGGAAGCTCGTGCTGAGAAGAGGGATGCCCTCATCACTGCTTTGCTCAACAAGCTCGCCAGAGACGAGGGCGGCGGCGACGGCGGGACTTAGTTGTTTTGTAGAGGTAAATTTGTATCATCAGAATTAAGTAGTAGCTCTTTCAATTTATCTTATGCTGTAGGTGGGATTTTTTAGAGCGAGAGAGGGAGTATTAGCATATGGTAATTAGGAACATGATGATCGACCAATGTTGATTTTATTTTTGAATCTATTGGGTTTAGGGGTAAATGATCTAATGAAAACATATGGACAATTTTTTCATCTCTATGGTCTTGACTCTAGAGTTGATATATAACGTTTGATTGTTGGACCGGTTTTAAAGAATATGATGTATAATTTGAACATGCTTTATTGTGTATATATTAGGCTAGAAAGGAGCGTAATTACATACTTTGTAGAATCTTGGTTTTTGTATGATATTGTTTATGAAGAACATAATCGGTATATATATATATATATATATATATATATATATGCACCTCACTTTAGTATTTCGTTGAACTTGTAATCGGCGTATTTTTTCCCATCCTCTTACATGTAAGTGTTGGCTTCAATAGATTATTTTGTATGTGATGTGTGGATGTTGATACTAAATTCAAGTACTTGTATAGCTAGATTTGATGCTCTCCTCTTGTAGTCGTACTTGTTGGTATTGGGATACTTTTGACGGATGATGGTATTTAATTTGTTGCCTTTACAAAGTTGGTTTTTCTTTCATGTTGTTGGTTGTTATTTGGTGCATCTCATACATTCTTTACTGTAATGGTGGGTTGCGGTAAGTGCAAACCTTAATCTCTGCTGTAATAATGTGATATGGATAAGCTTAGGTAGAATATATGTTATAATTGTATACATGCAAAGCGCAATATAGATAGAAATATCAATAGGGTGGTGATCAACGGTGATGGTGGGTGGTGGTGTAGCTAGTAATTATGTATGGTCCATAATGTTGTTAATGGCTGATCCCCCCCTACTCAAGTCATGATCAACTACCCCATTATCGGGATCTGGTAAGTAAGTTGGTCTCTTTCAATTAGCTATCGATTTTCATGTTTCTTGAAGGAGAAGTTGGTTAGTTTGTCAGAGACAGAACACTAGAGTCGACCTTTTCTTGGGTTTTGTTTATTTAATAATATATGGTTTGTTTCACATTTTTGTTATAATATAGTCAAAAGATTGTGCAGGAAGACTTTTGGTAGCTTTGA
>QMEG01000313.1:642037-688323 GCA_010665285.1 Linum bienne | reverse complement strand
TAGAAAAGATAAATCACCTCATCATTAACATAAAGTGTGTCTGTGTAAGTGTATAATCTTAAATTAATGGCTACAAAGGTACACTTAACCCTTTATTAGATTTGGGTTAGACCACCTTTCTCCTTTACTTGAATGGCATGTCTTTCTCATTCTGTCAAACTAAATCCCTACCAACTTCTGAGTGATTTTTTTGTAGCCGTCGCATGCTCATAATTTTTCCCCGCACAAGTTCCACAAATTAATTATTTTATGCTGCCCGTCAAGTCTAATTATAAAAATAATAAATAATTCAAGAGTAGTTTGGGATTTACAAAATAATAGAGTGTTAGGAAAATTTATTAATTCAAATATTATTCCCAATCTAAATATTTTAAATACTATTAAAATTTATTATTTTAAATATCTCATGTTAAAATATCATCGATTCTATTTCAGATGTCAAACATAATATTTTAAAGATTAAAATATCACTTCCAAATACTTAATCCAAACCAACCATTAATTTGTTTTATTTCTCTGTCATTGTGTTATATTCCTCCTAACCAATAGTAGATTTCAATGTTTATAAGTTGGGAGACTAACTCAACGGTACGGACTAATATTGAATAGCTGGATGGGATTAATAATCGGTTAAGTTATAGTTTTGTTACAAATCGTAAGGCATTTTTATATTTGTTGCATCCCGACAGCCTAACCATATCTTTTCTTCACCGTGGGTGGGTGAACCCAATGAAACCGACACTTGACAGCTGGAGCTCAGCAGACGCAATCTCTGCCGTTAATCTTCATCGAACTCTTCTCTAATCATGTCGTGTGGATCATCCCGGGAACAATCATGGATGCCGATTTAATTCAAACCATTTTTTGAAAATGTCAAACATCCATCTCAGCCATTAAATAATTTATATTTAATTATTTAACTAATTTAATGGTCTAGATTTGAATGGGTTGTTCGCTCATTCAACAAATCCAAATCTATTGTTTTTCTCACAACTTTCCACAGCCACCATCACCTCTAGCAAGGGACCACCGCTGGTAACTTTTTTTTGTGAATTTTCCGTCTGTCATTTTTTGGAATTTTTCAGCTTAGACTTTGTAATAAATTATACGAATTTAAAATTATAATTGTTTGTAACTAATTATATAAGTAATATATTATATATCTTTAAAATGTTATAATCTTACTTAACATATTAGAATTATCTTTAATTGATTATAACCATATATGACAATTTATAATTGCAGTAATTAGTTATATGACTAAATAACTATATAATTTATAGTTAGTTAAAAATGTGTGTACCAATTACACACATTTTTAACTTATTACGCAACGTAATAATTAATCATAATTGTCTGTCAACAAAGAGTCCACGAGAAAAAAGTTTGAATATTGTCGATTAGCAACAGAGATAGTGGAGAATCGTAATTAGTCGAAAGGGGGAAATTGTTGATCCCGACTAATTATTTAATAAAAAAATCACCGCCACCGTCAACAATTGTATGGCACCGAAATTTTAGTTGGCTACCCCACTAGTTAAATTGAATGTGTCTGCTCCCAATTGGCTATAAAATGGAAGCAGAAGCAATCCATTTGATCATCCCTCATCACACAATTCATTCTTCCTTCACTCTCAACACATATCTCTGTTTTCTTTCATATGTTTTGTTCAGTTCTTCATTTGTTTCAAATTGAAAGAGATTATTGGGTAGATAGGGGAGCGATAAAAAATTTTGGTAAATGGTTTATCGTGATAGGAATATTTTATTGTGAGCGATAAAAATAGTGAATAGTTGTTTCGAGGTTTGCGAAACACTTCATAGGCACTATTTTGGATCGGTTCGGATCGCCTTGTAGCTACCTTAGTTATAGTGAAGAAGTGCTCGTAGCTGTCGCTGCTACCGTAGATGTACTTTCCGCATTGGAGGGGAACTATGTAAATCCCCGTGTTATTTACTTATGCTTGGAAATTTCGAGAATAGTCGTTTATTGCATTCTTAATATTACCACAGTAAATTGGTGTAAGAAGGTTGGCTTAGTTATTGTCATTATGGTATTGTGGTGGTAATCACCCATCCATAGTGATTTTAAGTGTGGCGGACTACTGCTACTTCCAACCTGCCTGAAAAATATTTACAGTGTGTGATTTATTAGTAAAATATATTTATTCCATTCTCGTCCGTCGCATTCTAACACAAATAACATGTTGTGGGTCTCAGCTCTACAGTTTGCTTCCTATATATTACATATGTTTGCTTTGAATGAAAGGTTTTCTCTCCTTTGTCAGGGTACTTTGTTGTTCGATGTATCCTATTTTGGGTTGTGATGTTTCGATTTTGTGCCGGTTTGATCGATTTTGATGCTCCATTTCCGGAATTGCTTTTAGCCCAAATCACTTTTAAGTATACATACACTTGTACAATGGAGTCCTGTAAGCAATGGTCCAATTGGTGCCGGGAATTCAGTGGAAGAGGAAAGGAACAATAGATCAGGAGCTAGTTAGGTGAAGAGGATGACGTACGAGTGTGTACCCTTGTTCAATGGAACCTGTGTACCCTTGTTCATTTTTTTGGGATTTTTCCCTAAAGGCAAGTCATTAATTACTGGTGAGTCAACAAAGGTGTAGCTCTGGTAGCACATAAAGCACTGGTGGCGATAAGGAGGTTGTGGATTTGATATCAGTCATAGTTAATCGGATACATTTTTTGTTTAATTTAGGTTGGTTTGTTATTTTAATTTTTCAATTTTTTCGTTCGAAAATTTAGTGAAAAAACGCATTTAGCTTTCCACAACACACTTTAGTAACAACCGGACAGTGTACAAAGAAGTGGTCCCGGTCTTCGATATGTTCAAAACAAATCGGCCAGATTGGATTACGACACTAAATTTTCTTAAATTACTCATTAATTTTTCTTTGGCCCGATCGAGTCTTGAGAAATTTAGAAACATTAAGGTTTTTTTCTCTTAATATAGTTGTATAGATTGTAATAAACAATATATTTCATTATAACCATGAAAATTGCAGAGAAGAAGAATAATATCAAGTAGAACAAATTAAACCAAGGAAAGAAAAGAAAAACAGAAACACAAGAATGCGACAACAGTCCAAGTATGGGATTGTTAGAACTCTAGTACTCGGTTTCGTTTTGGTGATTAACGATCTTCCTGAACCAAAGGGAACAATCTGTAAGTTGAATACTAGCCTCAAATGTATGATCGCAACGGGATTTGATTTTTCCCCTCGCAGAGTCAAGGCAACTGCCACATCCCCATTTCGAGAGGTGTCCATCGCAATACCCACCACCAAGGACGGAACCCAAGTCCTTATTTGGGTAGCTATGATAGTACCTGTATTCCTCATGATCCCTCATCCTATACTTGTCTCGGGTTTCGTCCACAAGGATATCCATGAGACGTTTTGCATTCCTGTTGTAATCCCTGTCCAAGGATTTCTTGATGCAGTATGGTCCGCTGATGACGCTCTTGTCTGCACCCTCGACAACGACCACGCTCAAAATAGCCAGGATCAGAAATGCGATCGCTGCAGCCAATTTCGACACATAAACCATTTTGACGCAAACTAGTTTTCCTTGTTTGGTTTACCTTTTGATCTGTATGTTCGTTCTGTGTTGTGTGTGTGTGTTTAGGCCTTATGGTGAGAAAACATTGTAACCAATTCAAGGTGTTTATAGCTCTTGGAGCTGTTTGGTCTCACGTAATTGCAATTCTTTATTAGATTAGATGCATGATTTTGTTCATTTGGTTACACTACAGGGTATTTCTACGACAAAAAGTTGTTTAAGACAATCAAACGCATCAAGGGCACGAAAGGAGTTAGAGTGAGGAATATGTAACATTGGGAAACAATATAATGATTTGATTTAACTACTAATTAAATTAAACCAACAAGAGGTTTTACGTCCAAATCAATAAATTCCTGGAATCAATCGAGATGGTTTATTAGCCAAATTAACGAATTTCTTACAAAAACTCAAATTAGGGAATACCAAAAATACCCTTACAATAAAAAATCGTGGGAATCCTGAAATTTTGTTACCTTCATTTAAAACGGCTCTCGTGAGTTTGGTTGATATTTAACCCTTACCAATTGGAATTCTTTTCCCCAAAGACAAGTAAGTAATATTTTATTACGTCAATCGATGTTTATCGTTTGAATTTTACTTTACATCGTTTATATTTATTATGAATTATTTAAAATGCCCTTAATTAAATAATAATTAAAAATATAATATTTTAATGAAGGATATATTAATTTATTTATGCTAAATATGGACGGTTTAAAGTAAAATATAAACTGTAAATAGCAGTATTAATTATTAGTGAATTAAAATGGTGTAATTCAGTTGCTAACACACTTTATATCATTAAAAAGGTTTCGAGTTTGATATTAGTCGTTGGCTGCCACTCAGACACTGTTACGTGTCTAATCATCACAATTATTATTTAATTTTAGTTTTATTACTATTTGTGAATCGGTTAGAATTTTAGAGATATTAATAAGATATTTTTAGTTATTATTTGTAAATCAGGTAGAGTTTATTTAAATTATTAGTTTAGGGTTTACTGGTTTATAGGCAATAAATATCTTCAATTACCGATAATAAAAAATAATAAACAAACTAAATTCTTTAATCTCTCCCTACGTTTCTACCACCTCTTCCGTTTCTTCATATGTTTCTCTCTTCTTTCTATCTATCAAACGTTTCTTCTATCTCGTTTCTTCTTCTTAATTACATTATTCAAGTAATTGTTGTCATCATCAGAAAATCGACACCATCAACATTTCATCATCACCGATTCAACCATCATGCTATAATGAACACGTTACAGACACCTTTATTTTTTTTTTCTAGTTTAGTTTGGTATTCTATATCGATTCTTCGTCAATGACACTTCCTCGTCCAAAATCTAAGACCAAAAATACAAAACCTAAAACTATAACTCAAAAACTCTATCTAAAACCAACTCGAATCAAAAAAATATGATATAGGCAAAAAATGAAAAAAATAAACTAGACAATTTCTCCAACCGTTGGATTAAAAGTGTCCGCCGGAGCGGACGATTAAGCAGTCCGCGCCCAAACCACTGCTTATTCTTGTAAGCAGTGTCATTCTACAAAAATGAAACAGATTTGTTAAAACAAAAACAAAAAAGAGTGATAACTTCAGTCATTCCTTGAAACACCCATTTCCACCATCATGTTCAAGTGATCACGAGCCACGCAGCTAACATCACCCAAAACCTTTACTTGATTCAGTACGTACTAGTATCAACATTAATTTTAAGCCAATCATTCAGGGAGTCCAGTCCACTAACGATGTTGAGTGCGTAGTGCAGGAACCCCGAACTGGAAACTTGTTGGGGAAGATGTAGCCTGGAATTCCTTTGGGCAGGTCGGATTATGAGATTGAACTGGATTAGCCAGAATACTCCCCCCGGGACAGAGCATTACAAAAGAGTTTCCAGAGAAAAAGAACCTCCAATGACTGCCATGATTTGGCTTCACATCCATGAAGATAACATGGATATGAGAGTGGTTAAATCTGGCCTCATTGCTAGCCCATGCAGCAGCCATGGCTTTTTTTTCTTCTGTTTTGATGAATGAGCAGCCATGGCTTTTATGAACTAGGGTTTCATATCCTTGAAAAATCTCATAGCTAGGTCTTAACAAATTTAATTAGAAGCATTTAGGTTTCTTTTCTCTTAATTAATGTAGCTGTATAGATTGTAATAAAAAATATATATAGTTCACTAATAATCATTCAAATTACAGAGAAGAAAAAATAATATCACATAGAACAAATTAAAACCAAAGAAAGAATTAGAAAAACAGACACAATAAGGCGACAGCCGTCCAAGTAAGATTGTTAAAACTAGTTTAATACTCAAATCTCTTTTGTGTTGTTAACAATCTTCCTGAACCAAAGGGAACAATCTGTAAGTTGAACACTGGCTTCAAATGTATGATCGCAACGGGATTTAATTTTGTCCCTAGCAGAGCCAAGACAACTGCCACATCCCCATTTCGAGAGGTGTCCAACGCAATACCCACCACCAAGGACGGAACCCAAGTCCTTATTTGGGTAGCTATGATAGTACCTGTATTCCTCATGATCCCTCATCTTATACTTGTCCCGAGTTTCGTCAACAAGGATATCCATGAGACGTTTTGCATTCCTGTTGTAATCCCTGTCGAAGGATTTCTTGATGCAGTATGGCCCATTGATGACGCTCTTGTCTGCACCCTCGACCATGACCACAATAATCAAAGTAGCCAGAATTAGAAATGTGGTAGTTGCAGCCAATTTCGACACATAAACCATTTCGACCTAGATTTCCTGGTTTGGTTTACCTTTTGATCTGTGTTGTGTGTGTCTATGGTGAGAAAACAATTGTAGGTCTTAATTTATAGCTCTGGCAGCTGTTTGGTCTGACGTGATTTCAAGATATGATAGATGCATGATTTTGTTCATTTGGCTTGCAGGGTATTTGAAATGATTTAAGACAATCAAACGCATCTGGGGAATGGAATGGAAGGCGGTAGAGTGAGGAATATGTAACATTGGGAAACAATATAATGATTTGATTTAACTACTAATTAAATTAAACCAACAAGAGGTTTTACGTCCAAATAAATAAATTCTTGGAATCAATCGAGAGGTTTTATTAGCCAAATTAACGAATTTCTTACAAAAACTCAAATTAGAGTAACGTTTTTTAGGCTTACAGCTAGGAACCAAAATCTACATGAAATTGAAATGCAATTTTCAATTGAAATATGCGTAAAATCATACGTTTCAAATGAGTGATTTACCTTGTAATTTTAGATCATGTTATGTACCAGTCTGATAACTTTTAGATGTAATGTATTAGTTTCGTTATTTTGAATTTTGTTACGATCAGGTCCGCTTTATGTAGGTTGTTTTCCCACATCACCGGTGACATGTGAATTAAAATATAATCAAATGTTGTTATGAGTCAAATTGACTCAGAACAGAATAAATCACTTAACCAATCAACCTTAATCGAATAAATAAATCCCTCATGTGGTTACTTCTCTCTCTTCCGGCCTCCGTGGAACCTCTCCAATTCCGAAGAGGTCTGGTCGCTGACAGATAAAATAGAAGAACGTGGCGGACATTTCTTACTGGTTGAATTGGACACACTTAAATTAGATCATTTAACGTTCCGGATTGAAACGACTTGGAGGGAAGGGTGCAAATGTAATTGGACATATGGTCAATTAAAAAGGGGGAAGTATTTTATTTGAGTAAAAAAAATGGAAAATATTAATGATTTATTGTGTAGTCGAAGTTTGGGGGTGAGATTTTAGGTTGTACTCGTACTGAGACCTGGAGCTCGTCTACAATTCAACAAAGTTCAGCAAAAAGATAGGTTGCACTACAAGTACTGATAATCCAATAACGGATATTTTTTCTATTTTAAGTTGTTAGTTATTTTTAATAGCGAATACGGATTTGTTATCTACGGTTAGATCGAATATCATAATAATGTCCGCTGTTAAATTTAGCAGCGGATTTCTATCCATTGTTATGTTGAACGAAGGTTATTATCTTTCGTTTAATTTAATCTTGCTAGGTAATAAGTGGACGTTTTGTTATCTCTGCTGACACCAATGAAAGTTAGTGTTGAGAGAACACAATAGGGATGTAGGCAAAACAGAGGACAGTGGAACGAAAATAGCAGGGAAGTTGTACAGTAGTGATTTACACAACAAGTCATTTTCATGTTTTGACTCGATTCCATTATTGTACACTGCACAAAAGCCCTGTAGATTTATTTACTTCTGACTGGTCAGTTGAACTGCTAGACAGAGATGGTTAAACTTGTTGGACCAGTTTCGGATAGCAAGAGGCGATTGCATCCGCCACAGTGAGGAAGATGTTATCCTCTCCTATCAAATTCACCAGTTCAGAAGCATGAAGCTTCTCCATCACCACTGGCCCTGGGTTTGCCAGAATCAGCTGTCACCAACATCACCCATTTTAGCATTATTAATTCATTTTTATATGAACAAGAACAGAAAGGCTCTGCTTTGTTACCTGAATATGCCGCTTGTTCAGACTCCTGCACAACTCCTCGAACGCATGGATGCCGCTAGTATGTTTCTGTACACAGTAGTCCTTGGCAACTTCCCCAGTATTGCTGTCCTTGGTCTCGTCACTTGTAGCACAATCTTCGCAAACGAAATTGTTACCTGAAGGGGAATGTTGCTAGCTAGTTAGTAAATAACAAGTTATAATTGTGGGCATAGTAAAACTCAAAGGTATGCGTACCACGATCAGCAGGCCGATTTCAACAGCTATGAAGACACACCGAAGAAAGGCTCCCATGCAAGCAACAAAGTCGAATTTGTCAATCTTCCATATCAAAAGCGCTGCCTCGTAGTTAATCAGCCCGATAACCGCTGAGATGATGATGGCTGCCAGGATAGCGTTCGGTGTGTACTTGAACAGAGGTGTGATGAATAATAATGTCAGGAGCACAACCAAACATGACGATGTTCGATACTGCTGTTTGACAACCCGCAATGTAGTTCACCGCTAATCTTGAAAACGAACCTACAACAACGGACAATGAATGTAAAGTTGATCACTTTTACACCTACTCATATATACGTGCCTGTTGGAGAAATGTGAATAGTCTGGTACTTAGCCAGATCAATAGCTCTACAATTTCTTATTCTAAACCCCTAGAAAGCTTTCTTTTGAAGAATTTGATCTGAAGCCATTTTTCTAAAAAGCTCGATTGCCTGACCCATAAAACCTGAAGAGATCAATTATAGGATTGAAATCCAAAAACCTCAAATCCAATCTTGTCTGGATTTTCCTACGCAAGATTCAAAACAAAGGATTGAGAAAGAAGGTAGATTACCTTCTGGAGCTTCCTCAACAATCTCTAAGCCTCTCCTACCGGTTGAGTTTGATCAAAAAGGACCTCCCCTCTGCCTGATATCAATCGCCGCTCGACAGTGATTTGCAGAACTAGGTTTCTTTAATTCTCAACTTCTGGAATCGCGACTCAGATTTTATATACCGTCCACCACGCCCGTGGTGACATGACTATCACGCCCGTGGTGACATGACTATCACACCCGTGGCCTACTATTCACTACGCCCATGGTTCTCCTGTCCGTCACGATCGTAACTACTACTGACCACGACCGCGATCTACCTAGTGATCACGCCCGTGACTGATTATCAGTCACGCCCATGATAATTCTCCTGACAACCGATTTCCAAGAACATAAAGAAAAACCGAACAGAACCCAAAATCATCCATTAGTGAGCACACTTTCAGAAAGACGTACTTACCGCTCTCCCATGGTCCTGACGTGAGGCGTCCGGATCGAGTTGTAGAATTGATATGCACAGGTAACCATTGGCTACAAATACATTTGGAAGAGGTTAAAGGGGTGAAACCGATGCCACCTTTTCATACAGTGTGGGAAGTTATAAACGATGATGCTCGTAAAGCATTATGGTATGGAATGTACAAAGATGAAATTCATTTGTTCTTCGATCGCTAGGTGTGTGCGGTCGACGTACCACTCGATGTACTCAACGGATACGTTACCGTCAGTAGCTCATGGCACACACTCGGAGTGCTGAAGAAGGGTAAGTAAGTCAAGGAACTCTGCCGACTGTAGTTGCACTTGGAGTGCTTGAGTGAATACTATACTGCATCCGCCGGCCTGGACGCAGGCTCTGGCGTGAGAACAACATCTGGCACCCGTACTGTCGCATGACGTGGGTGGGATCGTGCGGCTCAATGTATTTGAATGTGTGTATGCCTCCACTATACAAGGACCACCAAGCCTCACCGACGAAATCTGGTAAACCAAAAGGAATCCACTCAACGTGGGCATGCGTCATCCCATCCAAAAGCATACGAAGCGTCTATAGCCTCGCATCAGCGTCCTCTGCTCTCTCAATAATCCTAGGTCTATCCCAACTCCCATCAAGTGCCTCCCCACTCAAACGTGCGACAAGGGACGATCTATAACTGAAGCTCAGAAAGTACTCATAGATCTACGACTACAGCAAAGTCAGGCAGGTCGACAGGGACGTAGAACCAGCCCGAGAGGCAATCCCGAGCTGCCTATATAGATAAGCAAGTGTAGCCGCACCGCAACTGTACTTTTCAGTCATCCGAACATCTCGCACACACGCAAAGACCCCAATATGAACACCATTTTGACTACGGTCAGCAAATACGATGGACCCCAACAACGCCCTCATGTAGGAGTTGGCGGTATTCGCATCGTCAAGATCACCCGACTCGGCAGTGTCCACTAACTGGTGTGTATGAAAACCATCTGATGCACAACATTTCACCGTGATCGCATCCTCTGAAACGTTAAGCATGGATGCAAGCTGCGACACATAATTCGTCTCACCGTATGAACTAAGTTGGGTGCCCCGTATGGGAATTCGGAGTAAGTACAGTACATTGTGCAACGTGATCGTCATGTCTTCGAACGACATATGAAAGGTGTTGGTGTCTGGCTGCCACCTCCCAACAAACGCCAATAGTAGCAAAAGATCCAACTCCCACGACATAAGGGGACAAAGGTGCGATAACCTAGAGGTCTCAACTAACTGTTGAGCCTCAGTGGTAGGCCACTGGAACCTCTCCACCTTACAAACCCTAGACTTCACAAGGCAGAGCATAAACTTTGATGCCGGCCTCGAGTCCAAACCGCCCGTCCAGGGGGATGGGCTATGTGACCGCCAAAAGTAAGGATCAGTATAGGGATCCGTGACCCACCAGGTGCTGGCGAGTAAGCATCCACTCCTTGCCAGTGTTGCTTGACTGGACCCCTGTAGAAAGCCCAGCTTTGCCACATCAAAGGCCCACCGTAGAACAACTCTACAATCCATGAGATGACATGCTACTTGCTCTTGATGGAGAGCATGTACCCCTCACTGCTGGTCTAGTCCGCAATCAAGCATTGTCAAGTAAGAAAGGGTTAAACGAGGTATCACGATCATCATCCTCAACACCGTCACCGCCCGACGGGATCTTCTCATCGTCGCCATCTGAGTCATCAAGAATGTTATTAATGTCATCGCCCAAATCCACTGGCTGGCTAATAAAAATCTAATCAACCACAGATCTCTCCCAGTAGACTGCAACTCGAGATGCATATATATCGGTCCGGAAATCTGAAATTGTGTACTCGACTGACCAACATCCCCTAACTTAGATTTCTTTCCTTTCCCTTTTCCTTTGTTTGCTTTTCTAGTTGGGGCCGAAGTTACACCGTCAATAAACCGTGGCAACGAACCACCACAACCTCGCTTCGACATCGCTTCGAACTATATATGCAATTTAAAACGTAACTAGCAATTAGAAACTAACACTTTTCCTAATTTTCCAAAATATAATAATTAAAAATGGAAAATTTCAATTCACTATTTCACCTTAATTATCATGACTAATTACTAATTTCTAAGTATTTAAACAAATATTCCATTACCAAGTATCCAATTATCAAATATCATAATTATTAACAAATTAAATAACTATGATAATTATTACCAAATTAAATAAATATTTAATTACCAATTATTTAATCATCAAGTATTTAATGACTAAATATTAATTATCATCACTAATAATTAAATTCGAAGTACTATATTCACTATACTAAATCACTATTCTAAATCACACTAACTATATTTTAATTATAAAAACGATAATAATTAAAAAAACCATAACAGTCGCCATTGAATGGCGACTACAACTCAGCCGCCATCGTCATTCAACGGCGTTGCCACGAAATAGTGTCGCCATTGAATGCCAACGGTTTTTTGTGGCCGGCTCCATTAAATGGCGACTATTTGTTTTTTCCCTCTCGTACCTTAATGGGGACGACTGACCTAGGGCGGTTAGGCCGAATTTGTCAGCAGAGGAAGGAAACGGCGGTGGCGACTACATATTTGGCCAAGGGAGGCGTTTCCAGCGGCGGCTAGAGCGGCTGATTTTGCCTTTGGCGAATGAAGAGCGGCAAGCGGCAGGTGGTGTGCGGTGAGCGGTTTCGAGTTAGGTAGTATGTTTGATTCGACTTAGCACACACTTCAACAAAGGTCATAAAAACGGACGGTAAAACTAAGTAAAAAGAAGACATCCCCGATTAAAGTCGAAAAACCCTAGCCGTCGAAACCCTACCCACCACACGTCCTGTCGCACAACGCCTACCTCTTTGCCCCTGTCTCTCCTTGATTTTGATAGATTTCTATCCGTTGCTAGGGTTTGTTTTCTCCCCTTGAGTTAGTTTCTTCTTCCACAACGGATGCTCTGTCGGACACCGAGCCAATGGAATAAAATTAAGTCTACGGTCAGAAATCGTTGAAATCACCGAAAAAGGGAGACCATGCTCCAGCAACCATGGTACATGCGGGTCAGCCAGGGCGACCCGCCCATCTGCATAATCGTCTCTTGTGGGTTGTGGAGCTCCGGATCGGCTCCAACAACTCTCGCCCCCTGCGGCCAGACCTCTATCCTGCATTTTATGTATTTCTAAATTTCTAATACTCTTGAATTGTTCTCAACTCTTTTTTTGGTGTCTTATTTCGCTTTTGTTTGATTTTCCATTCTTGTTTAGTGTCATTTAGTTTTGTGTCGAGTCTAATGTTAGTTTTTTGTTAGAGTCAGTTTTGATGAGATGTTGCGAGGTTTTTTAGGAGATTGAGGATGCGAAGTATGACAAGTTAGCTACTTCTCCCTTTCTGCCCATGTGTGGGAAGCGACTTGCGGTTTACCTATTTAGCATTGTATGGCCACGATTTACTTTATTAATATAAGTTCGCTGCTTGTGCTATACAAAAAGAAATGTGCAAAGTAAAAATGGACTGAATTAGTAAAAATGGACTCCAAAAAGTAAATACGGCATGCGTTGGTAATTTTTTAAACTAAAGGTATTTTAGTTCATTGACGAACTGCGTAAAATAAAATATGGACACCATATGGCAATTAGCTTTTATAGTAATTTCTACCAAAAAGAGTAATAGTATTTTTTAGAATTATAGTAATTTATATTAAATATTGATAATTCCTTCTTAAAAAATAAAAATCTTTTATTATGCCTCCATAATATGAAAATGAATGAATTGTTAGATAACTTTTATTGCAATACAAATTTGAAATAACTAGATTTCCATTCTTTAATATTTCCATTCTTTAATATTCACTAAATTTATTTCCATCTACAAAAAGATTCTTTCCAAAAATTATGACCAACATTTTCTTTTCCACACAAAATCATTAATGTCAAATTTTAAAATTAATAGTAATCTATCTACAACATGGAAGATTACTTATATAATTGATAATCAATTTTAATATTTGTGTCTTATTTGTCATTTACTATTTTAACCTAATGTATCTTACAAAAAAAAAAGGTAATTTGAGCCGCTATAAATAACGCTAAGCATCGTCAATTATCATACACACTCAAAATCAAATCACTCATTGTCCGTAGACATCGAAGTGTTACCGATATAAACATACTAATGGCGAACAATAGTGGAAAAAGGTCTTCCCCAGACCCTTTTCACCAGTCATCGCTATTGATTTGCTTATTTTGTAACATGATATTCCCCGATGCTCAAAGTCTATTTCACCACTTGGACTGGCATTACAGTAATAATTCTCCGGCTCCATCCCCTATGTCTTTGCTAACGGGGAGGCCTTCTATTTCATCAATGGTATCTATGTTGTTATCACGAGGAATACAGCAAAGGGTATTTCCTTATTATACAAGGCCGTTTCTGCAGCAGTTGGAGATGCCTTGGCCTCCGACGAGCCTAAACTCGGATTTGGGGGAAGAAGACAAAATGGAGGAATTGGACTTAACATTGAAGCTTTAGTTAGTTGATGGATTTTATTTATCTTGTAATCGGTAATGGTATGAGAAATCCAATTAATGAAACCATCTGAATCCAATAAAAATATATGCGAGTTTGATCGAAATTTCTTTTATGTTGATTGTGGTATGGTATTTTGACATATGCAGTAGAGTTTCATTAATTTCGTAAAATTAATTAATAATTAATACCTCATACTCATAATGTCCCGACCTTACGTTCTTCTGTATGCTTTGAGCCATCCAAAATTTTACAAAATATGACATACCTTCAAATTTATCTATCGAGTTATAATGTTGTATACATAGTATGAAGATGTGAGGTAAATAAATGAAACAGCTCCCATATGACGTATTCCGTGGCTGGCTTTCAACCGATTGACACCCCTGAACTTTGGGGAAGTTATCAAATCGGCCCTTCCGTCAGTCTCCGTTCGATTGTCCGTTATGTTTGCTGATGTGGCACGACAACCGAGCTTCCCCGTACACGTGGACATGTGACTCTGATTTCCACTTTGTAATTTTTCATTAAAAATAATTTGATCTAAAAAAAAACTAAAATTAAGATGGAGAAACAAAAAATGGGGGGATTATGTTTCTCTTTTCCCTCGTACCCTTTCCTTTTCTAGGTTCAATTTTTGCCATGGTTCTCAATCAGGATTCAAAGATGATGATAAGAAATCGATTTTGACGCTTGAAACAAGTGGCGATGTACGATTAAGAAGTTTCAAAAGTTTCTCTTCCCATCAGAGTTCTCATGTTTCTGTAGCTTGTCGCTCATGGAATATGATTTACTGACGTCTGGATTTAGCGGCAGATTTGATATGTAGGTTTAATTTGTTGTTGCAGCCATTAATCGAGGGAGGAAGCAAGTTTTCAACTTCATTTGGGTAGTCAAAAGTTATTTTCCGAACATCCTCTCCCGGTTATAGAATCTGATAAGTCATTGTTGATTTTCGAAATAGGGTTGGTAATTCTGACCGTTTAACCGTTAAACCGACCGTACCCTCACCGAGTTTGACGGTTATTAACCGCGTTGACTGGGTATTTTGTGGTTATGGTTATAACCATTAACCGCTACGAATGAGTAAGGTTAGGTTATGGGTTTCGAAGTAACCGCACCATCACCGTAACCATACCCATAACCATCCCCAACCCGTAACTTACCATCTATTTACCCGTATATTATTAAAGCAATAAAGCCTAATACCATTTGACTGTCCCAACCCACTTACATTTTTACCCTATGTCTCAACGCAATACTTTTGCTTTTAATTTCAAGAAACTTTATCCCTTAACTCTGTCTTTCAGAATCGCAAAACATAAATTCATCCATCGACCATCATTCATAAAAAGAATCATTAATCGGATTCAGACTAGTTATATATGAAGAGGGAACGATTGTTCTATTTTAATAATCCGTTTCATTTTGTTTAGTGTTTCAGTACTTAAGACTTTGAGATTCATGTTTTATAGTATTGTTTAAATGCTTTGATCCTTCCCCCCTTGCTACTTTTGGGTTGTATTTTGATTTCAAGAACAAGACACAAGTGCTTTTAGTGTTCTACAATGCTATTGTTATTATTGTTTGGAATTAGATTTGGAAAATTTTCATATGAATGAATGTGTATGCATTTTCGACTTTTCATTCCTTTTTTTTTTCTTGCAAATCGGTGGTTAATCGTTAGGAGGAGCGGTTATAACCGTATCCGGGTGGGTATGGGATGGAACGAAATCTATCACCGAAATAGAAATGGTGATGGTTATGGTTAATAACCGCCACGAAGGTGAATTGGTAATGGGTATGTCATAACCATCCCTGAACCTTCCCGTTGCCAAGCCTATCTCGAAACCTCTTATCTCGATAGTGTCTTGCTCTGTTCAATTTTCAAGGGATGGAGATATGTTGTAATATTGTATTTGTTTGGATATTTGATCATATTCCAACCACTCATCTAATGTAGGGGGACTGTTTGTTGCCATTGTTCAATGAAGGCAAATACTATTGTTCTCTTACACGTCAAAAAAACTCGTAAGAAGGTTTTATCGCTGTTGAAACGACAATGTTGCTGCAATTATGTTTGTTTAAGGATTGAGTTAGTTGTATTATTTCTTTCAGGGTCATGGATGTTCAACTTTTCATGTGTCATGATCCTGAGATAAACCATCCGAGATATAAAGAAGTAATCTGTGATCTTCACCAGGAAGTTATTGCGTTGCGAGCCGAAAGAGACAAACGTAATCAGTTATCGGAAACACCTACTGATCCTTCAAGTATGGGATTCAAAGCTGAAGATTCGAAAGTAGTGTTGGAAAGATTTAGAAAAGAGCAGAAAATAGAACATATGCTTAAACACATGGTCATTTGTTTTATGGATGTAAATATAGATCTTCTTTGTTGGTTTGTAGGTGGTAGATGAGATTAGTAGCTTGTAATGCAATACAACACTCTTTGTCTTATGTCTGTTAATGAAATAAGCTTGCTATAGCAATGGTGTTCATGGTCAAATAGACTTGCAGAATTCAATTTTGAAACAGAGCTATTCAATTTCAACCACCAAAAAACAAAAAGGGTGGTGTGATCTAAACAACTGAGATAACTTCCTGTAATTCCAGACGTCGATGCTCCCAAAGCAAAGGCAAGAAAGACAAAAGAAATAAAGAAAAAACCAAGTAGCAGACACACCAAAGTGAGATAAATACTGCAACTCTCAAGGAGGACAATTAGCAACTAATAAACCCAGTTTCAGCTTGGAATGAAGTATCCGACAATCAGCAACTATTACACAACGTAACATCCACATAAGTCTATGGCACTTGTTCTAGCAATTAAGCCAAGCTAAATAGCCACAAAAGTCTAAACAATCTAGACAGCCACTACAGCCACAAAAGTTCGAACAAAAGCAATTTCGTTCACAATTGAAACTAAAATAACTAAACATAAGGCTGCTGCATATTCAAAATATGTATGTCATAATCCAATTGCATCTTCAATTTGTCGAACCTTATGTAATGACAGTTTCAGCTCTTGTGTCAGGTTGTGAAAGATTAAGACAAATAAAGCTTACGATTTTTGAATAACAATTATTACAAGGATGAGTTGTTCTTGAATACTTACGTCATAACAGTTATTCCAGTCACTATATTACTGGATACACCAATTCTTGTGAACCTCTATATAAGGGAAACCAGGCATTAAATTTAATTGCCAGGTCAGTTAACCTCTACGAAAGACAAACCTACTCCTATAAACCAAGTCTTACCTTTGTTCCACGACCACGACCACGACCACTTCCTTTCTTAGCTGTAACACCTAGGCCTGCTCCATGACCACGAGGAATTCCTCCCCTAGTACTAACACCTAGACCAGTGCCTCCTCTAGTTCTAACACCTCGACCACGACTATCCCCTCCACTACCAATTTGTTGGTCACCGTCACCAACATTAGTAGCATTACTCTGGCTTCCCTGCCAATCCATCAGTAACAAGTTCAAATTACTATGGTTATACATGTACAATTTGAAAACAAGGATGGTTGATTATCGATACCACTTACTTGGTTCTCGTTTCTGGATGGACAAGTACGACTGTTGTCTCCGTCATGCTTACACACTATACAAGTCATAACTCTGCCAACTCTGCTAAGTTTGGACGGATTATTTTTATCTGCTGCCAACAGTTCCGCTTGAGTATACTCTTTTCTTTCGTTTGTATCGTACTTTCTTGTCAGCACTTGGGACTCGATTCTTTTTTGGCCGTCCTGGCATGGCCCTAACCAATGGTGATAGTATAGCTTCATACTCACTAGGAACCCAATTTTTAGGACCATCCAATGGCTGCATAACATGTTCATATGTCTTCCAATAGTTTTCTAATGAGTAGCAATCAGCTAGATAATTTTCAGGGTCCTCGCCTTCAGATACTATACATGTAATGGCATGAGCACAAGGGATGCTAGACAACTCCCATGCTCTGCACGAGCACTTACTCTTATTCAATTGAACACAAAATCGATCTTCATTGTGACAAACTTCGAACCCATCTTTTCCATTACATATAATATGGCAAAACCGAGATGACAAAGCATTAATTTTCAGCTTCTTTATCGGTTTAGGACACCATAAACCTTGCAACTTAATTCCCTTCTCTCTTTTTGTTGCAATATTTTCCATACACATGATGCGGATGTCCTCTAGCATGGTGTAAATAGGCTTGTGACGAGGTTCCAAAATGCGAGCATTGAACGACTCTGACAAGTTATTATCAACTGAATCACACATCACATCAGTCGAAAACCAAGCTCTACACCAGAATTTTGGATCGACCCTTATCATATTCTCAGCAGCTGCAGGGTTGCTTCATCGAATCTTAGCCAAGTTGTGTTTAAAGAGGAGTTCAGCATGTGATTTCGAACATTCCCAGAACATTTTCTGCCCCTGATTCTCAGAAAAAAAATTCTCCAGTTTTGATATATGTACCTTGCACATTATCTGTGCTCTGCTTCTGGATATAGTTCTGCAATACTAGGAATAAGTCCCTGCATAATACAGCACATACAAATATATTAGTTTAGTGGTATCTTACATAAAAGATAGGTACTGAAAAACAAGTTAACACTACAAGTGCTAACTACCGCAAAACCAGAATTAAAATCGATCACTGCAAATGGAATTTGAAATTGACCAGCACAAGAAGTTATTACTGCAAGCTGAATTTTAAATAGAGCAGACCAACAAATAACGAAACTAAACCAAAAATTCATTGACAAGAATATTACCCTTTGCTGGTCGGTTGAGAAGCTCCAATAGTGACCTGTCCCTATGTTCAAATCCGTTCCTAGTTGTTCCAAGAACCAATCCCAAGAACTTCTTGATTCCACCTCAATGACGCACCACGCTACGGGGTATATTTGGCCATTTGCGTCCCTAGCAATGGTGGTGAGTAATTCAACCTTACACAATCCCTTCAGAAAACAACCATCCATAGCAATGATCTTACGATATCCAACAAGAAATCCCTTTTTTAGTGCATCGAAACACACATACATTCTCATGAACATTGAAACCTGATTTGGGTTGCCTCGAGCAACCATGATTTTAACTGAGGATTCATGATTCACCCTTAGTAGTTGTTCGCCATATGTCCTCAAAAGTGCATATTCTTCAGTATATGCCGATAAGGTTGCCTGTGTGACTCTTTGCCTTTTCCCTAGAGCACTGAACAAGTGAGACATCCACCCCAAAGTCTTCCCTAATGGTCTCCCGTATATCCCTAAGCTTCCATTTCGGGGCAGACCTAATTATTCTCTTGTAATGGCTAGCAATCAATGTGGGTAACACGAACCTGTTCTTGTAGTGCTCCGAACAAGTACGTTCTCTGTAGGTTATTAATTGAAGCACCTTGAACTGCTTGTTGTCAGACACATAGAACGTCCAGGGACACCCTTTACCCTTGCAAACTGCTCGAAGCTTTTTTTGCTCGTTCTTTTTTAATAGGGTATCCCTTCTTTCTTTTATGCTATGTTTCTGCAGTGCAGCTCGTACCTCCAGTATATTTGAAAACCGCATTCCTTGAGCAAAGAAAGGAACGTCAGTACGTGGATTATATTTATGTAACGGATTCTGGATTCGAACCCCATGTTCTGCCACTTCATCGTCTTCATCGGTGGCCACATAATAACAACTAGTGTCTGACTCATTATCATCATCTTGCGATCCTCTCATCTCTAACTCAGCATCCTTAGCTGTGATTGGAATCCCTTTCTTCAAATGTGCCTTTGCTTCTTTCAACTTTTCTCTTATTTCTTCTACTTCCTCTCTATCTCCCTCTTCTACCCATGAACCTACTTTGAAATCACTTTCATGGCTTTCTTCGCTTTCTTCTAACTTTGAATTAGGGTCTACTTCTTCTTCAATAAGGTCAATTACATCATCCTCAATCGTTTTGACGAATATGTCATACACACTCATGTTCTTGTAAGCTAATAATAAAACTTTAACGCTTTTGTCGCCACAAATAAGAAGAAATTCAACTTTACTGGTAACCCCATCTAACTTGTAAGAAAATTGTAATTCACATGAAAATGTAGTCTCACTTTATATTACGTAATGTAAGTTGAAGAAGTTAATCAAATTCGGGTCAATATCCTCAATCTTGACCATGTCACCACCTTCGTAAATCAATGTGTTACTCTTGGTAAGGAACTTTCCACCCACATGATACGCCAAAGTTACTAACATCTTCCTCTAATATTCCTGCCATTAATAGCAACTTTAAATTAATTGTGTAATTAAAGATTAAGGAACCAATGATTAATAAACCCTTATTGTAAGTTGAAAAATTAATTGTGCTTAATCACATATTTCTCAGAGAAAAAAATCTAAAAAGCTAACTGGGATCATCTTTAATATATCTTTTAAGTTTTCACAGTTTCGAAGCTGTTGCAGATCTGAAATGTTTCAAAACTCTTCGTTATAACTCTTTAGTTATAAGTTCCTGTAATTCCTTCACCACCAACCTTAAAAGTTCCAATCGGTCTCTCCGCTAGAATCATAAACAAAAAAAATGACCAACCTAAATCACTAAACCTATCGGAAATTAACCTTCCGCAACGGAAAGATGGTTGGGTCGAGAAACCTAACTAGGTTTTTCTTTTTAAAATATCCAGAAAGCTTCCACGGAGTATACGTGAAGAAGAAAGAAAGAATCCCTTCACCTAATTTTATTCCTTTTTCTTGTTAGAGTAAATTTTACTTAAATAGATTTTTAATTATAATAATAACAATAAAAGTAACAATAATAATATTTTGGAAATCAGAGTCACAGACCCACGTATGTGGGGATGCTCGGTTGTCATGTCACGCAGCACACATAACGGACAATCGAACGAAGGCTAAACGGAAGGGCCGATTTGATAACTTTGCCAAAGTTTAGGGGTATCTATATATTGAATTGTAGTACGAGGTCCAAATGTAAGTTTTGCATAGTTCAGGGGTTCAGATTTGTATTACTTTTTTTTAAAATTGGTTTATAAAAAAATTGAAATGAATATAAATATCAATAAATAGTAAGGACACCCTTTTTTGTTACCTTATAATGTGCCGACCACACACCCTCGGCGGTTCTTCAAAAATTTGCAGAGGCCGAAGCAAAGGGGAGATGTTGGATTATCTGGCCATATCGAACAATCGGTCGCGTTAATTAACGAGTTGTTGATGTTATGGTGTCAGGGGATGCACTTGGAAGGACGAACTAAGGTTCGATTCCTCACAACAACGTTGGAGGAGGAGTAAAACCTTAATCCCGAAACCATCCTCGACTGAATTAATAGCTAGTGGGTCTGATACCAAAATTTACACCCAAAAAATATAGTAGTTGATGCGCTCCTAATTTAAATCAAACATTTAGATTCCAAGCATTAATTACAACTGTTAAAAATATTGAATTTGATGTAACTACTATAAAAAAAAACTGGAAAATAAGGTCAAAACAATTTAAATTATAATTTGGACCATAACCGCTCCAAACCCTAATCCCTTTCTTCTTCACCTATTCTTCTTCGTCATCATCGCCTCCCTACCTGTCGTCATCGTGATTTTCGATTTGGACGCCCTGATCCCTTTCAGCTCGTTATCTTCTTCGCCTCTTCTTCTTCATCATTATCGCCTCCTCATCTAAAGGAAGAAGCAGAGATAAAAAAAAAAGATCAAGGTGGAGCCTAAAATCATATCCCCTGCTCATTTTATAATTAGCCCTAATCAAGAGAAGAAGATGAAGAAGGTTGTCATCCTCGAATAGATTTAGAAACCTAATGAGGTTGTAAATCCTAAACCTCTCGAACCCCCTAATTCAGAGAAGAAGAGGGTAGTCGTGGTTGATTCGATTTGGAAAACTAATGTTGCAAACCCTAAACCTCGTTAACCCCCCAAATCCAACAGATTTAATTAGAAATCAACGACAATGAGCAAGACATAAAGGCATGGTGGACATTCTTCCGAAGCTGCAGCAGATTCAGGAGGAGGAGGAGGGGGATGATGAAAAAGAAGGGGAGAGGGTGTTGAGTGTAATGATGAGGACGTTCAATACAAGGAGGCTCGTCGGATGGGACGATAGGGGTATGGGAGCGATGGAGTCAACGTTTGAGGAGATTGGGAAAAAAGAGAGGAGCGTTAATCGAATTCATAGATGATATTATTCATTTTACCAAGTCATGTAATAGGTTATTAATAATTATAATTTATTACTCGTGTAACCTGTTACAACAATTATCACCTGTTATCAAGTCGTGTAATAGGTTACTAATGATTATAACGTATTACACGTGTAACCTGTTACACCAATTATAACTCGTTATCAAGTCGTGTAACAGGTTGCTAATGGTTATAAACTATTACTTGTGTAACATTTTAGAACAATTAAAACTTGATACAAATCTCGCCAAAGAATTCACCAGAAAGTTGTCAGAAACTCGTCGGAAAAGTCATCAGAACACGAATAGTCGTCAGACGAGGGGAGCGAGGTAGGGGGAGGACAAAATAGAGTGTACCGTAGGTGGGCTGAATTGGAACTGGATGAGGTCCAGTCACCACCGACCATTATCAATGAAAGTACTCACCGTTTGAGGATCCGAGTAAGGGGGCAAGTCTGAAGATGGTGTATGTCGGATTGGATCCAAGAAGTAAAGGTTCGTCCATGCATACGGCTCTGCCACCCCCAAGAAGGACAGGAACCAACACCTGTTCCTAAAAATCATCAAAAGGATAGTATCTGGTACAAACTACACGAGCAAGGAGCCCATCCGGGTTTTGAAGCATACTTAGTAGTTATTTGTCAGAAGCGCTTGATTAAAAGTGGAGAACTTCTAGAAATCAAGTCCACCCTCCGATTGTGTGGAACAGAATTTTCCAGGCCAACCAATGAACAAGTTTGCCATCACCGACATGGGCCCACTAGAAGTCAATCATTTTGGTCAACAAAGTGAGCCATGTATGATTCAAAGAGTGAAAGAGATTCCCAGAGCGGAAGAAATCCTGGACGACCGTAGTCAAATTCGGACCAACCGTAGACCAAAATTCCGGGAAGAAAAGCCTAGTAAACCCATCAAGGCGGAGAAAACTGCCGAGTGGACCTCTTCCGCTCAAACCTCTTGCAGAAGAGAAGCTGTCATCCAGATAGTGAAGGTTGAAGGTCGAGACAACATAGATTAAAAGGGTTAGCAAGTTCAGAACTGAATAACTGTTGATAGAAGGTGACTGTCGTAGCCTATTTTTCCTCCTCCGTTGTGACTCGCGGGCTAAAGTCCTAAATTCTAAAATACAATATATACCATAAATCCTATTTCAACCCTATTAAGTATTAACATGTTACTTTGTACAATTACAATTATAAGCATATAACACACTTCATCAAATAAAGTCAATCGATCGTTGATATTTGTTTACGATCATATAAATTTCTTCAATAAGAACTTCTTAAGAATTGGTTTTTTGTATACTGAATTTAATGTTTAAAAGAAAAATGTTGATAATAAATTTCTTCAATAAAAACTTTTTAAGATTTTTTCTATAGTAAAATAAAGAAAAATATTATATCGACATTTATTTAAATTTAAATATTATAAAAAGATATTAGTATTTTTGAAATGTATAAACATGTACTAATACTACTAGTCTACTAGTACTAATGAGCAAAAGTAATTACATATATATTCACGTCGTAGACAATGTACGAGCCGAGTAAATTTATTAGCTTGACGAGCCAACGATCTTGACCGACTTTACAAATATAAACTAACGTGTTCGACGAGCCAACGATTCGAGCCGGCTCGCGAATCAATCGAGTTGTATACCTTGTGGCTCGAGCTCGGCTCGTTAAGCTTTCGAACCGGCTTGCGAACATGTTCACTTCGATCCGATTCGAGTCGCAAACGCAAATTTTCTGAACCGAACCCTGAGCGAAGCACGAATAGTTTGGCTCGCTTGCAGCCTTAATCCTACGATGTGTCGTGTATCGTAAGGGAGATCCAACGACTATTTTCTTACCTCCAATAGTCGTTGGACGATCGCTGAAGTTTCTTCTGCAACAAAACCTAAAAATTAAATATAAAATTAAAATAATTTATAAAGTAAAGGAAATGAAGAAATTGCCCTTGCATCTCTTTTATCCAACAGCCTATATTTATGCTCTAAGTGCTTGAAGAGATGTGATGCTTGATAAAAATGGACTTTTATGGTTGATGAAAAGGATTGATTGTATTGTTGAATCTCATTAATGATATATCTCTTTTCAAAAAGAAAAAATTGAGCCCACTAATAGGCGGCGTCGAATCAACCCGTTCTCTATGAACAAATCACCCCATTTTTGAAAAATAAGAATAATTAAAGGTGTTACCGAAAAAACTAATCAACAAAATATTAACCCATCCTGAAATTAAATTGTCATTACGAGTCATTGTTACGAAACAGCTCCTTCATTAGTGCTCGTGTTCTTTTCTGATCATTATTAGTTTTATTACACTAATAACTAATTATGACGCATTCGAACAACTTCTCATTTAGAAAAAATAGCAGGAAAGATTAAATCAGAAATTATGTAGATAATCAACTCGAAACATAAATTGCACAATTTGGCAATTACCAGGACTTACAGCGCGCCACACGCCCTAGAATGCGCTGCGCGTTGTAGGGTTTTGATCTAACGGCTACATTCAAAGCGCCATTTGAATATAGTCGTTGGATCGGGGTAGGGCGCGTGGCACACTTTAGGTGCGATCCAACGGCTAATTTTCAGCCTATATAAATCATGCATTTTGTGGTGTAAGAACTCACCCCTCTTACCAATTTTTGTACTCCTCACTTCCTCTTACTCTTCGTGAAAATGTCTTCATGCAAGTCCAACGAGAATGTTATGAACAAGTATCGTCGCCCCAATGGAGAAGAAGTGAAGTGTGATTGCGGATTTTGTGCAGCAAGACTAATGACACTGAAGTTCAAAAACTATTTCAGTTGCACTTTCTATAAGTGTAGGTTCGAGAAGAAGTTGGAGATGGTGTTGGCTGAGAACTTGGTGAGGTGCGAGATGAGAGTTACAATGGAGGTGAAGTTTGCTGAGAAGGATGCTGAGATTGAAGCTGTTCGTGCTGAGCTAGCAAATGATCGTTCTGAATGGCAAAGTGAGAGGATAGGCATCATACGGTCAAATGATAGGTACATCGAGGCTCTCAGTGAAGAGTTAAAGGAAGCAAATATGAAGCGTAGAAAGTTAAGGGTGGTGTAATATTTACGTACTTGTAATGTAATCTTGAATATAAGAATTGGTTATTTTTAATAAATCGGTTGTGTTTCAAATTGTTGTTGTAAATTAATTTATTTTGATCGTAACTGTCAAAAGCTGAGTAAATGATAAAGATGTCTGAAAGTTCTATCAAAAGACGATAAAGTTGTCTGAGTAAATGGAAAGCTATATTTTTTTATCAAAAGATGCTAAAGTTGTCTGAAAGTTGCATAAAGCTATATTTTTTGTCAAAAGATGCTAAAGTTGTCTGAAAGTTGCATAAAACTAATTTTTTGGCCGAATATGTTGTGACATATTTTGCAGTATTATTACCAGTCTCATCTATTTAATCACAGACCTCGATTGCAGACAACTCACACATTCTGAACTCTTTTTCTTCACTCTATCTTCTTACTCTACTTCTCCTATATGTCTATCTTTCTCAATAGATAATGGTCGAGTTTGGCTTCATTCACCGATGGAGGCATCACTTTTACTCGAACATCAGAGTTCAAAATGCTGCTGGTCACTCTCAGAGAGTAAAGATGAGTTCAACCCCCACCTTCGTCCGAGCGATTCCTGTTTTTTCTGAAGAAAATGAAGATCCCAGCGGAGGCCATCCTCCGGACTGTGTACTATTGTCATCCTATGGTGACCAACGATACTATTGCTGGGTACGGTCTCCGACGGTGCACCGATGAAGAGTCTTGGGGAGCTATTTACTACATGGTAAATACCTTCCCTATCTGCAACAATCCTGAGCTATATTTTGAGTTTGAAAGTCAAATCATCAGTGTTGATGGCTCTATTGGTCAATCCTCAATGACTGGGTACTTTGAACCTTATGGTCCATAGAATGTTGACGAGGTCTCTTAGTGCGATGGACAACCCAACACCGATGCTTTGGATGACGACGAGCCTGACCATGAATTGAAGGGTTCCCACATTTTTCACCTGTCCTAGTTGTTGACGACACCTTCCTCACCAAAAAATATAGTGGCACCCTGTTGATGGCTAGTGCATTTGATGGCAACCCTAAAATTTTGATTGTCTCTTTTGCCATCATTGACAAAGAGAGCATTGATACCTAGGTGTGGTTCCTCCGTTGCATCCAATAACTAGTGACAGACGGGTAGAACCTATGCGGCATCTCGGATCGTCATGCTGAACTTAGAGTTGCAATGGACCAAATTAGTGGGGGGTGGGTATGGAGATGGTGCGGCCGACACTATGAAAGCAACTACAACGGCCATGTGAAGGACACCAACATGAAGGCACGATTGAAGTCCATTCGTAAACTTCCTCTTACAACTTCTGCAATTTCTAAATTCCATTGACGATTTGTTGAGACCGTGTGTTACAGTCCATGAAGGTTCATGGAGGAGGTTCAATACCAAACTTGCTGATTTCCTTGCCGCTGATGCAAGGCTGGGCCTCAATAAGACAAACTGGGTCCTCAAAGACCAAGAGAAATTAAGCAAATGTGGTGATGCCGTGCTGGAGGGGCATGCGCCATGGAATAATGACAATGAACATGACTGAGAGTATTAACAGAGCGTTCAAAGAGATTAGATCACTGCTGATATGTGCTTTGGCCAGTTCAACATTTTACAAGTATGTGGTTAAGGCTTTCGATGTGATTTGCAGTGTCACTTAATCTAGTGTTATTATAGTAGTTGTATTGTGTTTGGTAGGCTTACTAGAAATTTTGATGAACGGCACAAGAAATACTAGGTTGACGTTTGTGCTAATGAATATTAGACTGAGAGGTGTCATACAACCATGCTTGAGTGTAGTGTCAATGGACAGACTCACACGGTGCAGGTTTCTGATCGAACAGCAGGCGTGTATGATGTGGTTAGTGCATACAACAGCAGAAATGGATCTAGAAACCACACATGCAGGGGTCTACCTATATCACATAAACATGACTGGTTCATGTTCTTGTGGCATCTTCCAGCACTCCAAGATTCTATGTAGCCATGCTTGTGCAGTATGCAACACAGTCAACCTCAACTCGTATCATTTCGTGCATACCATGTTTCAAGCTGTCCACAGTTGCTCACATATATGTTATTAGTTTCCGTCCTATCGATGGGCCAGAGGACTGGGCACAACATGACGGACCTGAGATCATCTTGAATCGAAATCTTTTCCGTGTTTAAGGGAGACCAAGGCACACCAGAATCCACAATAAAATGGAATGGACAGAAGACATAGAGCCACATTGTACTACTTACAACCAAGATGGGCATAGGCGAGGCCAATGTCTGACCGTCCTGACAACACAGATGGTGTGCCCCGTATGCCACACCTTGGGCCATAACCTAAGGACTTGTCCAACAACAACCCAGAGGACAACCAGGCGCCCAACAACTTAAGGTGGAAATCGTCGTCAAAATGTGTAGACTGTGTCTGTCAATGTTTATTGTTTATGTTTGTCAACGTTTATTGTTTATGGGTTCCTATGTTGTGTGTTTCAATTAATTTCAACTTCATGTACGTGTGCTCAGGTTTAAGTGAGTGTGTAATCATGATAGTGTTGCTTTAATTTCTATCCATTCCAAGTCTTGTTTTAATTTCAATCCAGTTCAAGTGTTCCTTTAATTCCTATCCATTTCAAGTGTTGCTTTAATTTCAATCCATTCCAAATGTTGCTTTAATTTCAATCCATATGAGTCATAACACCATACAAGTGGTAACAACAAACAAGTACAAACATCTATCAATAACATTAATCATAACACCATAGTAGTACAACAATAATGAACCCATACATAAAAGTATACTACAATCATAACATGAGAAGTCAAGAGATACCCAAAACACAATCTACCTATGACCTCCCTATCCAGGCCTCCAGTGAGCTGCTCTGGGATGGTCTCCGGTGTCGCACATGACATGTCGAGGGTTGGATCGCAACTTATGTCAACGGTCCCTTTGAGGTGTTGTGTGCTCCTCCCCTTGTCTGAATATCTGCTCCTCGGGCGTCATCATCTCGAACTGAGACTCCGGATGGTGTGTCTCACCGGCCAACTATGGGTGTGAGCTGCTGGCTCTAGCGTGACCCATCTGGGGACCCAGTGCTGTGACGTGGTGATCTGCTGCGACGGGGGTGGTTGTGACCACTGTTGTGACGTAGATGGCTGGAACCACTATTGCGGCTCCATCGCCGGCTGGTAATGCGGTACGAACTCAGCCTCATGGGTCATCCGGCGTCGCATGCGTCTGGTCTGGGGGACAGCCACCTGGCTCAGTGGATCAACGGCGTAAGGGTCGTAAGATGTGTAGATATGCCTAGTGGGGGCCATCTGTGGGTGACACCCCGAATCATCCAGCCTACGCTTCATGCCTCCGCTCGCGTACATCATGAAACGCAGACACTGCCGAACCGCCTCGGTGTCTTCTTAGTCGAGCTGCTCCTGTGAACCTACCCTAACAGATAGGGTCTCCAACCCTAACAGATAGGGTCTCCAACCCGTTAATCTGTAAAATAAAAAATAAAAATGATATCATTACATGATGTGTTAAGCCCACTAATTGAAGGGGTGCTAGAGTACATACGATGGATTGTTGTACTGTCTCACGTCTCGAAGTCCACTGATGAGTGTACTAACGGTACCACACCATGTACTCGTCGTGAAAGTGTCACCTCTCTGGATCTTCGAGAAAAGCGCTCGCCGCCACATTGTCAATCTGCTCCCCCACTGGACAAGGTACTGATCCACCCTCGTCTCCCACACGTGCTCGTTCCTCTATGTCAGTCCGAGCAAGAACATGACCTCGCCCTCCAACATGTCCACAGTGGGGATGGACTGGGACATCCCAAACTGTCTAAGGACACGGGCTAACCGGTGCCAAGAGATGTTGCGGGGTGAAATCATTGAGGCAACGACCTTGTGTGCTGCATGAGAGTGTGTCGAATCAGCACGGCTGCGGTAGGGGACCCACTGGAAGACAAAGAGAGCAGAAATATAAATAACATCCTAAGATACGAATCCAGTGAAAGGGTCGCAAGATCAACAATCGATAAGAGTCTGATAGCCTCTAAGAAAGGGCGGAAGTGGGGATGGTATGGGGGGATGTGAGACGTCCTACGACACTGTAGGGTAATGCTAGGTTCCTATTCGATATTATAGGCAATGATTATTAGTATCTAACATCGTTAAGTAAGTACCTAATATGTACTAATAAATAATGAATCTAAAATATTATGAATTTTTTATTAGTATCTAACGTAATATTACGAAATTACTAATATTTTCTAACATTAGGGATAAGCACACTAATTCTTTCTAACATTAGGCATAAGCAAGTATTAATATTTTCTAACATTAGACATAATGAAGTTCTAATATTTTTAATACTAGACAATATTATTTAACACTAGACCATTATTAATATTCTCTAAGCATTATTCAAATGGTACCAACCTCATTGTCTAAAATTTTACCGGCTCGATGTTGGTTGCGCTCGCCCTAAAGTAGTTCTCCATCGATTAGCTCGGGGTCGACACACAGAGGTGTTGGTCAATACAAGTAATTCATCCTACAACGAAAGAAAAATATTAGTGGGAAACAAATTGAGAAAATTATTATAAAAAATACTAATTTTACCGACTAGTTGATTGCGATCAAGAATTTGCTTGTCGGTATCGAAAAACCAAAAAAGGGATGAGAGAATTAGTGAATGTGTGCAAAATGAAGAATGAGAGAGGGTTATTTATAGCAGTCGGAGGAGGCCACCTAGACGCGCCGTGCATCCACTTAGGATGCGCAACGCGTTGTAACTGGCCTCTAACGGCTACTTTTTAACGGTCACGTAATAGCCGCTAGAAAATAACTGTCGGAGGAACCCTAAAACACGCGGAGCGCTATAAATCAAAATAATTATCAAATCGTATAATTTATGTTTCAAATTGATTATGTACATCATTTCCAATTTAATCCTAAAACAAAAATTTCCATCTCATTTCTCCCTTCCTGCTGGCTTCTTTCCCTACTGAAGAAACACAACAAAACGCCAGCTTCCGTGATTTTTAGGGTTCCAATATTCTTTGATTCATCATTACATTGGTAAAAACATCAGTCGGAAAACTTTGATCGCTGGACAATGGACGGAGCGGTATCAATCAGTGACGTGTCTGCTTTCCACCCGGACTTCCTTCAGATCCCGGAATTCTCACCATTGGCCTTGAAGGCCAATCCTATCCTCGCCGAGCAACTCTTCTTCCAGTGGCTTTCGCTTCCCGATTCTTCTCGATTGGTGAGCAAAACCCTAATTGCATCCTTCCCTCACTTCTGATCTGCACATCTCTTCATTTGCTGCCTTTGGGATTCTGCTCTCGCTTCCAGGTTGAATTATTGATCATCACATTGATTTAGAAATGCGGAGGAGAATATCTGAGATTGCAATTTCCCGATCTGAACACTTGAATCTTCAAAGAATTGAATTTGGCAGTGTCGATTTATTGCTCTCATAATGTATTTACCTATAGACTTGACCGATTTGGATTGCCAGCATTGGTGGTTTTGTTTATTTCCTCTGCCATTGATGTTTGAGATTTATATTTATACAGGTCAAATCTTCGCTTTCCGCGGCTAAGGCTGGGGAACCGTTGAATGCTGCCGGAAATTCCAGCAGCCCGAATGCTGGTTCTGGTAGTGCTATACCGTCTATGTTCCCTTCTGGATGCACTCCACCACTTTCGCCACGTAGCGTCTCAGGTTCTCCTCGTACTGTGAAGCACAGGCTTGGCCCTTCCTCTTTGGGTTCTCCACTGAAAGTAATCAGTGAGCCAGTGCGGGAAGTCATACCTCAGGTAAGCACTTTGCTTCAAGTCTTCAACTTTAACGTATCTCCGTCCTGACAGACACAGCCAGTAATATGCACCAAATGCATGCAAGATGCTGACTTTTGAAATGGCTGCAGTTTTACTTTAAGAATGGACGGCTGCCTCCAGAGGAGACTAGACAGCAATGCTTAGTTCGAATCGATGAACAATTTCATAGTCATGAGAATGGGTTGCAACAAAATGGTTAGAATACTCACTTTGGCTCAAAATAAATGTTCTCTCAAAACTTGACTTCTTTGCTACTCTGTGTTTGACATTGTCGACAAGATGCCTTTCCTTGATTATTTCTTCCTTCTTCTATGCTAGAATTTCAGTCCGTTACAAAGGATATCTGCAAGCTTCCGTCTTTTTTCTCCAGTTTATTGTTCAGAAGAATTGACGTTAATAGTGTTGGCATGGTGACAAGGTATTTTGCTTCATAATCCCTCACACGAAAACGGGGAACTGTTATCCTCTGTCTTAATTATTTTACATATTTAGACTAGGATCTACAGCCTCATAAAGGATCTGTTCTTGCTTTCCTTATCTAATTATTATTCTTATGAGGCCATAATTAGTTCCTAGAATTCTATGCTCATATTCTATACTTTTAGCTACAGAGAGTTCTGCCTAAATTAAATAAGTTCTCCTTAGTTCTTTATAGGTAGCTGCAATAAGTTTGCTTCCTGACTGGGAGGGAATGATATCCTAGAAATCCCAGGTTGTTAGATGTGTCTTTCATTGTAAAGCTATAATTACAGGTTTTAAAATCCTTTTAGTTAAGGTTAAAACAGGTTTCAGAACCTAACAGTATTATTCAATTGTTTCATGTATTAGTTATCACCTCCACTGCCGTATCATTAATCTTACGTTTCAGGATCCTTTTTAGGCTAATCATAATGTGCTATAGGTGAATATTATCAATCATTTTGTTGCTTTCTTTGATCTGTCGTTTATGAGTCATTGTCCTTATCTTTAATTGTTGCTATTATCCCTTCTGTCTTCTTTAATCTTAATGCAGGGATCAGTTTGTTGAGTATTGGGTTAACGGAAATTTCTTAACGATGGATTTAGCTACTCAGATATACACTGTTCTCAAGCAACCAGATAGCGAATACCTCACTCAGGCCTGTTGTGATGCCTTGGAATTTTTTATCCAATTTTTCCATTCCTTCGACCATCAGCTTGTATCTTTATTGAAATCTTTGGTGAAAATGAATGTTGGATGCTAGATTATTATTTATGTTGTTTTATGTCTGCCTTGATCGCAGGAGGATTTCAGACCCGTATTACGGGAAATTTTGGCAACTCATCCAGGGTTAGAATTTTTGCAGAGCACTCCAGAGTTTCAAGAGAGATATGGTACTTTACCTTGTTCCTAATTGTCTTTCCATGGGGTTCCACGCATAGTTTTGTCTATCAGTGATTGGCTTATTGTTAGATTGCACCTTTCATCAGTCATGACCTTACTTTCTAACTTGTATGTGCAATTGAACAGCTGAAACGGTGATATATAGAATATTTCACTATGTAAATAGATCAGGAACTGGTCATCTCACCCTCAAGGAGCTAAAGCGTTCAAACTTGATTGCTGCAATGCATCAAGTGGATGAAGAAGAAGATATTAATAAAGTTTTAAGGTATGCTTGTAACTGCAGGTTTGAATTTATTTAGCCATAGTTGTTCTTTGGAAGAGGCAAGTTGTGAGCATGGTAGTTCAACTCCACATGTTAATGCATCACAAAATTTAATAGTAAAAACAACCATGGCATCGTTTGGTACGTGATATCTCGAATAGCTAGCTATTTGAGATATCACGATATTGGGTGAGATTGATATTGAATAAAAAAAGTATGAATATTCTTGTTTTGGTGTAGGATATTGAGTGGTAGGGTTTAGAAATGATTAGATGTGGTGTGGGTCCTATTTTGTAATAATGATGGCAGATAAAATTACTATTGTAGCCCTCAGTTGCATGTAGCTATTAAATTGCCTTGGGGGCAATTATGTCCATCGAAAAGATATTGGAGGTGATATTCAATATTACCCAAGGATAATATTGAATATCACAATATTGCTATATTCAATATCACCGAATAGGTGATATCTCGAATAGGTGATAAATCAAACTCCGAAACACGAAAATATCTCGAATAGGTGATATTGAATACAAACTCCGAAACACGAAAATATCTCGAATAGGTGATATTGAATATCAATATCACCCAATATCACCTATACCAAACATGCCCCATGCTTATTGGAAAGGGCATTTTGAAACTATAATGACGTGTGAATGAACTATGAATTAGCATAACAGTAAATATGATTTTTTAAATATCCATGATAACAAATATATATACTTTAACTAGAGAAGATATTATTGAACTCACAAATTAAATGAATAACAATTCATGTATGCTTTGTTACCTAGACTTGTAAGATCCTATAATCATGAAAAGATACGAGCTTTTTTTTAAACGTAAAATCAGACTATTTCACAGACTTTACTTTTGTTTTTCTATGATCTGACTTGATTTGTCCCTCTAGATCATAATATCATAAGATCTTAATATTTATTTAACTACATTTACTTTAGGGAGTAACTGTTCAGTATAAAGTACTAGAAAGCAAGTCCAGTAGTTCAGTCTGATGCTAATAGCAATTTTCTCTCGTTGTCTTATATTTCCTTCCGTTTACTTTCTTATTTGGGTCAGCCATTAAGATTTAGTGCTACCGAAAGTATGCAGTCCTTTAATCTGTCATTAGCTTCATCAAATTTCTATCTTTGTGATGATTCGCCTAATTACTTGGCTATGTTAATTCAGCAAGTAATTATCTTTTGTCAATTGGATCTGCAAGGTACTTCTCTTATGAGCACTTCTATGTCATATACTGCAAATTCTGGGAGCTGGACACAGACCACGATTTCTTCATTGACAAAGAGAACCTTATTCGATATGGCAACCATGCTCTTACGTATAGGATTGTCGATAGAGTTTTCTCTCAGGTGTGTGTGCTTTGGAATTGATCCATCAGTGTTGAGCTTTTTCTGCAATACTAATACTAGGCTCTGTTTTTCAGGTTGCAAGGAAATTTAGAAGCAAGGTTGAAGGCAAGATGGGTTATGAAGATTTTGTTTACTTCATACTCTCCGAGGAGGACAAATCTTCTGAACCTGGCATAGAGTTCTGGTAATTTTAGTTACTGTTTTTGGAATAACAGACAGAAACAGTGCACAATTACAAATTGAGAGATTGGGGCTATGAGAATTTTTAAAAAGTGGAACTTAAGGACTGATATTTTGTTTTCTTTGTATTTCAGCAACTATATTGTGAATTTTTTGTTCTGATCACTGCTTTCATCTTGTAGTCTTGACAATGTTCTTAAATTAGAATAAAATTTCTTCTAGATTCTGGCATTAACTGCTAAACTCTGCACTTCATGCTGTTTGGCTAATTAGGAATTTGCTGCATCGGTTAGCTACTACGTTTCCTAATGCTACATACCATTTCTTTATGTGGCCTGTCCAATGGCTTGGCACAGGTTCAATTGCATTGATCTGGATGGAAATGGTTGCCTTACTTCCAACGAAATGCAATTCTTTTATGAAGAACAACTGCATCGGATGGAGTGCATGGCACAAGAACCAGTCACGTTTGAAGATATATTGTGTCAAATCATTGATATGATTGGTCCAGAGGTCTCTTGCTCGTAATCCATTTTATTTACTCTTTTTGTTTCAGTGTTCAACTGTATTTGCTGGCTCTTTGCAATTCAATCCTTTCGTCTGACTCGCGTATCATGCTTCTTTTGAATCCTGCAGACTGAAGGTCTCGTCACACTGCGTGACATGAAACGTACCAAACTTGCTGCACATGTCTTCAACATTCTTTTCAATCTGAATAAGTTCATTGCCTTCGAAAGTCGGGATCCTTTCCTAATTCGTCAGGTAAGTGTGCTAACCACCATTTGTAGATTAATGTTTACGGCAGTTGACATGGTGAATTGATGGCGCATGTAAATGTTTTTGGTTTCAGGAACGAGAGAACCCAACGTTGACAGAGTGGGACCGTTTTGCACATAGAGAGTATATAAGGCTTTCGATGGAAGACGATGCAGAAGACGTGTCGAATGGGAGTGGAGATGTCTGGGATGAATCTCTTGAGGCTCCCTTCTGAAACCCTGAAAGGTAATCAATCTGAGTTAACGTGAAGTACAAGTCACCAACCAACACATTACTGATTCACTTCTCTATGTTTCGAGCCTGATGTCTTGTCTGTTTGAACATCATCAAGCATCCAGTAATAAGTTTTTATAATGTTTTGAATCTCTCTTGTTTTTTGTTCAATACTTATGGAATGCTCCTCTGCATACTTGGATGAAGGTTGTGGGTGGGATTGTTATGCATGAAGTTGAAGAATGCCGGAAGAAGATTCGGTATAGGTGACAGTTATTCTTTCCGATTAGACGGTTGGTGTATCCTCTACTCCATTTCATATTTCCCCCTTTTGTTTCTCAAGTCTCTCCTTTGACAGTTCAGACTACATACACACCACAGACGAGTAGGTTCCGTTTGATTATTAATTTTCTGTAGTTGGTTAAGTTAAAATTGTATTGGCAGAAGAACTATTTGATGAATTGTGAAATAATGTGATTTTTTTGTCATGGATCTTGAAATCTAGAATTTTTTTATAAAAAATGTTTACCTTAATGTGCACTGTGTTGTATATATAGTTTTTGGTGTTCTGTCAGTCATTCATTACAAGAAAACGAATGAATTATTTAGTTCATGCTTCATAATTTGTTGGCACTGGTTTATCTTATGATGATGAATTGTAATCTATACGCTATACATGATTTTTTTGCTATTTGATTCTAAGAAACCAAATATCTACGTGACATTTGATATCTGTCCATGGCATGCTGAACAGATGTGGAACAAAGAGAGTTGGTCTTATGGCCGATCAATAATATTCTGAGTCTTACATAAACAATTAGGTCTTGAAATGTGGGTACGAGTCAACCACAAACTATACCGTTTCTAATGGTTAGTGGTTAACCATTATCATTTAGTAGTATGGGTAATGGTAAGGTATGGGCTGTAACCAACTATGCTGTTCCACCTGGTGGACCGGTTAGACTAATAGAGTGGTTTGATTGGAGGGTCGGTTGAGTATGGTAGAGGGTGCCTTTCTTGATTCAGAGTGTCTAGGAACTTTGGTGGTGATGTTCCTGGAAGTTTGGTGATGATGATGAAAGCTTGAATGATGGGGGGGATGATGATAACCTAAAGAGGTAGAAGCCCTAAAAAAAGAGAAACATGAGGCTTAGGGTTGGGAGAAAAAACGCATAATAATTATATATTCTCTTGTAGACAAACTTACCTTCCAAAACATGGTAAAGGTACAATGTAAATTGTTATTAAAATTACTAATAATTTCAGCTTAGCGACAAGTTGCATTATAATGAGGGCAAGAGTGTAATTGTACTAATTATTCATCCAAATTCCAATATCACACCTCAAAGGAAGAGAGAGAGAGGAGATTTGGAGGGGGAGAAAATTTTTATTTTTAATTTATTTAATAATAATTGAGACTAATAATGACGGAATGTGTTACGTGGTTATATGATATGGTAAAAGAGATAAAATGGACAAACAATACTGACAAAGAGTTATGAAAATTATAATTCAAACCAAACTAACTAAAAATATAATTTTAAAATAGTTAAAAAAATGTTAAATTTAAAAGGGTATTAATTTTTTTTATTAGAATTGGTTGAGATTTTCAATTAATATAAAATATAAAATAAATATAATAAAATATTTATTTTTTATGATATACTGAATTTAATTTTGAAACTTTTAAATTACTACAAAAAAAATAATAATAAAAACAGATTTTATCAATGGAGCAACTTTACAAAGGACTTTTAAAGTCAATAGCCTATTGTTGTTTCTGAAACCCTTTTTCAGCACCCGAGTTGGAGCCAACTCAGACCGATTTTGGGCGGTTACCCAGGGACATACTGCGAAGCCTCGCCTTCTTCTAATCAGAAGACCAAACCCTCCAATTGAAACCTACTTTCAGTAGCCTCGCCCGCCGCCGAAAACTTCACGATCAATCCACGATAATGTCTACGTCCGAGCAGAACCCTCTGCCTCCGTCGGAGGAGATGATTTCACTCTCCGTCGGCTCCTCCTCTCAATCTATTGCTTCTATATCACAGTCAGGCTCTCTTCTATCCTCCCTTCTTCCTCTTTTTATCTCAACTCGTTACCGCGAATTCAGCTTAGGGTTCTTGTTGGCCTTTATTCTTGTTTCAGGGAAATGAGTCCAGATGAGAAGTTTCGGATAGTCAGAAGCGTCGGAGAAGAGTGTATCCAAGAGGATGAGCTGCTCAATCTTCTCACCAAAAAACCCCAGCCTATTTGCTATGACGGATTCGAGCCTTCTGGCCGAATGCACATCGCTCAGGTTCTGTTCAAGTTAGTCATCAAATACTAAATTCGTGTGCTACGGAGCTTTCTGGTTTTGAATTTGTTGTTTTGTTTGTAGGGAGTGATGAAGACGATTAATGTGAACAAGCTGACATCTGCTGGCTGCAAAGTCAAGATCTGGATTGCTGACTGGTTTGCCCAGCTGAACAACAAAATGGGCGGTGATTTGAAGAAAATCCGAGTGGTTGGGGAGTACTTGATTGAGATATGGAAGGCTGTTGGGATGGATCTTGAAGGTGGGAAAGTGGAGTTTTTATGGTCTTCTGATGAAATTAACTCTCGTGCTGCTGAGTACTGGCCAATTGTAATGGACATTGCTCGCAGGAACACACTTGCTAGAATAACAAGGTACTCCCTCATAAAAGACAATGAATGTTTGCAACTTCTGAAGCCCTTTTCTTCCTTTTAATTGCTAACTTGTATATTTAAGTATCAGTATTCTTGTTGAGACTTACGATGCTAATTCAATATTGGGGGAATTCCTTAGGTGTGGTCAAATTATGGGTCGAACCGAAAAGGATGAGTTGACGGCTGCACAGATTCTCTACCCGTGTATGCAATGTGCCGACATATTTTTCCTCAAGGTGCTTCTTTGTTCTTCTTAACAAATGGTGTGCGTCATTTAATCTGTTTACTTGAATTAATACTCTAGATCGGCATTGAATCGATCAAACTCTAGCAGTTTGTAATCTTTCAGATTGTCACCTTCAAACTCTTGCTGAATTTTACGTTTCATTTTACTGCTTCGGTGAAAAGCTATCGTGACAAAGTATAATTAGATGCATGAATAAGATTTTGATTATTGCTGTTATCGATTGCTTCATCTTCCTATAATATCCTTTGGTTATTGGTGTACTACTGTTAGGCTGATATTTGTCAACTTGGAATGGACCAACGCAAAGTGAATGTTCTTGCAAGAGAATACTGCGACGATATCAAGAGGAAAAACAAGCCTATCATCTTATCTCACCGTTAGTTACTTGTGCTCTCTTGAATTCAGTTTCCTTGAATTGTTTTCATACTTTTATTTTTTTCAGTTCTCTCATAAGACTGGTTCTTCTTTTGGGAGTGCAGACATGTTACCCGGTTTACAGGAAGGACAAGACAAGATGTCGAAAAGCGATCCCACTTCCTCTGTTTTCATGGAGGATGAAGAGGTACTATTTTGTACTCTTAACTCTGAACCTTTTTCAAATATGAGAAGCTGTTTTGCTTCTTGCATGGATGTTGGTGTAATTTTCTTTTCCCACATTTTCATAGGCAGAAGTGAATGTGAAGATAAAAAAAGCTTTCTGTCCCCCCAAGGTTGTTCAGGGTAATCCTTGCCTGGAATACATCAAATACATTGTTCTACCTTGGTTTAATGAGTTCAAGGTGGAACGTAATCACCAAAATGGTGGAGATAAGTAAGTGCCATGAATCATTTGCAATTACCGAATGTTTCTGCTATACCCCAATTCGAGTGGTGTTTTTGTGATTTCCCATCATAATAGCTACTTGAGCAGAGGTAATGTCTTCCATGAATCATTTTTCCAATTTCTTTCATGACAGGACCTACATAGACTTTGAAGAACTTGTTGCTGATTACGTAAGTGGGGCACTGCATCCTGGTGATCTTAAACCCTCTTTGTCAAAAGCATTGAACAAGATCCTGCAGGTACATATCACATTCTCATGCTTTGTTCGTCTCTGTTCTTCAGTTACGTTCCTGGCTGGGTGTTCTGACAGTGTAATACCTCTTGGTTTCTCCAGCCTGTTCGTGATCATTTTGCCAAGGATGCAAGAGCCAAGGACCTCTTAAAACGCGTCAAGGTTTGTCGAAAATGCATCTAATAATCCAATAACCTTACCGACTCTTTGTATAGACTATAGATTAACCATTCAGAGATTTGATTGGTTTCCTGAAGTAATTTTTGAATGGTTGTTTGTTTGCGGAACCATGCAGAGCTACAGGGTTACAAGATGATCTCTGCTCGTACATTGTTATCCAACAGGGTAGAGGCATGCTTCTCTTGGACTTCCTTCCTATGATGCTGGCGTTGGAAATCTAGCTATAATTTAACTATTTACCATTTTATTAGAGTTGTTTTTGAGTCTTGAACTTGACGGATTGGACGAGGCTCTAGTTTTAGGATCATGCAGATGCTTCACGTAATCGATGCATTCATAAGACAAGTAGTAACACAACTGTTGTAAACATTTTTATGTTTCAAGGGAAAAGTGTACTTTTGCGCCCTCTATTTTGCCAAGTTGACAAACTGCCCCTACATTATGAAACTCTATCTAACCCCTTATATTATAGAACCAGGAGGTATGTTTAGAGAGTCCTCTTAGCAAATCAGATACGCCGTCTGACAGAAAGTTCAAGGTTAAGTTGAAGGTTTGGTTTCGCATGTGAAATAGAATTCTGAACATTTTTCTATTCGAGTTTGTGTGTTAATTTTTCCGTTTACATTCTACTGGCAAAACTAAGACCAATGTTGTTAGGATCAGACTGAGAGGTCTGTTCCAGTTATAATAACACTGGTTTTTACCATTGGTATCAAATCGGATAACACCAGCTGATCAAATTGGTCAGACTTGGAACCATAAGTGAAATTGGATAAGATCATCGGTTTTTGTCTGAGAGTCAAATTGGGGGTTGACCAGGTTCGACCATTGATTTCATCCACTTTAACCACCAGGTTGACCCTATTAAACTTTGTTTTTCCTTTTAAGGAGAACCCTAGTCAGATGGTGTAATTAAAATGTCTACTCGTGCAATATTTAATTCCGAATCGTTAACCTAAAAAATTTGTTTTTGTTGCTGCACCAACCGGAAGTGGGAGGACAATATGTGCCGAGGAAACTACCATAAGACACCCGATAGCCTAATGTGAGTGGAAAACTATTACATTCCAATAACTAGAATTAGCTTTGTACCCAGTCCAATTTTATTAGGAAGATGACAAATTCACATCAAGAATTTTGATGAATAACAATTATAGATGTTTTAAATTCATTTATCCATTTAAACCAACTTGAATTATATGTATTTAAAGAAAATGCTAACAAGTTGTTTGATCTTATAGACCCGTATTGTTGACAATCGAACTTCTATTGATCGTATTGAATTTTATTTTATGCCAACTTAAATATAATTTTCATAAATATTTCTATAATATGTTAGAATCTAGCAAATATAGCAATTCAAAAGCGATATAAACCAATTAATTGCTCAAATTGTTTTTATTTTAAAGATCGACTACACACAACGTTTTGATGCACTTGCTTGAAATATAGGTTTTATAATTGGGCCATTAGATTGAAAAGGGTTTAAAAAAGGATAATCTGGTGGTTCAAAGTGTAACATCCCAGTTTTATCTTTTTGAAACAAATGAAAAATTGTCCCGAGACACATGACATAGTTTTGAAATAGTACAAAATATAATTAGAATTATATATAAACGATACTGGTAACATTTACAGAAAAACTGGAATATTACGCCAAACAACTTATTTCCGGAAGATGGTGTCAAACAGTGAATGGACCCATCTTTTTAAAATAAATCCCAGAAATATACAGTCTCATCAATATCCCAACTTCAGTCTGGCGGCAGATGAACATATCATCTATTAATTCTTCTAATACCATATCACCTGTCACGAACTGGTGGGTGGCTCGGGGTCAGTCTTCCGAAGTTATCATATAGATATCAATATTGAAAATCATTTAAAAAGATAACCATATAGCATGTAAAGCACGTTGGACAACTCTAACTCTACTTTGCATATTTTAATTGGGATCCCTGCTCACATATGCTGACGACCCATATACATGTTAGTGGCACCAAATCGGGCCGCATATAGTGGCGCCTACCCAGGCCCACGACGACAGTTAGTGTGGGAAGCCCACCTCGTAGCTATAGTGCATTAAACACGATCGTCAACATATGGGCTCTAACTAGGTGATCAATCAATACCAATATTACTCTTGTAACAGAACTTGTTCAACTGAACAATTACATGTAACATATCATATCAGCAATATATCACTTAGGATATAATAGAATATATGGATCACACATAATTGACATGTCACGTTGTCATATAATGCATTTAAAACCTTTAAAATCCAATTATTATTCATGTAATTCAAAGAAGCATAAATAACACAAGTAAAACATAAACATTTAAAATGGAAGATATTACCCCTTTAAACCAACCCACCTAAAATTAACCGGGTTGACTCGAAATACGGTCAAACGTCCAAGAATGGAACAATTATGGCTTAACTCAACACTTTCGGGCCAAACTGCAATAGCTGGAAAGTATTAGGCCGCGGCTGGAATAATTTAAAAGTTACAGACTGCGTGGAACAAAATAAGATAGTTTAGGTACTAAACTGGAAGTATGAAAGTTCAGGCACTAAACTGGATATTTACCAACGGGAATTCAATTTTCCAGACTTATTTTCAAAATCCGGCGACGACGAACCCAGGCTCCGGTGAGCCTTGAATCACCACTAAAACTCGAACAAACTCAAATCGAAGGATACGTAAGGTTTTGTCTCGATAATATGAAGTCAACCGAGGTATTTAAAGGTCTTGGGTTGGTTTAGAACTTGCCGACACAAGTCGACGTCGGAGAAGAAGGAAACATCATTTCAAGCTTGCTCGGTTGACTTACTCTCGGAGGAGCTGCTTCAAGTATTCTGTCTCCAATCAGGGGAGACCAAGCCTACCAAACTCCAGTACCCCTGATCAATCTCATTCAATCAAGGGCATTCGCGGGAGGACCAGACAAAGATCCCAATGCTTATCTTAGGGATTTGTGTGTCTAGCTAAGACGAATAAGGCAAGAGGAGTACACATCGATGGTCTCAAACTTAGTCCATTCCCATGTTCTCTCAAAGGGGAAGCACAAGAGTGGTTGTATTAGCATTTAACAGGGTACTTCACTACTTGGGATGGCTTAGCTACAGAGTTTTTGGAAGAATTCTTCTCTCCATCCAGAACTGAAGCATTGAAAGCTAGGATCTCTTAGCTCAAGAGTCCTTCTAACGAGACGTTCTATGATGCTTGGCATAGATTCCAGAGTCTCTTTCGCTCATGCCCTCACCACGATCTGGATGTGCATACTAGGTTTAGGACCTTCATCAGGGGCTTGGACTTCCACAAGCAGAAGGACCTCAACATGTCAATTCCAGGCAATCTTATAGATCTGACCCCGACACAAGCCCTTGAAGCATGCAGAGCCTATACTCAAAAGATGAGGACCCTTATCCTTACCAATCCAGTAGACATTGAGCTGAATGTGCCAAGAAATCAAGTTCAACAAGTAAGGTTTATAGCAGTGGCACGAGAAGAAACCTCATCCATTATAGAGTTTCCATAAGCTCAACTGCTTGACCTGATGCAATTGCTCACTAAGAAGATGGATACTATAGAGTTGGCTCAGAAAAGCAGCCTGAATTCCCAAAGGCCTTCTAATACACCTATAGCTTGTGTATATGCTTGTGAAGGATGTGGAGGAACTGATCATGACATGTCAAACTGTATGGCAGAGCTCGAGCACGGAATGGAACAAGAGCATGTAGACTATGCAGGAGGTCAGCATCAGAATACCTATCAACAACCTATTCAGCAAACTCAGAACTACAATAAGGGTCAGAGTAGCTACCAACCATTGGGGCAGAATTTCAACAAGAACCAAAATAATCATCAAGCCAGAGGACAGCCAGGACAGAACAACTACAGAGCTACGGGTAATTACCAGAAACATAACCAGAGCACCTATAAAAATCAGGGCAATTACAAGTAGAACCGCAAAAAATAACCGAGTTACTCAGACAATAACCAGCAAGGATATGTGAATGAGAGCTATGTGGAGAAGAATCAGATCACCTATTCATCTAATTAGGCTCCCCCTGGATTTCCCCATAAAACAGCAGCAGACAATAATAGACGCTATTCTGCAGCGGTTTGTGGCTAATGATGAAGCTCACCTACAGTCAATCCGAAATTTGGAGGCCAGGTTAGTGGAGCTAACCAACAACCGTACCAATGCAAAGCCAAATGGGATGCCTAACTCAACAGTTCTAAATCCAAGACAACACGAAGACGTGAGAGCAATTGAAACTAGAAGTGGAAAACAGCTGCAAGCTCCTCCGATGAAGATGGTCACACCATTAGTGCACCTCCATCACTTTTGGATGAAGATGATACTCCAGCAGAAGAGCCACAAAATACCACCACACCGGTTACACCAGAAGGGACACCTCCTCTTTGCATCCCTACTCCCCCACCAGTGGAGAATCCCTACAAGCCGAGAGTTTCATATTCTGCTCGCCTAAATAAGGAGTTGTATAACAAGCAGTTTGCTGCGTTCATGAAGGTACTGAATATTGTGCATGTCGATATGCCTTTTGTGAAGGTGGTAAAAGAGATGTCTCATTATGCCAAGTTTATGAAAGATTTGGTGATGAATAAGAGGAAGCTTCCAGAATTTCTAGCTCTAGTCGAGTAGGAAACCACAGAGCTAAACGAAGAGGTGGACATGGCGGCAAGCTATTCAGAGATTGACTTCGGGACCCTACCGCGCAAACGATGAGATACAGGTATGTTCACTCTACCTTGTAAGATTGGTAATACGCAAGTTAGTAATGGTTTGGCTGATACAGGGGCTAGTATTAATGTGATGTCATATAGCTTAGCTAATTCCCTAGGACTGATAGACTTTAAGCCCACACACATGAATATTAAACTGGCTGATAAATTAGCGATTGTGCCTAGAGGGATCTTAGAGGACGTGTTGTTAACTGTGGGAAAATATACATTCTTAACCAACTTTGTGGTGATATACGCTCACTTTAATATGTCTTTGATTTTAGGTAGACCATTCCTTAATACTGCTAAAGCAATAATTGATATCAGTAATGGTACTATCACTCTTAGGGTCGGATTAGAGAGTAACTTTTCGATTGAGTTATGCTGGAACCAGACAAATGGCTTTTGATGATTTATGCTTTTTTGATGAAACTTTGACCTCTCTCTCTACTGTTGTTTTCACTAACCTAGTGGGGAATGACCCGCTAAAGAAGAGTATAGTTTCTGTTATGCAGGATTGTAGTGCATGTATATGGACCGACGAGGAAGTAGCTTCCATAATTATCTGTCGAGCGGATGGAGAACCAACATACGATCGACCTATTTTGGTAGCACCGGCCGCACAGTTCAAAACTTCCTATGAAGAACCTCCAGATTTGAAATTGAAAAAACTTCCTTTCAATTTAGAGTATGCATTCTTGGAGGACTAAATTTTTTTGATTTGAATATGCCTGAAAAATAATGAACCAAACTTATTACATAGGACCAATTACTTAACCTTGCCCCAACTTAGGAAAAATGATCCTCTCCGGCTCTTCCAAAAACTTGGCTTATCCAAAAGCCCAGGAGCGTCACATAAGGAGTTTTAGTCCTTATTATTATTATGGGCTTAGTGACAGTTAATTGAATGCAGCAGCCCAAGCCCATGCTTCCCCATCGTTTCCATAAGCAAAACGCTGCAGCGGAGCGGAGGAGTCGGCGTTCTCCATCGGCGGCAGCGGCTCAAATTCTCATCTCTCGTGTCGTGTGATAATATAATACCCGCGGCTGTGCCAATAACTCCCCATTCATAGCGATCGATTTAGTCTCTGGATCGGTAAAGCTTCGTCCAACTCTCTGTTCCTCTAACTTATCATCTTTTTATGTTCTTCTTGTTTCGTGAACGAACCATTTGTCGATTCGTTGATTTACTTCAGGAGGAGGAAATAGAAGAACGCTCAGAGAAAATATGGCGAAGTCGTGCAAGGGACTCGCGATAGAACTCGTAAAGTGTCTCAGCGAATCCGACTGTGTCAAAGTTGAGAACCGATCCATCAGGGATTGTGCCGGAGAGAAGAGCCCCTGCGTTCCCAGCGAGTGCGTTGGACTCCGGGAAACCTATTTCAACTGCAAGAGAGGCCAGGTACGGTTCAGTATATCATCCTCTTACATATTCCAAGTTCAGCAGACTTTGAAGAATTCTCCTTTAACTTAAAAGAATTCTTCACCGAAGATCAAATTCTTCGTTCGGTTTGTTCCTTAAATCAATTTAGGTTTCAAATTTTCACTTGCTAGACTTTCCTATGGAATGTCACGTAAGACCTGCGAATGTTTAATTTCCATGAGCTTCTTAGGGTTTTGATCCTGCTGCAGACAAGCTCAACTGCTGAGGATATTCTTGCTGCCTTGATCACTTTGCTCTAGGATGGTCAGAAATTGGAAGCTGTAACTATGGATTTTTAGGTCTCTCCATTATCCTATTATTGAATAGACCCATTGGCCAAATGATGTGCGTCCTTAAATCTCCAATCTGCTTTCTACTCTACCTAGTACCCAGTTTGCAGTGCTACTTTGCTGGAGCACATGTGCTTAGCCACGATGCCAGCTGTGTAGTAATTGCAAGTCTATGTCTTAGGGTAGCTGTGAAGAAATTATAATAGAAATGAGATGGAGCTTCCTTTCCAGCTAGAGAGAAGAAATTAGGAGATGCTAGCATGCCACTGCCCCCAACATGTTTGTCTATGCTGTATCTGAAATGCCATGTCTAGAACCCCATCCAACAGATTGAAGAAAGTGCAGATCATTGATAAATGCTTGATCATATCTTAGTTTGAAAATTCCAGGATTTGAATCTGCCGTCCTTTTAGACTGAAGGGGTGGGTCTTAGCATTAGACGAATGAGCTTCGATCACAATACATGC
>QMEG01000313.1:532262-640178 GCA_010665285.1 Linum bienne | reverse complement strand
GTTGCATCTGAACAGGAAGCTGATGCATTCTCCGCCATCATTGATCGCCGGGATGTTCCTGGTCGGGAGACGCCTCTGCATCTTGCTGTTAAATTGAGGGACCAAACGTCGGCAGAGATCTTAATGGCTGCTGGTGCGGACTGGAGCCTGCAAAATGAGAATGGGTGGAGTGCGCTTCAGGAAGCAGTTTGCACAAGGGAGGAGGCGATTGCTTTGATAATTGCTCGTCACTATCAGCCACTGGCCTGGGCGAAATGGTGCAGACGACTTCCTCGTATTGTCGCTTCAGCAGGTCGTATTCGTGATTTTTACATGGAGATTACATTTCATTTCGAGAGTTCTGTCATCCCATTCATTGGCCGTATCGCCCCCTCGGATACTTATCGCATCTGGAAACGCGGTGCTAATCTTCGGGCTGACATGACACTTGCTGGGTTTGATGGGTTCCGAATTCAAAGATCAGATCAGACTTTTCTTTTCTTGGGAGAGGGGTACTCTTCAGAGGATGGTAGCACATCCTTACAACCAGGTTCTTTGCTTGTTCTTGCACACAAGGAAAAAGAGGTTACTAATGCTTTGGAGGGAGCAGGTGCACAACCCACTGAAGCAGAAGTTGCCCATGAAGTTGCTCTCATGTCTCAAACTAACATGTATAGGCCAGGAATTGACGTCACACAGGCAGAGCTAGTTCCTCATTTGAATTGGAGACGGCAGGAAAGAACTGAGATGGTTGGAAGTTGGAAGGCCAAGGTTCATGATATGCTTAATGTGATGGTAAGTGTGAAGTCAAGACGAGTTCCTGGTGCTATGACTGATGAGGAACTTTTTGCTGTGGAAGATGAAGAAAGGTTGGAAAATGGAGCAGCTCACGATGATTTTGACGATGTGTTGACACCTGAAGAGAAAAAGCAGTTAGACTCTGCACTTCGTATGGGGAATTCAGATGGTGTTGGGGAGGATGAAGAACCGGCTGTGCTTGACTACCAAGAAAATGGTTCAGGTGGTGCATACGAAAATGGTGAATCGCATGGTACCACTAAAGAGAAGAAGGGGTGGTTTGGTTGGAAACATAAAGGTGCAAAGCACCACAATGATGACTCTGAAGATCCGAAAACATCTAAGAAGGTTGTGAAATTTACTCCAGAAGGTGACAATCTGAAATCTGTTGATCATCAGAAATCATCATCTAGTTGGGAAGATCCAGCAGATGGAAAGAAGGGAAAGGATAAAAGTGGGAAGAAGAAAAAGAAGAAAGGGCCCAGCAGTGAGAGTAAGAATGAAAGCGAGTATAAAAAGGGTTTGCGTCCTGTATTGTGGTTGACACCTGATTTTCCATTGAAAATAGAAGAGCTTCTGCCTTTGCTTGACATATTGGCTAACAAGGTTAAGGCTATTAGGAGACTCAGGGAGCTTTTGACTACTAAACTACCTTCTGGAACATTTCCTGTCAAGGTACGTTTTAATCTCTGCTTGTGTTATTTTGTGTTTCAATTTAATATTCTTATTTGCTTGGGAAATCGGATTGATAAACAAAGCCTTTAAATGCCCTAAAGCATCTATCTTTGTTTGGCTGCCCCTCTCTTTCCTCTATAACAGGTTTTAGTTTCTGACAGAGATTAAGTGAGGTGTCTACCATATATAGTAATCAGAATTTAGGGACCAAAATTTATCCGCTAGATCTGCCTGGTCAATTGGTGATCCTGGGTCTTGGCTCTCTGAAACTCGTACTGTGAACTAGGTTAGCCAGCGATATACTTATGTTAGGGGTCACCTTTGATGGCATGTGATTGTTTTGGGCATGAATCTCATTGCAACCTGGATATATTACTATTGAAGTTCTTATTTCACCGAGCTGAACCTGACAATCACTTTTGTGTCTGTACTTGGTAGCAACCTGTTCCAACCTGATGAGTCTTTAAGAGCTACTGTTCTTACAGATTACGGAAACCTATGAAGGACTTGAACTTAAGCCTGATCACCTATTTGTGGATAGCTTTTAGTCTACTCTAGACTCCTTTCCAACCATATCCATGTTGTGTCCGTTAATAGACTGATCCTGGTATGGTTACAATTGCTTGATGATTTGAAGCTTCAGATGTAATTGGATATAGATGAAAGTGGAGTTTTTGTTTGTGGCTTTGTGGATATAGATGAAAGCTAATGAAGTATCAAACCCAATCACACAGATTAGTTGAACTAGCTAACAACAATTTTTCCATATTTCTGTCCAGTGAGGGATGGGAGTTAATGTCGAATCCTTTTGACGGTGGTGAAGCAAAATGAGGATTAAAACTATTGAGAAGAACTAGCTAGTGGAGGGAAGTTCTCTATAGTTGGTTAATCCCATTGGTTATTGTAGTCTGAAACTTAGCCTAGGGTTTGTTAGTTGCTGCATTTCACGGTAAGACGCTAGCCTTGAGTTTTGCGGATTGGTCATTTAGCTCAAAAATCTAGATGATGTAGCTTTTGGACTCTTACTTGCACCAACTTATCATGGCTGATCCATGAAACCTGAATGTTTTTATCTGTTGTGTAAATTTTTCTATTATTGAAGGATAGTGAACTTAACCTGCAGGTTGCCATTCCTATTGTTCCAACTGTAAGGGTGATTGTTACATTCACGAAATTTGAGGAGCTTATGCCAGTAGAGGAGTTCTCAACACCTCTTTCCAGCCCAACGCATTTCCATGATGCCAAATCCAGAGACTTCGACTCGATCTCGTCAACTTCTTGGATATCATGGATGAAAGGGGGTCGAGGCGGCCAGCCAAGTGATAGTGATAGCCACTGGCACAAAGACGAGAGTGACCCGTTCCATATACCATCAGATTATAAGTGGGTTGATGCCAATGAAAAGAAGCAACGGGTGAAAGCTAGGAAAGCCAAAGCCAAGAAACATAGGAAACCACAGCAAGCAGCCAGAAGCGGAGGTGTTGGAGGAGATAGCGCGGGTTATCGTCGAATCGAAACCGCTGAAGATTGATGATGACGGAGAAGGAGGGTTCCGTAATGTCAGTATGGCTGCAGAAAAGTAAGGATCTATCACATAAGAGGTAGATTCCGATGATTCGATTATGGAGATCATCAGGGAGGGAGGTGGTGGAGGATTATGAATGTTGTATTGGTTAAGGTTGAGTTAGTCTTTTGATGGGGGGTTTGGTGTTGATTAATACAAGTCCCACAAAATGTTGTTGTTTGTATTCTGTTATATGCTCTGTGTGAGAATTGGAGGTTGGAGGGGGGGACCTATTATGGTTCATTTCCTTCATTTATTGTTTTTGGATTTTGACCCCCTTTCTAACCCCCACACCTCATGCCATGGCTATCAATCAAGTTAACACCATCAAATTTTATGGTTGGTGGTTGTTAGATACGAATGTGGTACCTCTACATAATCAGCATTCAGCACACAATGCATTTACTCTACTTGAGCCACTTCGACTACTCCATCATGGTTGTTGAAACACCTTTTAAACCCGTTCTGTTATTTTGTTTTTGAATCATTCACCCCATGATGTCAAAACCCGTTACTTGGTCCGAATTTTGGTAACCATTTTGTCAAAATTACAAAAAACTGACCCTTCCGTTGCCTACCTCAAAATTCCAGTGACCATTCTGTATTTACTCGAGGAATAAATTCAAGTGGCCAGATAATAATAAAAAATACCCGGAAACAGTGAAATATTGTTTTGCACTTATTGAAGTCAGTGGAGGAATAGCTTACTTAACTTGACTGTTAGAGCCATGTGCTTCCCTTCCTCTTAACCCCCCACAAACATTACATAATAGAAAACAAAGCCTGACAGAAAAATTACACAACTTTGAGCACTCAGAGAGCAGAATCCCTTTCCCCATCCCAACGGTCGAATTTTTCCAGCTTGTATTCTTCTTCTCCAACAGCTAACTCTTTCCTTCACTTTCATCTCCATCTTCTACGTACCCAACAGACAGAGACCAAAACTATTCCTTCCACCTTCCAAGTCTCCTCTTCTTCTTCTTCTTTTTTTTTTCTTACCCACCGCCGACCCCACTTTTGGGTTAAATCAAAAGTCAAAAGCTTTAATTGCTTTCCTTAATAACAATACTAATGGTGTGCTTTAGATCCTGTTTTACCCCTTTGTTCAAATCTCGAAAGCGCAGACAATGCTTATCAGCTGTTTCTTCTTCCCCCTCTAAACACCCAGTAAGTCCACTTCTTTATCTTCTTACCTCCATTGGTTTGGTTATTTCCTTCTCTTCATTTCTCTGCTTAACTCGTGTCCTCTGTTTTTTTTCCTTTCCTTTTTAGTTTGTTAGCTTAGCAACTTCTCCTCAGTATGGCCATGGAGGAGTTTTGGAACCCATCTCTGAAGAACCCACCAACCATGTTACCTATGTATCCAAGTATAGCCTCCTTCTCTGCAGTTGTGAGATCCAAAGTTTTGTTCTTTCTTATGGTGGATGATCGATCTTATTTGGTTGTTTAATTTGTTTGCAGGGAGAAGATGAAGGTTGAGGAGAAGGAGGAGCAACTCAGCTGCGATTTGGTAAAGAAAGTGGCTTTTGAAGTGGAAACCCACCAAAAGGAGCCGACTTTACCTGATGAACAAGTTGGCAATGTTGGGGCAACAGAAGAGCGGCCCAACGGAAACATAGATAAAGAGGTTGAAGATGGTGGACCGGCAATCACGGATGCTTCTGATGATGATAGTTATGAATACAGCGAAGAAGGTTACGGGACAGTCATGGAAGAGTCTTCTGAGTCGTTGTTTTCAATCTCCATCAGTTCGAGAAATTACCAAGCTGATATGGGTGAAAAGGAAGTCACCAGTCCACTCCCAAAATGTGTCTCATCAGACAACTCAAATTACGTTTCAGTGTTGGAAGAAAACCAGTTGAAAGAAGCAGCCAAAGAAACAAGTCAGCAGTATGAAGACAAGGAAAACGTCAAAATAGACTTAAACATCGTCAGTTGCTCCAGTCCCGAGTTTAGCTTCAAGCCATTGATCAACGATTCGGAGAAGGGAGCTGCTAATCTAAAGAAGCTTGCACAGCAAGATGTTGCAGTTGATGCGAGCCTGTCTAATTGGTTGGTTGGATCAGGAGGAGGAGACCAAAAACCTCAGCAGGAGGAGAACAGTGTTGAATCAGTTGGCTATCCCACAGAGAAACGGCAAGATCGGCCAGTTTTAGGAGCATTGACGATCGGTGTACTTGAACAAGCTCCTGCAAATAGAACCTCACCTTCAAAGTCAAGAAGCCAGAGAATAATCAGTGGAACGGCAATCAGGGGAACAGTTGGAAGCTACTGGATGCAGACGGACCGCAATGTGGATTAACATTCAAGGTTCTTCAAGTTTCGACCGGATACCAACACCCAGGTTTTCGATTGTTTGTTCTTAATCACCTTCAATGACTTAGTTGAGTGAACTCAAGAAAAGTTAACACCTTTACCTTACCTTGGGGTGGGTTATGTATCTTCTTGAATAAACTTTGGCCTTCCGTTTCTGAAATTCTTGAATTCAATGCAGATTTTGTAAAAATATACAGAATCATCATAAGAAAAACCTGAATTGTCAGATTACTAATGTACAGTGGAAAGTCAATGCTATTATTTCCTTCCTCTCCAGATCTACCTGCCAAACTTCTACATAATTGAATGGCATAGTGTGTTACTAATTGCAGTATTGCTCTGTAACTTCCAACAACCAAAAACTTGTCTTTTCCTACATATCGTGGAAGAGCCTTCGTATCTGGTCGACGTTTGATGGCATCAATGTAACAGGACAACGATTATACTGCGGGGAAGAAGAATAATTGAGTTTGTAAAAGCTAAGATGATGCTGGTAACAGAAGAAATTGAGGAACAAGATTGGAATGGAGGAATCACCTGCGATACGTATTTGAAGACACATGCATAACAGAAGACGAACCCTGAGACAGTGACCACTGACGGGTTTGCACGCTTCTGAGAGCACAAAGGGCAAAGCGTTCTATCATTTGGCGGCGAAATCCCTTCTTTCGCGACCTGTGGAGAATAGAAATTGCCTTTCATGCACGATATGATAAAGCGAAGATGGCAATTCGAACGAAAAACAAGAGAAATTGCGTTCGCTTGATGGATATATCTCGTCTCACCTTCGGAGGTGGAGGTGGAGGTGGTGGCGGGTATACAGTTGGAGCTGACATTCTCTCTTCAGCAGATTGATACCACCATTCCATCATCTGCGAGTCAGAGAATAGATTCATCACTTACCATCCTCTTCAGAAATAGATTCATTCTCTTCCAGTCCGAAGATTGCGTGATATTTTAGAGAGTTCATGTTTGAGAAAAACTAGATTGTTCAAAAGACCGGCACTTCTAAGATTTTTAGCTACAACAAGTTGCTAACCAACACAGAAGCAACGTCAGAACAGATATGCTGAAACTAATTCAAAAGTGAATATGCTTCTTCAAAGGCCAAGAGATGATCAAATATCGTGCAGATCAGATGACAGTTTCTTAGGTGATTACCACAAAGGCATATATACCAGAGTAGGAAACTCACTTTGAAGAAGAACACTGCAGCAATCAGACCAGTTTGTGCATAGTCAAGCACAGTATATGAACCTCTCAGTATTGCTCCTTGTAGTGCCTGTAAATGTTGTCCTCTAATTGAATTAGCAAACTATTATCAGGAAACCGTTCACATAAAAACAACAACAAAACTGAACTATCAAATTATACCTTCAACCATGGAGGGCCACGGAGCCTCTCCCGCTCACGAGTTCGTATCTTAGAAATTCTAGAAGATGTGTCCATCTATTTGGCATAAAGAGAACAAATAATCAATCATAAATTGATATGACCGTAGAAATGAAGAAAGAAGTAGTAAGACAGTAAACAGACGGTCTAGTAAAGATCAATAAAATTTCCAGCTAAATCAGAGACCTTCTCTCTGCCACTAATACGTATGGGTCATTCATAATTCAACTATAAGATAATAATTAAGATGCTATATGAGTAGGGCACACAAGATATTACCAGTTCTTGCCCTGTTGCTCGACAAACATGAATACCGAGCGCATGTAGCCCCAAGGAATAGAATCCAGTAGCATCAAGGAGATACAATAGTTGATAACTGAATGAAAATCCTGCATTCAGAAAGAATCCACTTTTAAACTCTCCGCATAATCATAATCCTTATTTCCAAATTTTAATTGAGATGATACTAGCTAATGAGAAGGCTACTGTCCCTGATCATAGGTGAATGAAAAATGTTTTTCACTACTGAATCCAGTATAAGACACGGCAAGAACCTAAAGTTGAATTTACCTTCAATGCCGGCGTGTAAAAAAGGATAGCAAGCAAAAACAACTTTCTGAATTCTCTTTCTTAAACGCGCTCTAACTGTCAATTGTGCATCAGAAGTTCCTCCAGGAACAGGAGAAGCTTCGGTGCCAACAAAATACGAAGTGCCTTCAAATGTTTCATCCTCATTCCCCCACAAGCTTGCTTGAAGCCTGGCTTCTCTTTCTCTATTGTATACAGATTGCAACTTTGACTTGAAATAAGGCAAGACAACCTAAACAGAAGGCAGAAAAAGAAACCACATTTTATCATTGATTATCTCAGCCATAAAGTTTGTAACATATCTACCAAGTTCCTGAACATTTCGAGACAAAGATTGCAGTACCAGAAATACAACTGAGAGGATTCGCTGGCGCTTCTCGAGGCCGGAGCGGGGAGTTTTATCCTCTTTCTTCAACCTAAGATCATCGTTCTTTATTTGAATGCGTACTGATCGTCTCCGCAATCCATAGAGTGACTCGGCAAACGAAGCATCTAGGAAGCATTGGACAAAAGGAGACATATAAGTTCAAGTGGGAAAATGAAAGCAGCATTCCAACTTGGTAGATGATGGCTGAAGTCTTTAACAAACCTGTGGTTCGTAAGCTATGAGTCTCGAGAACCAGCATAAGGGCAGCAAAGAACTCATCTTCATAGTCTAAGACATTATGGAGGAAGGGGCTCCTCAGGGCCAACACCTAAAGTAATGAACACAAAGCACAACCACATAGCACAACGGTAAATAAAATAAAATCCTCCGTCCAATTTGCAATTCCACAACCGAAAGTATTCAATTTGAAAAAGAATTCAACTTGGGAGGAAGTATGATAAAGGAATTACGCCGATGGAATAGGTGAGAGCAGCACGGAGACTGGAGGGAAGCTGTTGAGCAGCTGCCATCTCGAAGAAAGTGGGTCGATCCCCTTGCCCTCCTACCTGGAACAACATCTTCTTCTTCTTCTTCCTTTGCTTGCAAATGAAAATTTCTTCTAACAATTCACCGGAGTTTTGCCCACAAATTCCCCCCCCTAATCCCTATATATGAGTTTGCTTTATATGCAGTGGGTTCTTGACAAAAAATGGGATAAAAGCTCTTTCCACAGGACAATATCGTCGTCTCGTCCCTCCCTACCTAATTCCAAGGGTTGTGATTTTATTTTTATTGTTCGAATCCCAATCCGGTTCCTAAAGTATAGAGTAGGGTTGGCATTTTGGTCCGAAAATTTGAAAAATTATTTTAATTCGAATCGGCCAACACGGGTAAAATTTGATTTGATCGGATGACGAATTGAATTCGGATTAAGGTGACGGGTGACGGACGACGGGTGGTATCGAATTCACTAGTATTCGATCCGACTCCGCCCATAAGTATATATACCTACAAAATAGTTTGGTTTATGTTTTTGTCGGAGGGATTATTGTTTGGTTTATGTTGCTAGTTGCTACCATGGGTTTTGCTAACGAAGCAAATTTAGTATTTTGGATAATTTGAAGGTAGTTTGATTGATTTTGCTTTGGTTTAAAATTATTTTTCAATCTTGGTTTAGTATGATCAAATTCGAATCCCCGACCAAATCTAAAATCCGGCTATGGGCGGGATGGTATGAAATCTAAATTCGATTCCATCATCGGACAGGGATTTCCCGAATTCGAAAATACAATAAGTGGATAATAGATTCATATAAATCCGGCTCCGACCACCCGATTGCCTAATATAAAACTCATATACCCCAAATCTAATTCGCCTTAGGTGCAAATTAGTACATGTTGATAACTTAATCTAACGGTCAAGAACGGATTGAAGCGATCAAACCGGTTGGGGAAATATTTGGGGCCCATAGCTCTATTACTTTAATTTAATTTCCTCTATTATCGAAAATCAGTTAATAAATAAAATTAAGCAAGTCTCCGCTCTCCAGTGTCCCACTGTCCCTCCACCTTGTCTTTCTCGCCCCGCCATATCTTCCATCTTCTCGTTTTCCAGCGTGTAACACTCAAATCCGACCAGCCAAGCTTCGTGTACTCCAGTTCGATTTCTAGGGTTTTCGCGAGTCCGGATCCCCGGCAAGGAAGGGGGATATTTGCCCCGGCAAACAAATCTCGTCCGTTCTTTTTAAATTCAATCCAGCCGTTTATTTTTAACCAGCAATAGCAGTGCAACCAAAATGCCAATATTTCTTTGCGATACTTCTTAAGCTGAATGGGAATTCAATTCCTTCTGAAAATTCAACAGCTGCTCCACCTCTATGACCATACAAAAAAACAAACAATCCCCAATATAATTGAACTTCTTACTCTCTCACTCTAACAAACAAGTTTGGTCTCTCCATCCATCAAGGGCGGTTGATGAGTCTAGCAATTCGAAATCTACTTGATGTTCGGTTCGAAAAAAAAGCTTATGCATGGGCCAACTCAACATTAAGTGAGGCATAGTTGAGTCATAGTATGTACACAAAATCAAGTACATAACCATAACCCCAAACTAAGTATAAAAATCAAGTACGACAAATCTAGTATAAAAAATCAAGTACAAGCCAAATAAGTACACAACACACGACAATAACAAAAAATCAAGTACATAACCCTAACTGGAACCCTAAACCGAGTACGAAAACCAAGTACAACAAACCTAACTCTAAAAATCAAGTACAAGTCAAATGAGTACAAAACCCACAACAACAAAAAATCAAGTACATTACCCTAACAATAAACTGAGAACAAAAACCAAGTGCAACAAACCTAACACTAAAAATCAGAATACAAACAAAACGAATACACAACCCACAACATCAAAAATTCAAGTACATAACCCTAATCATAAACCGAGTACACAACCCACAACAAGAAAAAATCAAGTACATGACTTAACCAAAAACCGAGTACAAAAACAAGTACATAATCGTGTCCGCCCCCGCATCAGCCGTGAAAGGAAATAAATGAATATAGTGGTTTTGTTTCGGTGGAACGTGAAACCGGACGGACATGACGGTAGGAAAAGTTAGCAACCCAAAACCCCATCAATCAACCTACCTACGAACCTAGAAACCCACAAACCCCGAAATAACTGGAATATCGCGTAAAAACATCCATCGTGTAAGAAATTCGGAACTATGTACCTGTTACGAGAGTTGTAGATATATTGGCACTCGTCGCCGGCGTTTCGGCGGCATCACGACGAAAAAGGCTTCAAACCCGTACGGAAATGGCGATTTGAATTTGAGAGGGAAAGAAGAAAGAGAAATGGAGCATAAATTCAAAATCTCATTTATAAAGTCAGCCTGCGATTAAATAGGCGGCCAAAACGAACGGATGTGTGCCGATTACATCAACCAAGAAAAACGTACACGCGTACTGTTTCCGTTGCCTAAAATACCTCTAGAATAAAAAAACATACGATAGTATGCTTTCGATTCCGCGTCCCCCATATATCGGACGGCTGGGAGGCGCTTCAGCTAGCCTATGATAATGGCTTAAGCGCTTTTCCGTTGTAAAATTTACTCCTGATTTACCAGCCCAAAACAATTTTCTCATTCCCAATGCAAAAGTTCCACACTTCCTCCCACCTCCATCTTTCTCACCCTTTAAATATCAATGGGTTTCTATCTTTGCATCAAAGGCGGCAGCTACTCACTCAAATGCCTCCAATACAATTAGATAAGCTTAATTATCAGTCCAGAAGAATTAAATTGTTGTCGACATCTAGAGGGGATTGGCCACAGAGGTAGGAGAGGAGGACTACCATAATTGGACGACATGGAATTTTCAACAATTCAGAAATAGTGTGTTTGGAGTGCAAATAAGGAAGAGTTGCAAGAGATGTGCATTATGGCATAAAAGCTTTCTTTGCTGTTTCAAGTGAGGTCTAAGTTGGGTTGTTGCAGTAACGATATCGATGGAAGTCAAGAGAGCGACAATTTGCTATTTTTTTACCATCAGTAAAAACTAGTTATTCATCGCTCTTTTTCTGACTCCCATCGATGCTGATATTGCTATAGTTCAACATAGAACTCACCTGAAACTCCTACCAAAGTCGACTACCATACTACACATCTCTTGCAATTCTTCATTCTTCGCCTTCCAACTCATAATTTTAAATTGTGGCAGATTTTCCCATTGTCCAATTATGGTATCTCTCTCCTACTCTTGCAACCAACTCCTCTGGCAGCTTTCGAGGCTGGTAAGATACTTGTTTGAAAGCTGTTTAAATGACACATTTGGTATCTATTTGTTGTGTATATCAGATTCGATTTTGATATCTTTATGTTGTCAACGCAGAATGCTATCAACTACGGTATTCTACTTGGATCCATACAACAACTCTATAGGGAAAAGGTTGCCTTCTTTTGTGACGCTATTACAACTCCAAAAGGCAAAAGCATTACAATGACAGATCCATCCAGGGAAAATGAGGCCAGATCAGACCGCCTAAGCACCCAATTGGTTTTCCTATTCGAGGAGTCAGGGACCTCTCTGTATTGGATGTGATACATCCGAGTAACCTAAAGCAGCTCCAGGGCTAGCGGTCCTTCGAATCATAGATTGCCTTCACCAGGTCAAGGCAGTCCGAGAAGATCGTCCATTCCCTTGAGAGAGATTCGGCGGACGACAAGTACAATAATATCAAAGGTTTGCTTGAATACCATTGATATGGCTATCCATATAGACTTGTCAATGGGTTAATATGAAGGTTACTAAACGACGCTCTAATTTTCGAAATTAAACGACGCCCTACATTCATAATGACCTAAACGTCCATTCCGTAAAAATAAAAAAAACATAAAAAACTTACTAGTTCAATCCAAAAAATCCTTATTTCGTATGTTTTAGTATGTTTTAGTTGGTCGAAAACACTCTCGACGAACCACGGATCAAAATTGGAAAGGTACGAAATTGAATTTTGGATCTGAAAAAAAAAAACCGAACGAACCAACCGGACGGATCCGTCCGGTCAGACCACCCAGACGGAGCGATCGTCCGTCTGGTCAGACCACCCAGACAGAGCGCCCGTCCGTCCGGTCAGACCACCCGGACGGACCGGTTGTCCGTCCGGTCAGACCACCCAGACGGAAATCGGTCCGTCTGGTTATTCTCGTCGGAATTTGGCCTCTACATGAACATGAAAGTTGTAGACAATCGAACTAGCTTTCCAATGCCGCCGGTCTTGCATCAATCGGACATCGGAGCGATCCGTTATGTCAAAAATACTAAACTGAAACGTTTTTCGACCAAGCCGTTTATTAGAGTTAGTGTTTAGGGTTTAGGGGTTAGTGTTTAGGGTTTAGTGCTTAGTGGTTAGGGTTTAGGGTTTAGATTTTAGTGGTTAGGGTTTAGGGTTTAGTGTTTACGGTTTAGGGTTTAGAGTTTAGTGTTTAGGGTTTAGAGTTTAGTGTTTAGGTTTTAGGGTTTAGATTTTAGTGTTTAGTGTTTAAGGTTTAGTGTTTAGGTTTAGGGTTTAAATTTTAGTGTTTAGAGTTTAGGGTTTAGTATTTAGGGTTTAGGGTTTAGAGTTTAGTTTTTAGGGTTTATGGTATAGATTTTAGGGTTTACGATTTAGGGTTTAGGGTTTAGGGTTTGCCGTTTAGAGTTTAGGGTTTGCCGTTTAGAGTGTAGGGTATATGGTTTAAGGTTTAGGTTTAGAGTTTTGTGTTTTGTTTTTAGGATTTAGGATTTAGGGTTTAGGGTTTATGGTTTAGTGTTTAGGGTGTAGAGGTTTAGAGTTTAGGGTTTAGATTTTAGTGTTTTGTGTTTAGGATTTAGGATTTAGGGTTTAAGGTTTAGTGTTTAGGGTTTAAAGGTTTAGAGTTTAGGGTTTAGATTTTAGTGTTTAGGGTTAAGCATTTAGGGTTTTGGATTTTGGGTTTTGGGCTTATAGCCTAAACCCTAAACCCTAAACCCTAAATCTTAAACCCTAAATACTACACTCTAAACCCTAAACTCTAAACCCTAAATCCTAAATGCTAAACCCTACACACTAAAACCTAAACCCTAAATCATAAACACTAAACCCTAAACCCTAAACCCTAAACCCTGAATCCTAAATCCTAAAATGTAAACCGTATACCCTAAACACTAAACCCTAAACCCTAAACCTTAAACCCTAAATACTAAACTCTAAACCCTAAATCCTAAATGCTAAACCCTACACACTAAATCATAAACACTAAACACTAAACACTCAACCCTAAACCCTAAACACTAAAATTTAAACCCTAAACTCTAAACCTCTAAACCCTAAACACTAAACCTTAAACCCTAAATCCTAAATCCTAAACACAAAACACTAAAATCTAAACCCTAAACTCTAAACCTCTACACCCTAAACACTAAACCTTAAACCCTAAACCCTAAATCCTAAATCCTAAAAACAAAACACAAAACTCTAAACCTAAACCTTAAACCCTATACCTAAACTCTAAACCCTAAACGATAAATCCTAAACCCTAAAATCTAAACCATAAACCCTAAAAACTAAACTCTAAACCCTAAACCCTAAACACTAAACCCTAAACTCTAAACACTAAAATTTAAACCCTAAACCTAAACACTAAACCTTAAACACTAAACACTAAAATCTAAACCCTAAACCAACCGGACGATCGCTCCGTCTGGGTGGTCTGACCGGACGGATCCGTCCGGTTGGTTTGTTTGTTTTTTTTTTAAATTTAATTAAATCTCTTAATTCGTTTAGATCGATTCGCTAATTTTAATACTTGAAGTATCGGTTGGATGCACGAGTTATCGCCATAAATATGAGAATGATTGAGTTTGTCGAAGATTGAAATTCGTATAAGTTTTCGAAATTTATTATAGGATAATTTAGTAATTCATTGTTTTAGGGCGTCGTTTAATTCGAAAACTAGGGCGTCGTTTAGGGATTCAGTTTAATATCATCTGCTAGTGAGTGAGCAAACTTGAATTAAATAGCAAATGTTTTTACTAAAAAAAGCAAACTGAAGTTACGTACAACGGTAAAAGTAAAGTTAAACGACTTCATTATAAACAACTGCCCGTCCCTACGCTTATTCTTTGTACAGAAGAATCACAGTCAGCAACTGGAGAGAGCTCTTTGAATCTAACTAAACCCTTCATACCATAGTCCATAAATGCCAAATATTTCTTCCCACCATCGGCGTACGTAACCGTTAAACAAGTCTTACAATTTCAGGACAAACGCTGAACAAGTACAATCTCAGGTTCCGGGGTTCGACTATGGCATTTAATCTGTCCTAGGTCGTTTCCCCTGCGATTGGCTCAACGCAGTGTCATCTCTTATGCATGCTGTATCCTTGCTGTTTCCACCTCCTGTTAATTTCTGTTTCTTGTCTGCTTCATGGGAGCTTGCCTTACCGGAATCGCTAGTCTTATCTCCTGGAGTATTCGTTCCCTCGACATCCGAGGGTCCTAATTTATCGTCCACGGAGGAAGACGGAGAAGGAAGCTTAGTCTTCTCCTCTTCCATCTTCTTTTGCTTCTCAAACATCATCTGCAGGCACCTTCCTTGTTCTTCGATTCGTAACTGTAAGTTTCGCTGAATCTGGTAGAGTTTAAAAGCAAACATCAGCACAAGCACAAAAAGACACTGAGCATAACATCCAGTTCTGTCTCTATCGCCATTATTCAAAGTCACAATATGATGATTACCTCAAGCTGTTCATGTAGTCGCTTCTGAACTTCCATTTGCAATCTTAAAGCTTCCGTTATCCCTATGCTTCTGTTTTTAGACCAGATTTCAGTGTATTAGTAGTAGAGCTAGATGAGATGGTGTATTTATCCTATCAGATATAGTACAAAGTGATAAGGAAGAGAGACATATCTCCCCTGTGGTAATGCTGAGAATCGTATCTGATGTATTATTGATGTTGTATATTTATAGATACAAGTGATACCAGTCTACATGTAAAGGTGAGGATAGTGGATATAACAAATAGCTGATAAATAGCATCAGAATAGATCATGGGTAGAATGAGTCAATGCACGACTGTACAGAGGAGATATGTCTCTCTTCCTCATCACAAAGCAACATACTTCGAGCAAATATCACATCATCATGCAAGGCAGTAAAGGTGGTCAATATTGATTGCGATGAAGGAAAATTTATTGCTGTACGATATGAGGATGACTTACGTTTTTAAGTCCAGAGATTTCATTTCATTAATGGAGCCCAAATTTTTCTCAGAAGATCCTGAAGTGATAAAAAAAGGATAATAAAAGATTCAGCAATATTCAATTGGATATTCCATCACTGTTTCGTTACGAGCATCAAGTAAAGATAATGCATACAGATCTAGTCGATAAGACAGTTAAGAGTTACCTTCAGATGGCTCTGGTTTACACCTGGCTGTTCTGTACTTCTGAGATTCCAAAAGTCATCAAGTGAGTAAAATGAACTCCAAAAAAACAAAAACAAGACAAATAAAGCTGATAATATTGAGAAGTCAAGTACCTGCAAGTGGCTTTTGACATTATAAATCGTCAAGCCTTCAACTTTCATTAGCTTCAAGACACCCTTCGGAGTAGCTCCTATGATCGAAACAACATAAATCAAAACCAAAAAGCTTCAGTCAGGTTTGTCAGGATCTAAGATATGAGAAAATATAAAACTCTTAAGATTCAAGAAGAATACACACTTTCGCTGCCTCCAAGCTGATTGTCAGCTTCCACAAAAGCCTCGTGAAGTTCTGGTGTCCATCGCATCCTGTCTTTGTTTGCTGGTGCTGAGGACATTGGGGTTGCGGCAACATTTAATTCTCCCCTATCTGCAGGTTGCTGCTGAGGATTTACTTGTGCTTGTTGTACTGAAGGTTGTGGCAGCAAGTTAGTGGAAGACGGTGGTGGTGGCACCTGGTACAGTATTTTACAGCTTTAAGAAAGAGACCTGGTGTAACCAACCAGATGTCCAATACTTAACAAACTTTTACCACAAGAAGCAAATCAATAAAATCGGAGGACTCCCTACTTCAATGTCATTCATGCTCCTAGTGGAAACTCAAATTGAACCGCAACAAGCTCAGGGATAAAGAACGGACCTTTTGGTTTGTCTCGGTGGCATTATTAACTTCACTAAGAATTTCATTCCAGTCTGCGTCTAAGTTATCATTGACTGAGATCCATTGATCTGCCCACTGCCAATCTGTTTTCTTGACATTTTTGTCAGACGCAACATTCTCCGGAAGATCAAGAAAATCTGCAAGTGGATTGATAGACCAACCACCACTACTCTTATTCTCTTCAGAGTCAACAGGAAACGGTGTGGATTGCAGCACTTCTGGATGTGGAGCAAGCAATGATGTTGGAAAGCTTCCTCCGCCATTTGATGACTGAGAAGTTAACTGAGAACCCCGATAATGTGGCGAAATCGGAGACGAGGAGAGCCAATAGTCAACAGCCCCAGTAGAGGTGGAACCACCCACTGCAACTGCCAGTTCAGGTATAGGGTTTCTCATTAGCTCCCTCGTCTGAAAAGTATCAAGCAGTTTCGGGTACTTGTCTTCGGGAGGAGTGTGAAGAACTCGGAAAGATGATGACATGACAACAGGATCCACCAAAAATCAACCCTGAGTAAAATGCAGCAAGAGAAAACAGTTCATCATTTTTGTACATCTACAGCTGCTACATGCGATAACAGAACCACAGTGGTCGGAGAGCCTAGGCAGTATTTAAAGTTTGGGTGGCCTCTGAGAGCACCCTGAGCGAGATTCGAAAATACACTGAGCAAAAGTTTGAATTTTAGAAGTTTTATACAGGATTTCATCACTTTAGAATGGAGAAACCACGTAGGTTGATCCATCCCTGATTCCGCCATTGGAAACATGGCCAGATAAATGAACAATATAGAGCACGAATGGAGCCAAATTCAGATTTCTTTAACATACCCTTGAGTGCATAATTTCTTCTTATCAGATAATATATCCCCATGTATAGAAAAACACTTTGACGCAAACCAAAACCAAAACAGAGAAAGCATCAATGAAAGAAAGACAGCATATACCCAACAGAAATCGTGTAAAACCCTCGACAATTGAATTAAGTACTGGAACTAAGGTAAGGAACAGGAATTAGCACATCGGTGTCAAGCAATTAGCTGAAAAAAGGACAGGGAAGACATAAAAAATCACCTGAAACTCAGTGCTGGATACAGGTTTGGTGTTCGATGCAGATTGGGAAAAGCGGAGGTTGGTTAGTATAGAAGGTGAAAACCACAGGCAGCAGAAGAAGAAGAATTTGATGGAAAAGAGATGAATCGGCTGAGGATGAAGATTTTGTAAGGCTGAGTTCAATTGACGATCCCTGATTTCTTCAACGAACCCAACTCTTCTCTCACTAGTCACTAGCTAGAAGGATTCTGAAGGAGGGAAGATGCGTACTTGGTTGTCTTCCATCTCACGGCCAAGGAATTGTTACCCTGCACATTCTCACATTGCGTGTCCGGTTTTCTTGGCGGTAGATCTTATCTTGGTAATTAATTTGGTTTCGACGGTGTTGATTGGAACTGGAGTAGAGGGAATAAAATATTAAATATGGAAAATGATTGCGACTTTTATGTTCATATATGCATCAAAACCGCATGGGAGTGGACTAAAGGTTGAATCACTCGTTAAATCACTGGTTAAATCCATACATAATCATACAGATCGAGAATCAAGTAACCAATAATTATTTCCCAGCCAGTTTATAAGTTACAACCATTATTAATTGCCACAAATAATCATACTTCAGCAGTAGCCGAAATGTATACATGATTACTCTAGAAATGTATCTCTGAAAACAATTAGGAATAAAAGGACTGAAAAGTCTGAATTTGGCCAACACTCCTCCAGCTCCAAAGCTTCTGCTAACACTGATGCATGTAGAACAGACAGGTCCAAGAAGTACACAAAAAAGTAAAATTTGGAGGGTAATGTTAATCGCAAAGTGTCTCCACGGAGTAGTAACAACAATAACTAAAATATAAATTGGAAGCACACAAAATCAATCTCGTAACATTAAACATTCTAAAAATAAATAAATAAACAAGCCAGTGTCGTTGTCTATTGGTCATTCTAGATGGCAGCGGTTTAATATCCAGGATTTTAGTGTTTTAGGATGTCCGGGATAATTTTGAGCCGTTAAATTTCAGGATTTAGACCCTTTAACTGATCCAACGGTCTGTAATAAAAGGATATTATAGTCTTTTCAGCGACATTATTTTATTTTATCATTTTTATATATTAGCCACTACGTCATCGTGACTAGCCAGCGTCTTTCCCGGCGAGGTTTCGATCGCCGGCTGACTATTTTTCCGGCAAGATTCTGGTGACCGGTCGACAGATTTCCCAGCGAGCCTCTGAGAATTTTCCAGTGAGACTCCAGTGACCAGCCGACGACTTTTCCAGCGTGTCTTAGATGAATTTCTGGCAAAAATTTATAACCGGTTATATTTTTTAAATGACAACCAGTTATATTTTTTATAATCAATTATAAAAAATAACTGGTTACAATCATGACTAGTTATTAAAAAATGTAAAAAATATAACTGGTTATAAAATATAATTGGTTATAATCTCTAATTATAATCAATTTTATTTCAAATATAACCAGTTATAAATATAACCAGTTATGACTAGTTATTAAACAATATAACCAATTATATATTATATAAAATGGTTAGAAACTACAATTCATTGATTATAACCAGTTATTTTAAATATAACATATTACAAAATATAACTTGTTATAAGAGAAAAATAACTAACTATAATCATAAATAGCTCGTTATAATACAAAATACATAGTTCGTAACCACTTGGGTCTGTGTGCTCTAATTAAAAAGTATTTGGGCCATCAATGTTAACTTTTAAAAATTTAAAGACTAGATTGTTTGTTTATAGAAATTCAAGATTGATGACATATGTTTTTGTAGTTGACGATGTGCCAATTCCCCAGTACCATCGAAGTTGGAAGGAACATTACCTCTAGTTGTCTGCCAGTACAGTAGGGAACGTATTCGAAACATGTTCATAATGTTGGAAGCAACATTACCTCTAGTTGTCTGCTTCTAGTTCCTCCTTTTGTGTCCAGATCCTCCACACTTGTCGCAATATTGGATTTGACCAACCCTAGGTACAGCTTCGTATGTCCCGCCATGCTTATCAGTTCGTGTGACTATTTCTCCTTCTTCTAACCTCCTCTTTTTCCGTTTCACTCCACCAGCAGGTTCATCTAGTGTAGGGGCACTCAATACTGGTCCTACAATGTCCACCCATTGTGAATCGTCATTCAGAGGGTTTATTGGAACCTGGTAGGCTTGTTTAGCGTGCCAACCCTAAGTGGGCCAGTTAGATTTCAATGAGGATTAGGGTTCAGGTGTTGGTGGAGATAGTAAACACAAAACAGCTATCATGTTATATTACCTGTAGCATGGATGCACGTACTGGTTCTGCTGGTCCCAGTTGTAACTTATGCAACAGAGGGCATGCTCACATGGTAAACCGGAGAGTTTCCAAACTCCACAGGCACAAGTATGATTATGTAGGTCAACTACAAAAGCAAGATTCCCTCCTCAAACTTCATATTGAGCTCACCATTGAAATTAGGATAACACCATGTGGCTTTGGCTTTGGATTTCTGAAACTTTTTCTTTGGGAGTGGGTATATGGCATTGTCATCCATTCCCTCAACCATATCACGACACGGGTGTATCCTTTTCATCATATTCACCCTATGTATACAATTCATTGTACTCAGTTTATGGCCACACTACGTATATAACATATAACCTGAGAGTTTCGGAATCAGTACCTTATGCTCTCAAGGCATGAGAGGATTGGCAAGTCACGTACCTTGGGAATCCAGTAGTTGAAACTCTCAGAATGATTGTTTAGCGAAAATTTAGCTGAAATACTCCTGTCGTAGTAAAACTTGCACCAGGTTGTTCTTTTCTCCATCCTCTGGAGTAGTGTTTCACCATCTTCTTTTGTATACTTAGCACCCTTATCATTGAGATTCTTCATTGCATAATTGAAACTTGCTTGGTTAGTTGCCTGACATGCATCCCTAAAGAGGTTGAACAAACCCTTTGACCTCGTTTATTTGCTGACCTTATGGTGGACACAGTATATATGCTTAGCGGCACAGAAATCTTATTCCAACACTTTCATGAGCCCCAATGAACGGAAAGTAAACACCAACCATAATAATGAAAACGTGGTTAATGAAACAAAAAGTTGTAGTATGATCTAGTAATATTAAGATGTCATCAAGGACTGCATTGTTATAACCATAACTTTTGTCTATCTGACAAGAACGTCCATCCAAGTTCGTTGTTGATCTCTAGGTCCTTGGCAAGTAGACTGATGAACCACTCCTAGCTATCAGTGCTTTCATGTTCAAGTATTTCCCATGCAATAGGGAACTTCCCATCAGTCCCATCTACCCCAACAAACTGGAGAATTTTCCATTCAGTAATACACTTCAAGAAATAGCCATCTACACCAACAAACCGCTTACACCCTGCCTTGAAGCCTCTTTAGAGGCCATCCAAACACACATAAATTCTCTTGAAGGTTAAACCGTCATACTCAATTTGTATGGTCGACCCCAGATTTCTTCTTTCGAGTTCTCCTTTGTAATCCCACAATTTACCAAATTGGGTTGACTCCTCGCCATGGATCATTTTCAAAGCTGCTTTCTTGGTATGGTACGCCTTAAGATGGTTGATCTTCAAGTCTAAATCAGTGAGCATGGTGTGGATGAAATTCATGATCTTCCAGGACGGATCAATGCAGAATCGACCAAAGTAGTGATTTTCCAAGAAGGTAACATTAGCAGTCTTAATATCCTCCTCCATGTTGCATTTATGATGAGGATTCCCGGATATCCGCTTCAACGTATCAACACATAGCCTAACAGTTGCCTTCCGAAAGAACCCATAGTCCCGCATACACTCTGCTCTAGCACGAGTCTTATCATTTTGTGTGAACTTTATACCCCGTTGTTGTTTGAGATACGGCAAAGCATATTGAAATCTTTAAGACATCCGAATTACCGACCCATGACTACCTCAACATCTTCTAAATCTTGGCGTACCTGAAACCGTGGATACCTGAGTGTGCCCAAACTGATGTCTTCCTCAGATCCCCAATCCAGTTTTTTGCATCAAGTCTTCTTCGTCGAAAGGCACATTGTGGTCGCAAGCTTTCAGAATTCAGGCAGACCTTGCTTAGCGTTGGAAGGTCCACTGGAGCCTTGGCCTTCTTCATCAGGTGCACGCCACCCTCTTGCAACCTCAGGATCGTAAGCAAGTTCGTTTGATAATGTGTCAGTAACATTAGAGTCAATGCCAAAGTCACTATCCTCAGCCATGAAATCTTCATCCTCGGAATCGTCATCTAAATCCTCAGGGTCATTGTCAGAATCTATAACCTCGGGACCACCTTGGTAGCCATCTTTGGAGTCCAAGTTTGGAGCACCGTTTGAGTCAACCTCCAAGTCAAACTATGGACCATAGAGATAGTGGTCAAGGTCGGAGTCAATGGATGGTTCAGACTCATCTTCTAGTTGTCCACCAACAACTTTCCTTCATGCCACTCAGCCTCATCGGCAACCATTTCCTGCTGGTATTCGTTAAGTAACTCATTCCAAATCAAGTCAGCTGCCTCAGCTATATCATGCTCTGCAGTTGTCTGTGGTCCAGCAGCAACATCCAACGGTTCGCCAGACACTATGTGTGCCTGGGTAGCATCCTCATCAATAGTAGTATCAACCCTTGTAGTGTTCTCCACCACCTAAGCCATGTCAATTGCAAGGTGTGCCTGAGAAGCTTCCTCAGCAGTAGTACCATCAACCTCTGTAGTATCAGCATCCTCTGTAGTATCAGGAGCCAAGGGTTGACATTGGACATCATCTTTCTTCCATTCCAGGTTGATAACCCCTGGTGTCGTTGACCTTGTTCCCGCAGAACTTGAAGATGCCAATGGATCTCCGTAGAAAACCTTTTCTCCTTCACCGCCAATCTCTTCTACGACCAGACCTTGGGTCGATGTGCGGGGACTTAACCGTACCATAAGTTCAACTCTAGCCTGAACATCCTTAGCTTCGGTTCTTGTTCCATTAACTTCTTCAGATACACCTTCATCACCAAATTGTCATTCATAGCATTATTAAAAGCGGCAATACCCGCTTCTCGTTGCAACGGTGTCAAGGCTGGCTCTATTTTCTTCCCCAGTGCCCAATACAAGATTTGGTAGAACTTCCATTCGATCTCCAGCTGCTCGATCATCTTGTTGATATCATTCATTAAGAAAAAATCGGGGTCGACGTCGTCGAAATACGCCACTGGACCGTACATATAGTGTTGGGTATCCAAAACTCCATCATAGTGCATTTCAATGGTGAAACGCGTAGAGGAAGCTGTAACGAAGACAAGTTAGGTCAGTTATAGTGTCTACTGGAAAACCAGTCTCTAAATAAACCCACAAATCGCCATTGATGAAGCCCTTGAATCTGCTCTATTTTTTTACTGTAGACTCATGAGAAACACAGGAACCCACGAACCAAAATAACCCACAAACCCAAACCCTAAACGAACATGCAATAGTTATGATTTCATGGGGAAACTAAGGACTCATTTATCTCCCCGAAAATCCCGTGGATCCTGACGAGGAGGGCGGATCATCCACTTCACCATTGTCTTGTCAACGTCCAATGGAACCGAGACAACGCTACAAAAGTATGATGATGTTAAGCCACGGCAGAAAATGAAAGCAAGGGACAGAGGTTGGCGGCGTTGGACGAAAATTCACTGTCTGATGGATGAGAAACTCGTTGTCGGGATACAGGGAAAAGGGAGAACGAAGAAGCTCCTGTTCTCTAGGAATGTGAAAAGGTTGATGGAAAAGAGAGAACAACAGTTATTTCTTTTTGAACTGTTCACTTGTTTGGGTTTGGTATGGATTTTGTTCTAGGTCAGTTCGGTTCTTTTTTTCAATTCGGTCGGGTGCCATTAAAATATCTCGCCTACGTGACGTGCATGCGTGGCCAGGACATACTGACACGCGGACGAAAGTCGACAAAAAAAATAGTTAAAAGGAAAAAAGAACATAAAATTGATTGCAATGCACATATTGTTTGAACATTAATCATCCAAATCACAAATACCAAACGAACGAGGTGATTGTTAAGATGGTTAATGTAACTTAACTAAATTGAAAACAAGTGGACAAGAGTCAAACCCGCACGGCTAAAACAAAAACAATCCCCCTTCCTTATTAACCCATCATTTATTAATAGCATTTCTCCCACCTCCTTTAATTAATTGATAACCTTAACCCTTCTCGTCAATTCCTTGCTTTTCGTGATCTCTCTTCTTCTCTGTGTCTCAAATTAGCTTCATTTTCTCCCTTTTCTTCTTGCCATTCATTTCAATTTTTATGCACATCTCTCTTAATTAATTCCCCCCTCCCTCCTCGCGTGGTGAGCGGGGAAAATAAAGAAAAAAAAACCAAACCCAAAAACTCATAATCCCCATCTCCTCCCCCGCCCACCGCCAACCGCCCACCGCCGCCGTATATTAAACAAAATATCAAACGGCGACGACGGTGAGAACAAACATTAATAATAACAACACCACAATGACGTACAACACTCACCCCTTCCAGCTCCTGGAGATCAACGTCATCTCCGCTCAGGACCTCGCTCCCGTTTCCAAATCCATGAAGACCTACGCCGTCGTCTGGGTCCACCCCGAGCGCAAATTGAGCACCAAAGTCGACCAGGGAGGCAACACCAATCCTCAGTGGAATGAAAAATTCGTCTTCCGAGTCGACGATACTTTTTTAAATTCCGAAAGCTCCTCCGTCATGATCGAGATCTACGCCGCTGCTTGGCTGCGCGATGTTCAGATCGGATCTGTGCGTGTGCTCATCAGCAATCTATTCCCTTCCGGATCCAGCGGAAACAACAACCACGGCGCTGCAAAGATGCGATTCGTCGCGCTACAGATCCGTCGTCCCTCCGGCCGGCCTCAGGGGATTTTGAACATGGGAGTGCAGTTGCTCGACAACACGATGAGATCCATGCCTTTGTACACGGAGCTCTCCGCTTCCGGAATCGGATTTAACGACCTCCTCGAAGCTACCGCCGCTGCTGCGGGGAAGAATCTAGAACAGAAGACAGCCAAGCTCCGTCGTTCGAAGAGCGATCACACGGATCTGACCTCTATGAATAATGAGAAGGCTTCTTCTACTAGGAGATACGCTGGGAGTTCGATCGGAATCGGCGGTGGAGGTGGCGGAGGATCGCTCGTTAGCTCCTCTATAGTCCCCGCCAAGAAACAGAATGTCAGATCGAGGGAACACGAGGATGCTGGGGGTAACGGGAGCATGGTGAACGGTGGGTCCCAGTGCTCTGACGTGGGGCCCTCGGCTTCGGTAGTGGCGGCGGCGATCGCGAAGGGGCTGATTAAGACGCCAGGAGGAGGGAACCACGGGGATGCTGGGAGCTCGGTGCTGGAAGATTGGACCGAGAACGATAGCGTTGAAGGGCTGAGGACGAAACTAGAGAGGTGGAGGACCGAATTGCCGCCGATCTATGACACCGACGTGAAGAAGATGCAGTCCAGGAGCAGGAGGAAAGGGAACAACAACCACCAGCGGAGGAAATCGGAAGGGACGAGGCTGTTCTCCTGCTTCGGTAACGCTTGCGGTTGCGAGATCACTATCACTTGCGGCGGAGGAAAGAAGAAGGACGCCAACGGGAACAAGAACGGCGGCCGTCGAGCTAGCTCCGCCGACAGCGAGTCCTACTTCTAAGAGTCTTAAAACCCTTTTTGTTTTTGCCAATCAGTACTTCTTATAAATGATTTGAAAGTGATGATTGCCAAACGGGTAAATATGAGAAAATAAAGGGGCATTTGTGCAAAAGAGAATGGGTAAAATTGGGAAATAGGGTTTGTAAAGGAATTGATTCGAGGTTTTTAGTTTTACAAAAAAGCCCTGGAAATCTAAATGTTGGTCTAATTTGATGGCTGTATAAAGAGAGAGAGGGGGTAGGGAGAAGAGATAGAGAGACATCACTATCACTATGGCTTTTGGTTTTTTATCTTGACTTCATTTTGAACAAAATCCTTTGTTTTTTCCTCAATGTTATCATCATTTTTATTGATGAAAATTATTTGTTTTTCTTTTGTTTTGAATTTATACAATATACACATTTTTTTCCAAAACGTAATAAATTTTATTAATAAATTTCAAAAAAAAAACATCGTGCAATAATCAATCATGGTATATATCACCCACAAAAGACATTATTTATTTATATATATATATATATATATATAATAGATCTTTCCACAATCTCGTAGCGGCGAAATTGCAACTCCTCCTTACAAACAAAACAATAAAACAAAGGATAACTATAAAAAATCTCTGAACGTCAGAGCCGGCCCATGACCTTCGGTGGCATAAAAACATTTCGTCGCAAATTATATTAGATATATTTAAAAAGAAAATTATTAAATAATACATAAATTATTAAATTATTAAAAAATTCTTACAATGTAATATTTTCTAATAAAATTCATTACATGCAATATTTCATATCAAATAACTAACTAAAAAATAAATTAATATTTTATCATCAATTAATTAATAAAATAATAAGCTCATATTTGAATACAAAGTCTGTTATTCATTATCATTACAACTAAAAAATCTGGTTATCTATAAAACATCAATTCACGTCTTATTATTTAACAATTACCAGAAAGATGGACAAAACTTAACATTGAATAAATGACGAAATACACCATTCTAGTTTAAGAGAAAGGGAGATAAAAATTAACCTTGCATAAATGATTAATAAAATTTTATTATTTGACGATTAAAAAAAAAGAGGACAAAAAATTAACATTGAATTGATCACTAAAACCACTACTTTCGATTATTATCTATTTCTGTCAATAATAATAATAATTATTATTATTATTATATGTAGTAATGAAAATGCAGACTTAAAAAAAAAAGCATGTTGAACAATTTAGGGGAAAAGATTCTAAAATCCGCTGCTGACATGACTCAAACCATGGCGATGCTGTTATTTACGTACGTGACTATATATCTGCCATTCTACCGCTAGGCCACAAGTCTATCCATCTCCTAACATTCAGAATTCTACCTTTTAGTCTCTATCACTAAATCAAATACCGTTAATCCGAAATATTTGAGGCTGCAAAAATTTGAAGGCCCTGTGCTGATAATCAGTCCAACACACCCTTAAGCCCGGGCCTGCCCGACATTGCTGCATAATCTCCCTGAACTCCGAGATATATATTACTAGCTACTCTCTTCTGTCAAGCTCCATACCACAACATACACATACACATTCAAACTGCATATTAGAGCATCGAGCCGCCACCCACCTCTGTTTCACTGGCAGCAATCACACACCTTGACGACAGATGTTCCCCTCCTCGACACGTGTGTGAAGTTTGAAGAATGGAGAAGAAGAAGAAGAGCAGAGAACGGAGAAGAAGGAGAAGCTGTAATGGAAGTCGTTTTCTGTTATTACTGTACTGAATTAATTGAATGTACAAACAGAAAGGAAAAATTCTATTTATACCACTACTTCTACTATTTACTACAACTCACTCACATACTTATAATTTAACACTATTTAACACCCCCCCCCACACAAACTGGGGAGTAGATGTTCAATATACCCAGTTTGGACAGCAAGAACTGCATCCTGGGAGCAGCTAATCCCTTGGTAAAGATGTCTGCCAGCTGAGTTTCTGTTGACACATACTTGAGTTGCACTAATCCTGATTCAATTCGTTCACGAATCACGTGACAATCGATCTCTATGTGCTTAGTACGTTCGTGAAAAACAGGATTGTGTGCAATGTGGATTGCTGACTGATTGTCGCAATATAGTTGCATTGGGCTACTGTGAGAAACTCCCAAGTCTGCCAACAGTACCTTCATCCACTGAACCTCACAACACAATGATGCAAGCGCCCTGTACTCAGCTTCTGATGAAGATCTAGAGACCGTGCTTTGCTTCTTAGTTTTCCATGAAACCAACGAACTACCCAGAAACAGACAGTACCCTGTAGTTGATCTTCTCGTATCTGGGCAACTTGCCCAATCTGAATCACAATATCCATGAACTTCCAGGCTACTGTCCTTTCTGAAGTATAAACCTTGACCTGGAGACCCTTTCAAATATCTAATGACTTTATATGCAGCTTTAAGATGTGTATCTGTTGGTCTAGCCTGAAACTGAGCCAGCTGCTGCACTGCATAATCTCCCTGAACTCCGAGATATATATTACTAGCTACTCTCTTCTGTCAAGCTCCATACCACAACATGCACATACACATTCAAACTGCATATTAGAGCATCGAGCCGCCACCCACCTCTGTTTCACTGGCAGCAATCACACACCTTGACGACAGATGTTTCCCTCCTCGACACGTGACCATTACTAGGGACACAACATCCCATTCTGATCTCGCACAACCCAACCAAAAGCAACCACTTCGCTTCCTCCTTGAGTGAGTATAGCAGAGTATAAATCCATAACATGATACAAAAGCAACCAACCGAAGATGTAAAGAAGCTGCCATCCACTTTCTCCCCCATTGAAAATCTGTTGTGGGATGCTGAAGAGAGGCAGCTTACTGAATAACCCGTCGAAGACTGGCTGACGAAACTCAAGAATGTGTGCTACGATATCGACGATGTGCTGGAGAAATGGAGAACCGAGATCCTCAAGCGTCAGATCGAGGATGACAGCAACAGCGACGACTGTTGTTGGTTGGAGAAAAAGCTGCTCGAAATCTCCAACATTCTTAAACGAGTATGTCTATTTCTTCCTACTTACTGTTTCTCTCCTGATGAGATTGGTGTTCAATATGATATTGCATCTGAGATGTTGGACAATTGTATGAAAAGGTTGACCAGATAGATAAAGATAAAAATATGTTCGGTTTTACTGCTAAACCAGCTGTAATATTGTACAAAAGTCTGCCAACTAGCTCCCTTATCAAATTCTCGGATGTGAAAGGCAGAGAAGAAGAGACAGAGTTACTAAAATAAAAGTTGCTACAAATTAGTGGTGATCATGTTCAGAGTATCTCTATTCAAGGTGCTGGTGGACTTGGAAAAACCACATTAGCAAAACTGCTATACAATGACAAAGTTGTGGTAGATCATTTCGGCAAGAGAATTTGGATTTGTGTGTCCGACACTTTTGACCCAACAACGGTCGCTAAGAACATACTTGAATCTCTTCTTGATTCTGCTCATCAAATTAACACATTGTCAATCATGTTGGAGAATGATGAACAGATTTTGCTCGTCTCAAAATAATCTTAGTTAACGAATTAACTAGAGTCGAATTTTCTTAGGGTCTTAATGTCGTGACTACTCAAAGTTATATAAAGTGTTAATCTATTAAACATGTTTCGTGGTGTAGGTTTCACGATTTCTAAAACTATCAATTAAACTAAATATGCGAATGATAGGAAAAATAAAATAAGCCTGCAAGACTGCACGACATAAGGTTTGAACCAAATGAGAGAAAACTGCTTAAACTTCGAATCCCCCTAGGCTATCCAAATTCACAAATGACAGACAAAATCCACGATTTAAACAAACACAGATTCAATTCACCGTCGCAATTCTTCTCTAATCAAATCACGCCCTTTCGGCTCTGCTAATCTGCTACCTATCTACTATCCCAGTCCGCTCTTTTGAGACAAAGATCTAGAATCCGCTAGGCGACAAAACAAACGAGAACTGCTCACACGACGGACTAGTTGATTCGCTCCCGGATAAGGGTTAACGCCTAACCTAGGCCTAACCTAGTTGATTAATTTCGGTGTTCTAGATATGCAAACTCTTTCGAGACGAAGACAAATCTAACAAGGTTCTATTCAAAACGGCCAAGCAAGAATAAGAACGGAAACAAAATTATACATAAACCAAAATCCATCCGACTAGCATAAATTGTCAAAGTCGAACAATCATCCGTTCATAAGTAATTACTTAGGGTTCATCTAATCTAAGCACGCGGTGTTTAGCTACTCATAATCATGAAGAACAAATCAAAATCAATAAAGAAAAAAATTGGAATTAGGTTTACAAGAAGAAATCCGAAAAACCTAATTTCGCCGAGAACCGTCGAAGAAATCGATGCATCAATCTTGATTATGTGTTCCGATCCGAACTCCTTGAAATCGATGCCTTCTCGTCGCTCTGAAGTCTCTAAACTGTTCTATGAATTTCGTCCCCCAAGGTCTGTGAATTATGAGGGAGAGCTGAGCTTTTATAAAGAAGGATTCCTTGAGCCTGTCGGATACCAAAAGTGCGTTGTACACGGACTAAAAGTGCGTCGCGCACTTTTGGTCTATTTACGACGCACTTTCGGTCTAATTTACAGGGACCTCTTGAACAAGAAAATTGTAGAAAATTGAATTATCTTTCCAACTCCACAAGCCTTGGATCAATCAGACTTCTGAGCTAAGAGATATGTCCTAAAAACGAAACTGCAATGTTTTCCGACCAAGTCGAAATCCAAACTCCTTAAAGATTCAAAATGCTTCCCATTGCTTATCCTAGACCATCCATACACACCGTATCGCTCCGATTAATGTCTCGATGTCGTCATGTACCTGAAATCTATAAAAAAAACACTCCAGAACAACATCAAATGGACCTCGAAAGGGTCCTAGACACTAAATCGAGATAAATGTTAGAAATGCACGAAACATCCTAAACTTCTATCCAAAACTATACGAATGAGCATGAAATGTCGTTTAAATGAGGATGATGAACACAAAAAAATGAGTGTCATCAAGAAACTAAATGAGAAGACTAAAGGCATGAGGTTCCTTCTAGTTCTCGACGATGTGTGAGAAGATAGTCGGAGCAAATGGGAAGAACTAAGGAACTCTCTCTCGTGCAACTCACCAGGAAGCAAGATCTTGGTGACAACACGTAAAAGGAGAGGTTTCTCGTACATTGGGTTGCATCGAGGATGATGTGCTTCTTGTTGGAAAGGTGCATGAGGATGTATGTCTAGCTATTTTTACTCAGGTTGCATTTAACGGATGGAATGCAAAAGAGAAAGAACGTGTTGAAGGTTTACGTAAAGATGCGGTTGCAAAATATGATGGTTTGTCGCTAGCTACAAAAGTATTGGGAGGGGTCATGCAGTCTAAAAAGAGCAAGAGTGAATGGGTTAAGGTCCTAAAGAGTGAAATGTGGTACTTGGAGGAAGTTAGGAAAGAAGTTTTCGGTCCTTTGGCATCTCATTATTATGACTTGAATCCTGAGTTTAGACGGTGTTTTTGATTTGTGCGGCCTTTCCCAAGGATTATGAGATGGAGAAGGATTAATTAGTCAAGTTGTGGATATCTCAAAGGTTTTGTTGGAGCAAATGGAACTCAAGAAGTGGAGGATATTGGTGAAGAGTATTTCCAAATCTTAGCTGCACGTTTCTTCTTTCAAGATCCTTAGTTCTCACTCATAGTGTGCTCAAGAAAATTCCATCAACAATAAATCAATTGATCCATATGAGGCATTTGGATTTGTCCAGTAATAGATTATTGGAAGAGTTGTGTGAGGAAATATGCAAGCTTTACAACTTATGGACACTTACCATCAACTAGTGTTAGCAATTGAAGAAGCTACCTCTGGGAATGGGGAATAAACTAGTGAACCTAAAGCATATCGAGAACGAGAGAACATCTGCACCTGTTCCCAAATCAATCGGGAGATTAACTCGTCTCGAGACATTAAGAGAGTTTAGAATCCAAAAACATCAAGCTGCGCAAGGAGAGCCTCAATTGCTTATCTAAAGAACATGAACCAACTCCAGGGACTTCTTTGTGTGTGTGGTCTAAGTAATGTGGCAGAGAGTTATGAGGTGGAACAAGCTGATTTTGCCCGAAAAATAGCGCTGACCAGTTTAGTTCTTGAATTTAAAGATTATAAAGGTAACATTGGCGATGATAAGGATGAAGTATTGTTGGAAGCGGTAAGACCATCCACCAACTTGGAAGAACTGATTATAACTCGTTATATGGGTGCTTCGGTATCTCCGACCTGGATGGGGTTGCTCTCTAACTTAGCTCGCCTTTCACTTATGTATTGCTACAAGGTGAAGTATCTGCCTCCTTTAGGCCATCTGCGGTCTCTCGAAAAACTGTCATTCTTGGGAATGATCAAAGTAAAGAATATAGGTGTTGAGCTTCTTGGACATTATATTGGAGCATTTCCAAGGTTGACGCTGCTGATATTTGAATGTATGTGGGAGTGGGAAGAGTGGGATGATATGATATTATCATCACCATCAGTGATGCCTCGGCTAAGTTACTTGAAATTGCGCTACTGCAAGCAGCTAAAGAAGTTGCCGATGCAATTCTCGAGAAACCGACACTAGAAAAGCTAGAAGTGAATGATTGCGTAAGTCTTGGAAACTACCTTGCATTGGAATTGGGAATACAAAAGAGTCTCCTGAAATAGTGCTTTATGTTTGAGAAGAAGAAAATTAAAAAAAGGCTCTGTCTTTAATTTCTAGGCTGTTACGTGCTGCTACTGCTTTTATATATTTTGGTGTGTCATGTTGCTTAACACTACTTTGATTGCTAGCCGATTAATATTTTCCATTTTCATTCCTTTTTATTTTTTAAATTTTATTAGTCTCTTTTTTTATAGGGTCAATGTTACGTTACGTACCAACATTTTTTGTCTTTCTTATTTTATTCAGAAATTATATTCAACGAAATTATCTAATTAATTACATGTCTATAAAATTTAAATTTAATTAATTAACACTAATTATCGATTGAATTTTTATTTTAATTATACTAAACTGTTCAAATATAAACTTAACTAATTATGAGATAATTAATTTAATTACACTTACACAATTCTACTAATTATCATTTCAAATCCTAAACCCTAATTCACAAATAATTGCAATAATAATAAAAATTTAATTTTAATTGGTCGCCAACCGTTTGGCCGTTTCACTTGATTTTTTTTTCAGACAGGGTTGTCTTTCTGGAATTTTTTTTAAATTAAAAAATTGCATTTTTTTAGGTACCCCAAAAAATAAAACAAGTATGCATATATCCAAATACCGACTACACGTTGTCCAGTACAAATACCTCGTTATAAGATGCAGATTTCAAGATATCTTCCCCCTCCAACAATTTCAGCATTGTTCACCTGAGAGCAAAATGATTGATTCCTATGAATAGGCCTGCTATGTAAGGGTCGAAACCCAGCCCAGACGGTTTAAAATATATGTAGTTTTAGCCTTTTGGGCTTTTCGAATACAAAAACATGGGCCAGCCCGGAAGCCCGAATAAAAAAAATGTAACATAGTCAGTTGTGTCCGTTACACTGGAATTATATAGTGGTTAATAAGCTCAAAGGCTTCACAAATTAAATTAAAAACTAAAAAGTATAGAGTCCGAATTTAGTTACATTTCATGTAATAGGTACGGATATTATATTATATTTTTTTTTCTAGATCTAATCACATAAAACAAATTAATAGAAGCATTGTTTGTACCATCGGTTAATAGCCGGGGCAATTTCATAAAATGGGAAATCCAACCGGACATAGTTCAACCTGATCAAACCAGAATTTGGGTCACTCGAAACCCAAATCGGGCTGGACTCCATCTATATGGTCTATGGATCAAGCTAAAGCGACTTGGAAGGAGATACTTACAAGTGTGTCGAGTTTGTCAAACTGAGTTTTGAGGAAATTTGCCAAAAAAGAAATACTGGAAGCGTCATAATATCAAGTTGTTGAAAGAGGATGTTGTTAAAAAACGTAGAGTCGTCGTTTACGAGTTGACCAACCGCTTGGAGACCTCTATCTCTGTCTCTGGCGGTCAAACCGACGACCTTCCTGTTACCACTGCATACCTGCACAAAATTTTCCATTTCTCAGCAAAAAGGGAAGTTTCGATGATTTCCAATGAGAGGTTTTTGCTGAATTCTTACCTCTTTGCCATTATATTTTAAATTCAAATTAATTAATGATTATCCAATAAAATATATATATAACCCTAAAAAATAACATGTAGTCGGTTAAATGGTAAGTTTTATTGATTCATTGGACATTGTTAAGTCTACGTGGACTTGAATATCAAAAAATCTAACGGCATGACATTTTTGATAAAATTTTAAATAGATTGTGTACACATTCAAACATGCTTTCGAAACATCTTCCATGAGCCTTTTCCACACACCTAATTTTTCCTTTGTTAAATTCTCAGCATCGCTCAACACGCCAACAGTCAATTCGTTCTCCACCATCTGAAAGAAGAAGAAAAAATATTAATAAGAAAAGCTTCAATTTTGTAGTGTTTATGTTTGGTTGTGAAGTGTGAGATAATAATACCTTCAACTTCCTAGCAGTGGAGGAAACATTGACAATCCTGGGGAATTAGAAAACTGAAATAATTATGCAAATTTTAAGGTTTAGGATTGCATGTGAGATATTTAGGGTTTAGGGTTATATAATAGTTACAAACAATTAAACATATAAAATAGTTACCAACACTTAACCCTTACACATTCCTTTCCATTTTAACACCCTATTCCTTATACGATTTCGCCAAACATAATTCATCCAAATCGATTCTCCAAATTGAACCATAGTTATATATCCAACCTTGTTCAATTTAGCAACAATGTGGTCTCTAAACTATAGCAACAATGTGAGAATTTGGTGCAGAGGGGAAATGGAACAAATTCCTTCAAAATATCATCGCTAATTTGACAATGTCTAACTTTGATTTATATCCATAATAATCCTGCCACTTTCCTTGGTCATACTCTTACACTTTTCCATGACTACCACAATGCTAATTAAGAATAAGAAATTCGTAAATAAAAAAGTTAGAAAAAAAGTTGATATCCCCCCTCAAAGATTGACAATATATGTTATGAATTTCGCTTGAATAGTACTCAAAGGTAGTTATTAAGTAGTTATGATAGGATATGGGTCTTTTATTCAATAGTGTATTGGGTTGGTCTTATTCGTCAAATTTTGGTCGATAGTCACTAGCCTTGAGCCAAGCAGTCTAGGGTCTTGTTCAAGCAAGGTCCTGCATGATGACAAGCCAGTTGCAACTGGCCTATGGTCCAAGAGGTTTAGGTCAGTTTGGATTATCCCAATCATCTAACGTCAATGGCCACGATCTAGAGAAGACACTACGAGGAACCGCTCAATAAGACACTACGAGGCAGATCAAGAGAAGACAGATCATTCACACCCTACTCTTTCAACCATCTGAATCAAACTATTTATCGCAACACTAACCAAATGGTCATTCTTGATATGGACCTTGTAACATATTTTATAACAAGATGAAAGCCCATAAATATTGAGGCTTCTATATGGGCCCAATAGTAAGCTTTTCTGTTAGTCTGCAAGCTTAATTGAATTCGAAAGTTTAGCTTCCACAATCATTGTTGATGATTTGATGAACACATGAGACCCCAAAAGCTCTACACACATATCCAAAACTTGAAGACCTTATTCTAAGGGAATTCATCAAGGAACACGATCGAAAAGAGTTACAAACACGCGAATTTTTTACCAAAGGTTGTTTGATTATCTCCTGTCCTAAATTTGTTCAACTCATTCCAAACTCCTAAAGTAGGAGAGAACCAGACCGCCGAACAATAACAAAAAAAACTACATCTCACAAACATCAAGATTGACTGTCGGCGTTGACTACCGACGATGTGGGTTGGCCGTCGGCGTTGACCGTCGACGCTGTCGTCGGCCAGTCGGCACGCTGGCCAATTTTTTTAAATTTAAATCTAATTTTAATTATATTTGTAATTTGTAATTTTTATTAGTGTTAGTTATTCTAGTAACTAGTAATTACATATATATCGTAATTAGTTATTGGGTAACTAAATATGTAATTTATTAGCATTTTTAAATTAATAATTAGTCACAATAACTAAAATAATTAAGGTGAATTAGTAAATATACTTAACAATTATAATTGATAATTTTAGATATGATAATTGAATATATTTACGAAATTCATGGTTGAAACAAAATATTTAATAAATATATATATATTATCAATTAATACACGATAATATTTACAAATGCACTTTAATTATTAATATTTACAAATTCATTTGTAATATTTTCAAATGTTACAAAAACATATTTAATTATCAAGTATGTAACTATTACAACAAGTGTTACTATAAATACTTATATTTAGTTACTAGTCTCCCATAATTACCATGACTAAACCCTAGATTCCTAAAATGAATTACAAACAATGACTAGACTGCTAACCGCTAAACCGTAACCGTTAAACCATGAACTCTAAATCATAAACCATAAAACCTACCCCTAACCTATCTCTAAACCCTAAACCCTAAACCCTAATCCCTAAACCCTAAACCCTAATCCCTAAACCCTAAATCCTAAATTTTAAACCCCAAATCCCAAATCCTAAATCCTAAATCGCAAATCCCAAACCCTAAACCCTAGAGTCTAAACTCTAAACCCTATACCCTATACCCTAAATCCTAAATCCTAAATCCCAAACTAACCCTAATCCCTAAACCTTATCTTTAAATTCCAAATCTGAAACCCGAAATCCTAAACCCCAAACCCTAAACCCATAATCCTAATTCCTAAACCCTAAATCCCTAAACCGTATCTTTATATTGTAAATATTAATTTTCATACAGTAATACAAAAAAATTCAATAACTAAGTTTTTATAATGAAAATAATGATTAATCTATTTAACTCTATTTAATCATTTAATCATTCAAAATTAAAAAAATTAAAAAAAAAGTTTAGGGGCGGTCTGCGTTGGACTCCGACCGCTGCAAAGGACCGACGGCGTTGGACGACGACCGCCTTTCGTCGTCGTCGGCACCCGATGCCGACTGGTCTTTACGGCAGTCGGCGTTCAACGGCGACCGCCCCTGAATTTTTTTTTATTTTGAAATTTTTTTAAATTCCAAATTACAGAATTACAATATTTGAATTATTTTATAACAGCTTTATTTTTTGTAAATAATTCATTATTTACGATTTTGTAAGGAATGTACAAATTAGTACGAGTTGTAAAGTAGTAATATTTAAATATATTAATACGTAGAGTTTAGGGTTTTCAACTCATACTCTAGTACTTTTAATTACTAACATTAGTAGTAATAATCTATGCAGTTGACGATCGGGACTATTATTACACGGAAGACAAAAGCGCAGTCATGAGTAATTCGGTTAGTTTTTGATGTTGTACGAAATGCATGGTTTTTAATTATGTGGTAGGGTTTAGTGTTTATTGTGTCATGAACGATAATTGCGAACATATTACACAGACTCATACGTTGTGGATAACCATGTTCAGGAGAGTTATAGTGATGATGATGATGTTGAGGAGCCATTGAATTATGGAGTTTATTTCATCAACGGGGTATTTTACGACACAATCGATGACGGGTGTGCTGCGGCGAAGGACATTGCCCTAGGCTTAGGGTTTCAATTGACGTGTGGCTCACATAAGAAGAACCCGCGTGAAGAAGAAAAGCGTTTGTACTTAGACTGCTCCCATGGTGGTAGGGGCCCATCACAGTCCACAACGACTTCAGAGAGTTCGCGTACGACTACAACATCCTTAACAAGTTGTACATTCATGGTGTGTGTGCGGCCTACCTTTGTTGACGCTGAGTGGAAATGGAGGATTGACACCATCAAAGATGATGCGAAACGCGGGATTTTTAGGTCATTTCACAACCACCACTTCGAGTTGTGGCGTGAAGGTACACAACAACGGAATCAGCTGACCGACGAGATGAAAGATCACATTAGGCAGTTGGAGTGGAACCATGTTCCGCCAAGACAGATGCAGAGCATACTCAACAATGAGTACGGCTGTCTGATCAACATAAAACAGATTTGTAATGAGACGGTAAAAATACGACGGATTGGGTAACATGAACCTCATGCAATGAGCGGTGACAGAGGCGGGGAAAATGGGGTACTTTACAAAGTACATAAAGGATTCCATGTGGTTCTTTTCTATTTTTTTGTCTTTATATGAATGATTTTTTTAATACATCTTAGATGTGTAAACTTTTAGGAAGACAAGGCCGTCATTGACATGTCCCACATTTCATCCTATAACTTTCAATACTACTTCGCCTACAACTATAGGCACTTTGGTAGTCATACCGTGAAGCGTCAAAACAATAAGAATGTTGATGCGCGGATTTTACCCCGCTTTAAAATACCCACTAGATTACTCTAGTGGGATCGTAAATTTCCCTAGGGTCTTTCTACTTCTATTACTCAAATTGATTTACTAACTAGACCAAGTAACAGTTTATGATTGTTTTTAAGATTATTTCAAGTTACCAACTAACAACTAAGAATGTAAATCAAAGGAAAAAGAATTCAAGAGATTGAGTTTCAGGTATAGAATGAAGGTTGCTCGGATTCGAATCCACTAACGCTAGCAATGTATGGATGAACGACAAGTTATCTCGATTATTCAGGTATAATGGCTTGAAAATTTCCTAAAGTAGTCTTAGATCACTCTCACACCTCTAAGGATGGGTTTCGTCTAACCGTAGACTCCTCTCTCGAGCTAATCTACACCTTAACAAAACGCATTAATAGTGTTCGATGAAATGCCATAACGATAAACGCGCAAAAAGCCTAAACGATTCGCTCCTCTCTCGAGCTAACGAATAATCTAGGGTTCTTCCTAAGCAGCCTATCAACCTATATTCCTCTCAGACCCAAAAATCAATGCCGACAATTCAATTCAGACGGCCAGACAAAATTGAATCGGAAATTAGGTTTTAGGAAGAACGCATCATAAGTCTGAATAAACCTCGATAACAAATCAAATCATCCATACAAAAGCTTAGCTAAAGCTTCATCTCGTCCGAACAACACATAAAGTTTAGCTACTCATGGTTCGGGAAGTAAGAAGGGAAGAAGAAATGAGAACAACCCGGAATGTTGAGAATTCTCAATCCTGTCACCGATCTTTGCTACTTCGTCAATCGATGATGATCTATCTCTTTAATCGGTGTTTGGACTCTCTCTCTCTCTAAGAGTTAGAAAATATGTGTAGAATGAATGATCTGGAACTCTAACTCTCTCCAAGAGCTCAAAAAATATGTGTCTATTCAGTATCTCTCATCCACGGGGGTATTTATAGGCTTCTGGACCAAGTTGGAGAAATAAAAGGACTTTAAAACCTGTATGGGGGCGTGACAGGCCGTGTTCCCGACCGTGTTCCACCCCTGTAATTTTCTCGGGCAATTTCAGCGGAGGAACACGCCTATTTCCTTCATTATACGGAATTTGACAATAGTTTCAACATAAAAGTTGTAGACAATCGAATTATCTTTCCAACACCGCTGACCTTGCACAAATTGGACTTGCGAGCGATGAGTTATACTCAAATACTAAACAGTGATGCTTTCTTCCCAAGTCGAATGCTTTGAGTTGTTTCGGCCTCCCCGTCATATCTTGGTTCATCTCTAAACGTCATATGACATCTGAAATGTACCAAAACCATACCAAACACCATAATACGGCCCCGAGGGGCAAGAGAACCAAATTTGAATACATTTCGACACACAAAAATATAGTTTGTACGAGAAAAGATGTGTCGAAAATACAGTGCATCAAATCACCTTACACTTAAATGCTTGCTTGTGCTCAAGAAAATCTACTAATCGCTCTCTATAAAGAACTCAACATATGGTGATCAGAAGACAAAGCTCAGGTCCTTAATTCTATCATGGTGTTCAGGATTACAAGTTAATCAACAAACCACACAATTAGGCATGAGACATCGAATCCCTTGAATTAGTATAAGATAGACTCATGCATAGGATATAAATGATTTGACACCTATCCACTGGAATGTATCCATATCCCCCAAACACTTATACCTTCTAGTTGCCAGTGGAAGTAACAGACCGACGGCTCGTCCTAGCCGGAATTTCTCTTCCGTCCTGAGGGAGGAGGTGCTTCAATTTTTAATAGCACTCAAGTTATGCTAGCACCTCCCTCTTATTTTGAGTTGCTGACTTGACTATCTAACTCTACGGATTACTGAAAACAAAGTTTGAATATTTCAATGTTGCTTTTCGTTTCTTTCTTTGTTTTTCTTTCTTTATTGCTATTTTAGATAGCGGCTTTTTCCGAATGGGAGAATTAATCACAACTTCAACTGGACTCGGAAGTAACCAGTCTCTGGCCTACGCCCCAAGACTCGTAAAGGAAGGGAAGATGGCAAACCATATGAGTCTCTAGCATACTAATTTCAGGAATACGATAGGTGGTTCAAAATTGATATCCTCACATCCTAAAAATCCACAAATATAATGAGAACCCTAAACATGCATTCACTAACATCCACGAACTAAGCTCAAGAGGGAGTTTCGAAAAGTAAGGAAAGCAATTCACCCCACACTTAAATGACATCATATATGGCAACGAAACAAACTATAAACACCGAAGCACAAATTTTATAATACCACGCTTATCCTAATCACAATGTTCTGACATGTCATACAGCAAAAACAAATCGCCAATATAGAGTCACGTACTCAAAAACTTCAATTCAAGGGAGGGTGATCAATAACAAGAATCATGAAATACAATTGACATGGCAAATGATGTGCAATGTAGTTCACATTCATTCCACAGTCCTACCATAGCATCAATTTCAGCAAGATAACTCACAAGTTATGTACCCATCAATTAAGAAGCACCCTAACTCACCCCACACTTAAACAGGACATTATCCTTAATGGACCACACAATCAAGTGATATAGGGTTAGAAAATATGGTACTAACTTAGAGATCGCGATATTGAGCATATGTAGAGTCTGGATGAGGGTCAAAACTCCTGTCAGTTGTTGCACGAGATTGAGACATCATCTAGATAGGATCAGAGTTCTACAGCAATAGAGAAACAAAAGAAATAAGAGAGGATAGGCTAGTATCAATCTGTTACATCATACCACAAGAAATAAATGAAAACAAAACAGACTCACAATATTTCAACCACATGACATAAGAAAAAACAAATAAAAGAGAAAGACTCAATGCTCGGGTTGCCTCCCGAGAAGCGCTCTTTATTTTACGTCTTTGAGCTAGACGATACCTGGGTTAGACCGCCCAACTTAGACCCTTCTTGAATTCCATTAGTTTCTTCAAGGATTGGAGTTGAATGCCAAGTAGCACCCTCAGAGATTGATGGAGAAGTCGATGAAGTGGTTGTGAGCTCCAGTTTGTGCCTTTAAGTGGCAATCTCTTCTTGGTCTCCACTGCCTGAGGAGGGGAGAGGTAGTATGGTGTGTCAACACTGGTGTCCTCAACTATCCCTGATTTGATAGTGTAGCTTGAGGAGTCCTCTAGGGCTGGAAGGTTTGATCCCAAGATAGTGTCCTCTCGATTATTGTGTGTGAAGCACTCATTATCAATTTCCTCACATAAGTACTTCATAATCAAACAAGAATCAAGAAGGGTCTCGGTTTCTCCCGGTGGGACCACAATAGGAGGGGGACGCCAAATGATGGAATGCCCAACAATAGTTTGAATGTCATTATGGAGAGACTCTTCATCTTCCCACACCTCTTCCACAAACTCTACATCATCTTCTTCTTCAAATTTTTTTAACTTCTCATCATGGAAAATTAGGTTGTATTCTAGGATGGGTACTTCCTTCCTTTCAAACTCTTCTAACTTGTCATCCTGAACAGCTAGATTATCTTCAAAGAAAGATAACTCTTCCACCACTTCATCTACTACTTTAGCTGATGCTTCCATATAATATTCATCTTCATCCGTGGATGAGAATCTTGTTCTTCAAGGGGTGCCCTTAGCTGATCTACCATTTTTTAGAGTTTGTTTAGTCGTAGCATATTCTCGTTCACTGTGGCTATGACTTTCTCAAAAAAATCATGTATGTATGTATTTTCAGGAGGTGGAGGTTGATATGATTCAAGCCCTGAATATTGATTTTGAAAGTGTGTACCGTCTTCATGGTATTTTTGGTGGTAGAAAGTTGGTGACGAGTCTTGGAAAAAAGATGGTGGTGATTGGTCTTGATTCCAATAGGAATCTGATTCCCCTCCAAAGTTGTTCCATTGTTGTTGCTCTCCTCCATAACTAGGCTGGTAATAGCTTGGTGAACCTTGGTTCTCATAATATTGGTTGGGTGAAGAACCCAATCTTCATTGTAGTTACCTTCCGCATAGGAACCTTGTCACTGTCATTCCCAACTGTAATCCTGCATAATAAAACTCAAAAGAAATAACCCCGGTAAACCACGTGGGAGGAAATTGATATAATAAGATGAATGAAAGAATAGCTAACAATCAAAATTTTCCTAGAAGTAGAAAATTTCCCCGGCAACGGCGCCAATTTGATCCGCATATTTTACCCCACTTTCAAATACCCACTAGATTACTCTAATGGGATCGTAAATTTCCCTAGGGTTTTCAAATTGATTTATTAACTAGACCAAGTAATAGTTTATGATTGTTTTTAAGATTGTTTCAAGTTACCAACTAAATACTAAGTATGTAAATCAAAGGAAAACAAATTCAAGAGATTGAGTTTTAGGTATAGAATGAAGGTTGCTCGGATTCGAATTCACTAACGCTAGCAATGCATGGATGAATGGCAAGTTATCTCCATTATTCAGATTATAATGGCTTGGCAATTTCCTAATGTAGTCTTAGATCACTCTCGCGCCTCTAAGGATCGGTTTCGTCTAACCGTAGACTCCTCTCTCGAGCTAATCTACACCTAAACAAAACACATTAATAGTGTTCGATGAAATGCCAAAACGATAAACGTGCAAAGAGCCTAAACGATTCGCTCCTCTCTCAAGCTAACGAATAATCTAGGGTTCTTCCTAAGCAGCCTATCAACCTATGTTCCTCTCGGAACCAAAAATCAATGCCGACAATTCAATTCAGACGGCCAGAGAAAATTGAATTGGAAATTAGGTTTTAGGAAGAACGCATCATAAGTCTGAATAAACCTCGATAACAAATCAAATCATCCATACAAAAGTAGCTAAAGCTTCATATCGTCTGAACAACACATAAAGTTTAGCTACTTATGGTTCGGGAAGTAAGAAGGGAAGAAGAAATGAGAACAACCCGGAAAGACAACATGATCCGTTGAGAATTCTCAATCTTGTCGCCGATCTTGGCTACTTCTCCAATCGATGATGATCTATCTCTTCAATCGGTCTCTGGACTCTCTCTCTCTCTCTCTCTCTCTCTCTAAGAGTTCGAAAATATGTGTAGAATGAATGATCTGGAACCCTAACTCTCTCCAAGAGCTCAAAAAATATGTGTCTATTCAGTATCTCTCCTCCACGGAGGTCTCGAAGGTATTTATAGGCTTCTAGACCAAGTTGGAGAAATAAAAGGACTTCAAAACCCGTCTGGGGGTGGGACACCCCGTGCTCCATATGCAACACGCCGTCATCCGCCCCTGTAACTTTCTCGGGCAATTTCAGCGGAGGAACACGCCGTGTTCTTTCATTATACGGAATTTGACCATAGTTTCAACATAAAAGTTGTATAGAATCGAATTATCTTTTCAACGCCGCTAACCTTGCATCAATTGGACGTCCAAGCGATGAGTTATGCTCAAAATACTAAACAGTGAAGCTTTCTTCCCAAGTCGAACGCTTTGAGTTGTTCCGGCATCCCCGTCATGTCTTGGTTCATCTCTAAACGTCATATGACACCTAAAATGTACCAAAACCATACCAAACACCATAATACGGCCCCTATGGGCAAGAGAACCAAACATGTACTCAAAACCCAAATTTGAATACATTTTGACACACACAAATATAGTTTATAACGAAAAAGATGTGTCGAAAATAAAGTGCATCAAATGTCGTCACGAATTGATCACCGAATGTTGACTGTTTCTCTTGTATCAAAGTGAGTACCACGCATAGCTAGATGGAGGGTCTCGTGTACGGACATCATGAAGGGCAGCTCTTTTTTCTCGTATGTTTTTTTTAAACTTGGATTGCTCTGATTTAGCCCATATTTGTAAAGCTTCAGTACACTTTTGTAGTCTGAAATTTACATTCTCCCCTGGATGAGCTTTCCATGTATTAATCACACATGACCGCATGCCATGTTTCTGTCTCCATATATTCTCGAAACGAAATTGATATTTGTTCGGTGTTGTTGGACCCAAATCCGCAACGAGCACCAGAGGAAAATGGTCAGATCTTGGTGCAACCATGTGTAATTCAACCCGACCAAACATATTTATGAATGCTTCCGTAGCTAGTGCACGATGGCATTTTCCTTTTTACAACATATTACATCAATTGACCCTTTTTAGCCGAATTGATGTATTAAATTGGATGGTGTATTTTGTATTTCAAGAAGATCGATTTGTTTACATCCATGCAAAGATTCGATTTTGGCCTTTTAAGGTGTTGACCAGCTAATTTAGTCTATAGTTTTGTCAATAAAGAGAGAAAAGTAACATGTGCATGTACAATGGGTAGGTGACATTCATGACTCTATGGTTATTTTTTTTAATGAACATGACACCATGGTAATTGATCGTACCAGTTTAATCATATATAGTTAATTTGAAAACTTGATATAAATTTCATGATTATTTCACATTTTTTTATTCTGGGCGATGCAAAGTCTTGATCTTCACAGAGTCTAGAGCACAAAAAAGTATCGTTTTTAGTTTATTTTGCTTCATTCCGTTTTATGCAGAACGAATTAAAGTGTGGATATATTTGAGTAGTTCAATCACGGTTCGAATTCTTTTTTCGCATATTTTTCTAGTCGGTGACACCTAACTAACAAAGACAAGTGGGGTTGTGGCCAACATGGCCATAACCTATAGCTAGTTGATACCAAAAACCAAAGACCAATTAATTATGAATGGAATTTTCATTCTTTATTTTGTTTGATCTGATTTTTAGATTTTGAATCTTTTATTGGATTGTTTTGGTATCCTTTAAAAAACTTGTTTGATTATTTTCATATATATTTTTGTGATTCTTTTTGTGTGATTTATTGACTGGACTAAAATGAAACAATGATATGTGAATATCAATAATTGATATTTGTTATGTTATTGTGCTCTGAATTAATGTTTATAATATGGTACTTATCTAAAATTTAATTATCTGATTTTTTTAATTTAACCAATTGCATTCCAAAGTCAATTCAATTTGTTTTTATATGAGATGGAAAATTTCATGGTGATGACGGTTTAATACAAATTATTTATTACATTTATGAATGAGTCAAACTATGAAGTAATAGTGACCATAAACTATAAGATAGTGATGATTAGCTGGTTATGATGACATAACTAATTAGAATTATTAATTACATTCGACTAATCTTCACTTAATTATTTTTTATAATCAGGATGGTCTCACAAAAACGGAACCCTTCTCTTGGTCTACGACTACATGTCAAATGACGGCTTAGACAAGCACCTCTTCAACAACGGATCCGACACGAAAAACTCGACCCCGTTACAATGGAAGCTCCGTTATAAGATCGTAACGGGTGTGGCCTCAGTTCTGCACTACCTCCACAATGAGTACGACCAGAAGGTTGTACATCGAGACCTTAAAGCGAGCAATATCATGCTCGATGCGGAGTTCAGTGCCCACCTGGGCCATTTTGGTTTGACTCGGGCCATTGACAATGAGAAGACCTCTTACACTGATTTGGAAGGTGTCCCAGGGACGATCGGGTACATCGCTCCTGAGTGTTTCCACAAGGGGAAAATCATGTGCGAGTCTGTTGGATATGGGTTCGGCGTAGTGGTACTTGAAGTTTTTTGCGGGCAGAGGCCCTGGACTAAGATTGGTGGGTTCACGATCTTAGTAGACGGGTATGGTGGTTGCACCGGGAGGAGAGGATGCTGGAAGCCGTGGATAAGAGACTGGGGAACGTCTCTTCTTCCTTGGGCTGGCCTGCTCGCATCTGATTGTGGGTCAGAGGCCCAATATATAGCTGATTTATCAAATTATATGTGGGTCGATGGAGGTGTCTAAAATGCCTCCTTTTAAATCCGCATTTGTTTGGGCCCCAACAGTGGATCCATAAGGAGAAGATGGGAGTACAAGTAGTAGTATGAGAGTTGATTTGACTCCGGATATGACTTCGATCACCTCAGGTTGGTCCGCCGTGAGTGAGGATTATTACAGTGGAACGGGTTATACAAACAACTATTCTCCTGTTTGACAGAAAGGTTTGGTTTGATGGAGAAAAGTTTTGTTATTTCCGTTATTTTTCTAATTTCCTTACCTGTCAATCTTTTTACTGTGCAAAGAATATAGGAGAAACGGTAAAAGAAATGTTTTTTTATTTTATTTCCAACCCCTGACCTTCCATCCAGCGATAAGAAGAACTAACAACTGAGCTGTAACCGATTTTATGGTTATGATTCGTCAGACGAACATTTCAGGTTCTGGTGAGCCTCTACCAGCTACATTATAGCTTGAACCTTTAAACAAAAGCCATGGAGAGCTTCATCGGGCTATAACAAACACATGGACGTGCTTTAGAAAGCAGAGGACTGCCGGCAGAGATTAATGAAGAAGACGACCAGGCAACGTTCATTATTACTCATGAAACCATATGTAAACATCGATAAGCACGAAGAATTGCAGTCATTATTACTTTCCATAAAATCTCTCCATCGCAAAACAAAGCTCATAATGGAGCTGAAACATAAAGGCCGAGTCGCCCATTACACATGAATTCAAAAGTAAATCAATGGCAGAGAATGGAACGAAGCTGAAAGATAGAAGCAGAGTTGCCATTACACATGAAATCAAGTAAAACGATGGCAGAGGATCAAACAAACAGCTAGCTATACACTAACCTGTTTCATCTTAACTAGAGTCCTAATCCTCCGTTCCAGCTCCTCAAGATACGACTGGGAAAGTCCCATCGCCAGAACCGCCGTTGCACAGGCCATCCACATTGGCGTCACAGGTCGCTGGGAATACAGTAGGGAGACGCAAAATGATAGAAGAGTATCTTGAATGGCGAAATCGAATACTGGTTTGAGGATTCTGCAAAGGCAGAAAACAGTCATAGCAGCTGCGGTGAAACACACCAGTGACGCCGTGCTCGCCGCGATGATGATGTAGAGAGGTATGCCGAAAATAGCCTCCAGCAAGAACCCCAACGATTTCGTCCACACACCCCAATCCCCGGACAGAAATTCAGATCGAGCACATGCATGATAGAAGTTATCATGAAAGAAAACACGAAAAGAGACGAATATAACGCCCATACTCAGAACAATAGCCATGATAGTGCCCATTGCAATAGGAAGCGCGCATTTAGCACCACAATCCAGGTCCTTCTCAATTTCATAATACAGCCCATCCACTAGTAGTGCACAAGAAATCGAAGCGGCTGACGCGAAAACCCGATCATATAGTAAAGTATATTTGTCGACATTGGATTCGTCGGGTGTCAAGATGATCTTAATCCAAGAAAAGAAAGCATACCATCTCGGGAGCAGGCCTTTCAGAAACAACGTCATCTTCGACTCTGGCTGCATAGCGGTGGCCGGTGGGTATCTTCAGAGAAATGATGAAGGTGAGATTTTAATTGCTTTTTGGAAGTGAGTAAAGAACTGGGTATCCATGTGTTTCATTATATAGTGAACGGGGGACATGGTAGAGGGGTCAAAGGGGGAGGGGAATACATCGTGATTGAGAAATGATTTCTGTTACGGTGACTGAAGTTCTACAACGAATTGGGGGAAACGAATTCTATGAAACCGTTTTAGTATGGAGAGTGTGCTGAATTCTGTTAGGGTGGAGAGTGTGCTGAATTCTGTTAGGGTGGAGAGTGTGCTGAATGCTGAGTGAACCGCCGGTGGTAGCCTACTGAAGAAGAAGATGATGACATGTTCTCTCAAATGAATCGTCGTTTTAGTTAAATGGGAAAACGTAAATTTGCTGCTTATGCTAATATTCGTACTCGAGAGGAAAATATCAGCGACAAAGTGACTTACCAATTCAGCAAATTTTAGATTAGTACTTAATGTACATCATTTTACATCTATTTATTTTTATGGTTTGTTCATTAAAATTTTAAAACATTTTTTCATTTGAGTGGAACTAAGTACATTTTGAAAATTAACTTTCTCATTCCTATCCAAATTTCATTCTACATTCTTACTTGTAAATATACTACTAATTTATATTATTGGTTTGGGCTTAAATGATTTTAAACGAAATCCTCCTAAGTGAGTTCAAACATTAATCTCAACTCCCGAATAAAATAAAATCATTAGATTTTTCATTAAGAACTCGTTTGATTTTGAAAATTGGTCGAAAGTTATTTGAAATAGTTTACGATTGAAATAGTTAGTGATTCTCTTGTTTGTTTTCTCGGGTTTTGGAAATTATAAAAAAAAAATTCTGAAAAAATAACGAATGACTAATACACCCCCTGTAGTTACCAGTTTTCGTCCAGACCCGATATAAATTAAATTTTTATTATTTATCTAACTGTCCGGGTCCCGTTCTGTGATTAAATAGATTGATAAGGTATAACGGGAAAGTGGAACTCGAGTGTTTGAAATAGAGACAAGGATGATAGAATTAGAATCGAGAATTTAAGTGCAATTTCGGCTGAATTTAGGATGAGTTTGATTGACTAAGTGATTTATCCAGTCCAAATTCATCGTTGGAGTTTAGTGCAATTTAGGCAAATCAATGAAATTTTCGAGTATAATATCGGGTTTAATTAGCCTAATCACCAAGATCGCTCATAAGTGTCTAAGAGGAAAAGTCTTGATTTAATCGCGATCCAATTAAGTCAATTTCCAGACAAATTTCGGTTAAATCGGTTTGATTATTTAGTATACAAAAACGGTTTTGCCACTGAGCATTTATGAGGTAGAAGGACAAGTCAAACTCGATTCGATTTAGAACCAAACCGATCGGGTCAACAATCCTGTTTAGGCTGACCAGTCAAACTCAGATGAGTTTAAAATTGAATCGGTTAGGTTAGTTTGCAAGGCAGATGACTCTGATTTTAGGATCGATTAGAAAATTATTACCGTCTTTTAAATACGATTCTTTCGAGATAGGAATGATTATTAATGCGTCGAATTCTATCGAAATCTCTAAGCTTATTTTCGTAAAATTTAGAAAGCATTTAGAATTTTACTTTACCTAATCAAATTTATGTAAAATTACTAAGAAGATAACCAAATCAATACAGTTTCAAAACAACGACTAGCCCACGTATTAATGGCAGGTCCATCTGAGCCCACTAGGGACAGCTGAGAGCTAGGGTACACCTGCAGGGGCTTTTTAGGAAATTCACTATCAACCCACTGTTTGGACTTCATATAGATGTTCTAGGTTTCAGGCGAAATGCTGTGAAAAATTCCAGACTACTTAGAACACCAAAAACCCCAAATCAGAAAAATCAAGTGAAACGAAAAACATAAAAAAGTGATCATTCACCCGAATCTCCCTTGAATCCCACTCATACTCATCACTCGACTCTCACGCTAAATACACTCTCGAACCTCACTCACTCTCCTACTCCAAGACCCTCACAATTACACTAGACCTCACTGTCCTAAGACCATCACCACCACCGAATCTCGGATCCCAAGCTCCGATGATTATCTCGCAAGAAAAGAGAAAGACACATACATTAGCACAACCCAAAGCAAGCCAAAACCACACGGTAGAGGTGAAAGGTACACAAATGATAAAACCATTGAGACACATACTTTATTAGCCAAAACATATCCAATATATCATCATCATAATCATCAATAGCATGCTTGAAGCTAAAATGTTGGATTTAGGATAGACTAATAAGTCACGAAATGGATTACTAACCTTATCCCTCATCCTTTAATGTCGGTTTCATATGCTTTGATGCTTATACTTGAATAAATTGACATGTGATAAAACGAGTTGGCTAGCTTATAAATGAGCGTTAGCAGAAATTGAAGTAAGTTAGACAACGTAAAAAGTAAAGATCACAGTCGTTTATTCAAGTTCAAACCAATGAATAAGAGATTAAAAATTGATGTAGAGGTCTTTTAGAAGACCTCTTTTGAGTTGGGACATAACTAATTGCTATAATTAGACTCGACAAGTATGATTAAGGGGCTCTAGATCGAACTCAACAAGCAAAATCCCTAGTGACCTCCCTCATTGCACAAAATACACACCCAAACACAGTCAAATATCATCTTACAGTCATTGGCACCCGAACTACAACGCGGGATTTGGCCATTGCCATGCCCAAAATTGTCCCAGACACGCCAATCAATACCATTTACATCAAACCAGTAGATTGTTGACCAACAAAGCATGGCTTTGAGATGTGCTTTATAAAAGGGAAAGCTTAATGCTGCATGTCATATGATGTGTTCATGATATGGTTAGGGAATTAAGTCTTTATAACCAGAATGTCTAGAATTAAACCCAACTAGTAAATCAATCAGAGATGTATTCATGCTGTGGTTAGTGAACTAAGCTTTTAAAAAAACAAGAGTTTCAAAAGTTAAAATCAATCAGTCCTAGGGTATACGGTAGACAGTATCGGATTTAAGCTGGAAGAGTGTGTAACTTGAAGGTCTATATTACACCTGCCTGTGATTGGTTTCACTTCGATGATTTGAGACATTCCCATTTGCTACCGGTACCCGTCGGTTTCTTCGAATCCTATGTCACATCCTTCTGATGTCAGTTGAGTCCCCTTAGCTAGCACCAACCCAAGTCCGCGACCACCATACCGTCCTCAGTACGAAACCATAAACATAACGAGATTGAGAATACACCTTCGAAAGCTAACCAAAGGGACAAACTCAAGTAGAAGCATCATACCAGTGTTGATCTCGTTGAAACCCAGCTGCCGATTCCGCCTTGCGTCGACGAGTCTCCATTTCTCCAGTTATGGGAGTAAGCTCAATGCAACGGGAGAATAGAATCAAAGTCGAGAACAGAGTATTAATTAAAAATCGAAGGGTGGAAGGAGGTGCTACCTGACCGTCGCTCGCGGAATGAGGAAGGGAGGAGCTAGGAGATCCCGACAGCTCGCCAGACTCCTACATATCATTGTCATCACCGATGCAGTCCACGTCTAGGCCTCCGGGGTCTCCAGAACTCGGAGGAGAAGGAAATGTACAGGATTAGTATTGGGCCAGGGTTCTTAATGCACAAACGAGAAGAGGGAACTTGAGACCTTACCGTCTTCTTTTGCTGGAGGTCGATCGCCGAGAGATGAAAAATCGTCACTGTTTTTCTTTGACGTCGACGTTTGTTCTTGGGTGGTGTTGAATGCAACGAAGAACAGACGGAGTTAAAAGGAAGACTGTTAGTCAACGTCAATGACAAAAGAAGTCGAGATAATTGAAACGACGAGTTTCATTCCCCGTCTATTTTCTCTGTTGATGTATGAAGTAATGACACGTGTTTTACCCGCGTTTATATTTTCGTTTTTACTGTTTTTGTTATCGTTGAGGTCGGTATAAAACCCAACCAGCTAAATAAATCGATTATCACTTTCAGAGCCTTAAACATTTTTCTCTGCTTCTTCCTTCTTCTCTGGAGTCGATCGTTTATCCGATCAATTTGTTATGGTATCAGAGCCTCTTCCGTCGATCTAAAGCTCGACGATGACTCGAAGTCACGAGGATGACGATAAAGATGATGAACAACCAAATCGGCAGCACACTCCAGGATTTATCTTTGGATCTGTTGGGAACACTCATCGCAACAAAGATTCATCATCAATGAACTCTATTAATCTAGCTTTTGGTAATCCTTACTATCTAAATCCTAATGAGAATCTGTCTCAATCCATAGTCAACACGGTATTAGATGGATCGAACTATCAAATGTGGAGTAGATCCGTAAGATTTGCATTGAAAACAAAGCATAAAGTAGGTTTTATTGATGGATCTATAGCTCCACCTACTCCTTCTAGTGATCGATATTCCCTTTGGAATGGTTGCAACACTATGGTGCTTTGCTAGATTGCGAATTCGTTACATCCAGAAATTCGTAAAAGTGTGCTAAATCATGAAAATGCTCAAATACTTTGGCAAGAACTTAAACGCAGGTTTGGAAAAGCAAATGCTTTGAAAATGGCTAATCTTCAGGATGAAATACATGGATGTAAGCAAGGTCAGATGTCGGTCACACAATATTACACAGTGATCAAAGGACTTTGGGAAGAATACAATCAATTTTCACACATTGTTCCTTGTAGCTGTGCACCAGCTAGCATTTTGCCTTGTGCTGCAGTAGTTGCTTTTCAAGAGAAGCAAGATACGGATTATCTGATTCGTTTCCTTAGAGGATTAAATGAAGATTTCGATGTTGTTAGAACCCAATTGCTTATGATGACTCCATTGCCAACAGTCAGTTCTGCTTATGATCATACTCTCCAACATGAAGAGAAGCTTAAGGGTGGTATAGTAATTGGAAGGGACAATCCTGCACAGACTGTAGCATTTGCGGTTCCATCCAATGTTGATATACTGGTTATGGCAGCAAGTACTGGAAATTTCAGAGATTATACTCAAGCTGGAAAGAAGTTCTGTAGATATTGCAATAAGGAGGGACACATACTTGATGAATGCAGAAAGTTGAAGTGGAAGAAACAACAAGAACAGAATGCACAAAGTACAAGCAACTCAACTCCAAATCATTTTGCTGGAGCAGTTGATCAACAACAGAATCCTACAGTGGCAGCTGCGCCCTCCTTAACAAATGTTGAATTGACTCAGCTCAAACAATTATTGTAAGCAGTCCAGCAATCCAAAGCCACCAATTCAGGATCGGGGATTCCAACTCTTCGAAATGATTTAGGTAAGTTTACTTTGTCTGCCGGTTCATGTCCTGATTCAGCTGACTTGTGATTTTGGATACTGGAGCTTCTGACCACATAGCATGTTCCCTGAAACATTTCATTAATTACAAATCTATCATAGGAGTCTATGTCTATCTCCCTGACTCCTCTCCCATGTCTGTTAGCCATGTTGGTAGTGTTAGGCTTCCTCATGGTCAAATCATTCATAATGTTCTGTGTGTGCCAACATTTCACTTCAATCTAGTCTTTGTCAATAAGCTAACTTCTCATCTACATATTTCTCTGATCTTCCACTCAAACAAATGCCAGCTTCAGGATCTTAAAACGGCAAGACGATTGGTTTAGCCACTCAGACTAGAGGATTATACCACCTCCAACCCACTGATAAACACATCTCATCTCCTCAACCCTATGAGCCCTCTCCATACAGATCACAAGTAGCTCTTAGCCACAATTTTCAACTAGAAGAGATCAATCTATGGTATTGGCAAATGGGACATTCCAGTGCTAAGAAATTGAAGCTTCTAAGTAGTCATGATAATAACATTGTTCCTGAAACTCTATATCATTGTTCTATCTGTCATTTTTCTAAACACAAACGTCTTCCTTTCCATAGCAGTCAGACTACGGTCACTTCTATTTTTGATCTTATTCATGTTCACATTTGGGGCCCGTTATCCACTGAATCACACGATGGATTCCAATATTTCCTTACTATCGTCGATGATTATTCACGGGGAGTGTGGATTTATTTGATGAAATATAAATCTGAAGCAAGAGCTTTGTTGCAATCTTTTTGCAACATGGCGCACACTCAGTTTAAAACCAAAAGCAAAATGATAAGGAGTGATCAAGGCAAAGAATTTCATATGTCTGACATCTATTCTGAGCATGGAATAATTCACCAAATGTCATGTGTCCAAACACCATAGGAAAATGCCAAAGTAGAGAGAAAACATCAACACATTTTGAATGTGGCCAGAGCTTTACAGTTCCAATATGGTCTTCCTTTGATATATGGGAGTGATTTTGTACTTCATTCGGTATATTTGATAAACAGAACTCCTTCTACCATCCAGAACAAGACTCCTTATGAAATGCTTTACAATCAACTCCCAAATCTCAGTTCTATTAAGGTGTTTGGTTGTTTGGCTTATGCTGCTACTTTATCTCATAATCGTAGTAAATTCCAGCCTCGTGCTAGATAGAGTTTGCTGTTAGGTATTCCTTCTCATATCAATGGGTAAAAATTGCTTGACCTTACTACATCACAGATCTACATCTCTAGAGATGTAGTTTTCTATGAAAATATTTTTCCTTTCAAATCTGATAACTTATCTTCTGATATACCAATTGAATCAGAAATTTTAATTTCTCCAAATGTTAACGTTGATGTACAAATTCCCTTGTCCCAGAAATCGCCTCAATTCACTTCCACAACTGTCCCTAGTTCTTCAAATTCTTTAGTGTCAGTAGCTCTAGATACAAATTCACCTGTCACTAATCATTCATCCCAGCTGCAGGGTTCTCTTTCTGATAGTGAAGAAGAGGTGGAGTCTCAAGATCCTGAGATTCATCCAGCAGGGGAGGGAAAGCAGTCTGTTCTGCTGGATGTCAGGACTTCCACTAGATCACGACGTCCACCTATACATTTACGGAACTATCATTTAAATGCTAGTGTTGCTAAACACTCTCTTGCATCTGTGATCTCATATAACAATCTTTCTTATAATTTTAAAGGTTTTGCCTCGAGTGTCATGATTCAACAGGAACCAAGAAGTTTTTAAAAAGCTATGCAAGACCCACACTGGAATGTGGCTGTTCAGAGTAAACTTGGTGCTCTTCATGAAAACCACACTTGGGATGTTGTTCCTTCCATAAACTTGGAACAAAACGGGTGTTCAAATTAAAGCTGAAGTCAGATGGAATTGTAGAACGACACAAAGCAAGATTGGTTGTACAGGGTTTTGATCAAATACAAGGTGTTGATTTCGTAGACACATTTTCACCAATGGCTAAGATCAATACAGTGAAGGCCTTGCTAGCTATTGCTGCAGCTCAAGATCCACACTTGGAGCAAATGGATGTGTCTAACGCATTCTTACATGATGATCTTAATTAGGAAGTCTATTTGAGGATACCAACAGAGCTGGAAGCACCATCAGGTACATGTCTAAAGCTTAGAGAGTCTCTGTATGGATTAAAGCAAACTAGCAGACAATGGTTTGCTAAGCTCATAAATGCCATGTTACAACATGAGATTTAAGCAGACAAGTTCAGACTATTCATTGTTTGTTAAGGATACAAGAGAATCAAAGGTTATGTTATTGGTTTATGTTGATGATATAGTTAATCTGGACTGCTAAAAAATGGTCTAAATTCTACTAACAAACGCTCTAGATTTTATTATTATTAAATTCACACACGTCAAATTATGCAAATACCCTTCTAACTTCCTCTTTAAATACACAAGTTGGGGTCGAATAAAACACACTTCCTATTTTTCAAAAGCTTTCAGAGTTGAAATTCTCTCAAATTAATCTCCGAAACAGACAGCCCACCGACGCCGTCCGCCGGAGCAGCCGGCGCCCCCGCCGGAGCAGCCGCCGCTCCCAGCCGCCGCTGCCGCTGTGCCTCCGCCCCCACCGCCGCCGCCGCCGCGCCGCCGCCGCGCCGCCTCCGCACCCCTTCCGCCGCAACAGGTATGTAAAAAAAAGGACCCAGTCGGCATGCCGACTGTTGATATGTTTTTTTTTAAAAAAATTATGAATTAGTAATTACTTAATTTGTAATTAGTGAATTAGTAATTAATGAATTTTTAATTAATTAGTAATTAATAAATTTGTAATCAATGAATTAGCAATAAACGATTATAATAGTTAATAATTAAATAATAATTAGGTTTTATTAATAAATATTAGGAATTAATTTAATTAAATTTATTTATTATGGGGAAAAATGTAAAACTATTTTACTAATTATGAAATATTAATTACGGTATAATTAATTAAATCATGACCATTAATATCAAAATTACCAAATTAGTAAATTTGGTAATAAATAATAAGTAATTAATAATTACTTATACTAATTTAGTTAATTAGTGAATATATAAAAAATAATATAAAATTAGGAATTACTTATTATAATTTATATATTATTCGGGAAAATAATATATAACAAATATATTTCAAATTTGGATTGCATAACAAACATATAAACTAAATTTGATTTACATAACAACAATATAAATTAAACTAGATTAATATTAAAAGAAATAATTTAAATTAGATTTAAATTAAAAAAAATAATTAAAAGTAGACTTTAATTAAAAAATATAAAAAAATGAGATTTAAATTAAAAATCTTAGATAAAATTATACGTAAATGAAATTATTTTAATATTATTTTTCTGTTATTTTCTAAAATTAAAAAAATTAAAAAAATAATAGAGGGGCGGTCGGCGTTGGGTGCCGACCGCCGTGAAGGGTTGTCGGCGGTGGATGCTGACAGCGAAGAGACATAGTCGGCGGTCAACGCCGATAGTAGCGAGTAATGGTCGGCGGTCAACGCCGACTGAATTTTAATTTTTTTTAATCATTCTATAATTAAATACAAATAAGTAAATTAACCAATATTTTTATAAAAAAATTAAGTTTATGAATATTTTTTGTATTAATGTATGAAAAGTATTTACGATTTAAAAATACCATTTAAAAATATAGGGTATAGGGTTTAGGGTTTAGGATATAGGGTTTAGGCTATAGGATATAGGGTGTAGGGTATAGGGTTTAGGGTTTAGGATTTAGGGTTTAGGGTTTGGGGTTGAGGGTTTGGGGTTTAGGGTTTAGGGTTTAGGGTTTGGGGTTTATGCTATAGGGTGTAGCGGTTAGGGTTTAGGCTTTAAAATTTATGGTTTAGGGTTTAGCATTTATGATTTAGGGTTTAGGGTTTAACCTTTAGGATTTATGGTTTAGGGTTTAGGCTTTATGATTTATGGTTTAGGCTTTAGGCTTTAACCTTTAAGATTTATGGTTTAGGGTTTAGGCTTTAGGATATATGGTTTAGGGTTTAGACTTTAGGGTATAGGGTTTAGGGTTTAGGATTTAACCTTTAGGATTTATGGTTTAGGGTTTAGGCTTTACGGTTTATGGTTTAGCGATTAGGGTTTATGTATTAAAGTTTACAGTTTAGCCTGTAGGCTTTAGGGTTTGGGGTTTGGAATTTACGATTCAGGATTTAGTATTTGCGATTTGAGGTTTAGGGTTTAGAGATAGGTTAGGGTATAGGGGTAGGTTTTGTGGTTTAGAATTTAGAGTTCACGATTTTACGGTTACGGTTTAGCAATTACCGATCTAGTAATTGTTTGTAATTCATTTTAGGAAATTAGGGTTTAGTCATGGTAATTATGAGATATTTTAAAATATTAGGTTATGAATTTTACAATATTAATAAGAGAAATTGTATTTATAAATATTATCGTCTATTAATTTACAATATGTATATTTACCAAATATTTTATTTGAACTATGAAATTCATAAATATATTTAATTATCATATCTATAATTATCAATTGTAATTGTTCCGTATATCTACTAATTCATCTTAATTATTTTACTTACTGCGACTAATTATTAATTTCAACACGATATTAAATTAAATACTTAGTTACGCAATAATTAATTACTATATATGTGTAATTAATAGTTACTAGAGTAATTAACATTAACCAAAATTTAAAAATTATAACTACGATTTAATTTGGAATTACATAAAAAATTAATATTTTGGACGGCATGCCGACCGCCTCGTGCGACAGTCGGCATGTCTTCCCGTTTTTACCTCTGGTCCGGCGGCGGCGGCGGTTCCGGCGGCTGCGGCGGCGGGGTCCGGCGGAGGAGGTCCGGCAAAATTCCGCGGTGGCGGAGACAGATTCGAGAGGTTTTTAAAGGGTCCTTTGGAATGAAGTATAGCTGTTTTTCGAAATTCAGGGTTTTATAAAAAAATTTCATTTTACTATTTAAAGGGCGATTACGTCATTTTATTAACGAACTCAAATAATTGGACGATATTAGGGCGTTGATTCGTCAAAAACAGGACGTCATTTAGTAATCCCTAGTTAATATGCTGATGTGTGGTTTTGTTTACTTCATGTAGTTTCTTAATCATATTTTCATTATTTGTTTAACTTGCAGCCAGAATGCTATGTTATAATAACATGTTTATTTGTTGTTATATGATAACATCAACATCAATTATTTATTTAAGTATCAGATCTGAAAAATAAAGGACAAACACATTATTATGCAAATGAATTAATTCAATTACCAATTCATAATTTCATTTTCCTTTCTCTCTCCAAAATCTGCCATTTCCTTTTTCTCTGATCTTCCGCCGTTCTAAACGGAACTCGAAGTGCCTTTTTTTGGTTCTTTCCACTCCTTTTCCGATGAAGAGAAAGCAACCGGGTCCAACTACCACCCATCGGTCATCCCAACGCCAAGTGTCGTCTGCTGCTGTTATCGAAGAGACTGAAGTGGAGAAATATGAAGACGCGCACCAAACCGACAACTCTTCACCATCGGAGGAAGAAACCTTCAGTCGTTGGCGCCATCGTAAAGGGAAGTTGACCGCCCAAAAAAAGAAAGATAATAACCCATCGGAGGACATGCAAGCAGATGAAGATCAGGTACTGGAAATTGATTAGAGGATTCTGATCCAATTTGTTGATTGATTTGTGTTTTAGTTTATGCTTTAAGGTTGTGATTATGATGTTGGTTTATCTTGGTACCTTTTACTGTTTTTTGGTATACAGATCTGTTCCGTCTAAATGGGTGTGGCACAACGATATGTTTTTTGAGATTGGGTAATGCAGAGTTAATTTTCAATTACAATGGACTGCTGAAAATTGTTTGTACCTTAGAGATTGTAATGTAACAATGATTTTTTTATGTTGGATTATCTTGGTATCTGTAATTATTTTTGGTACACAGATTTGTACCGTCTAGTTAGGTGAGGTATCTCCTGCCAAATTCTCTGGCGAAGCCAATAGAGGAAGCAGAGAACGTTATCTGCAACTCTTTTAAAAATTCCAGTCCAGCCCATAAATTTTCTACTTTACAGTTCAATCATCCAACTCATTCATTTCCACATATCAACCACCCAACCCTTTGCTTTTTGCAAACTGATCACCTGAATTTCAAACCTTACAAATCAATCACCATATTATTCCAACAATTATTCTTTCTATTCCATTCATTTTAGCCTAGTCTATATGTGATTACAGTCTGATTAAAAGGATGTCTCAAATGTGTGATCAAAGAAGAGTCCAGAAGGACCCCCCGTCCGGCAACAATGCCAACATCACCGAACCCTTGGCTCCTTCTTCAAGACTCTTCAGACTGTATTGTAAAAAAATGTCCGTTTTCGCAAATCCAGGACACACACAATTGACACAGAAATTTGGATACTTGCTAGCTACCATCCTTGTATATGCATTCAAACATGCTTTCGAAATGGCATAAGTCGGAGAAAAAGATGTCCAGCCTTTCCTCTCCAACAAACCATCCTTGAAGTCTTCCATGAACCTTTTATCACACTTTCCATTCTTTCCTCAGTCAGATTCTCAGCATCGCTCAACACCCCTACAGCCCACTCGTGCTTCAAAATCTGGAACAAACAAACACTTGATGAATCCCAATTACAGATTCAGGCAAAAGTTTTTCAAACAAGTTGATCAAGTTGGTAATTAATTAATACCTTCAGCATCCTAGCTCCAGAGGAAACGTTAACGATCCAAGGAGAATTGGACAACTGAATTAATGGTGAGAAAGTTTCCACCATTTGCTTTGAGCCAGACTAATTACGTTATACGTCGGTCATCCACCCCATGGATTGCGCGATCCCCCAGGTTACTCTCAGATTAGTCACGACGTGTTGAGTCGACCTTAGTGTTGCTCTCATGAGTTTAGGGTGGTTTCATGGTCTGATCCACCATGAGGTCGTCTGCTTTTAGCTAGGGCTGGCTTACGTTAGGACAATCCTACAAGACTACAGGGTCACATTATTAGATACTAGTTCAGTTCTCATGTTCAGGTTCAGCTACTCCATGCTTATCACTCAGTTATAAGATATATTATAAGATACTCATGTAAATTTCTCTAGATCTCCAACATATCACCAACATGACACTCACAGACAAGTTCACGTGACTGTCTGATGTCATATTTCCTAGCAATCAGTTTTCCTTTTTCAATTTTGAGCGACAACCTAGGAAAAATTCCTCTTAAATAACTTGACTTTTTTCATCAATCTTTTCATCATGTAATGCCTAAGTCCCTCTAAAAAGGTTCAGGATGTGTAGGCCTCTCCATTTAACGATGCAGCCATTAAATGTTACGCAGATATTACTTTCTATTGAATCAAATTTGAAATCTCTAAACACATATGTCCTACTAAATTTGGTGGGATCCTGTCTGAGAAATTCATCCAAAGCAGTGGGGTCCTCACCTGAATCTTGTAGGAGCTTCAAGTTTTTTAGATGTTCGTTGTAATCCGATAGGTTGCACGAGTATACTGCCTTCTAGAAAGCCTTTCTGCCAGCCTTTGTCTTGTGTCTGATCTTTTAGTTGGCCAACATGTGCCTTGCACATTTTCGATGTTCAGCTAGTGGAAGAATCTCCAACAACGATTCAACAAGTCCCCACCACGGTAAAAAAAGTTAGTCTTAAAGAAAAAAGTTGAAAGAAAAGGAAAAACAAAAGGCACACCTTTGGTTGATACGAAATAACAGCCCATCCGGTACCGTCATACATCCTTAAGTCATCAGCAAGTTGTTGAACAAACCACATCCATGAACTGGTAGTTTCTCCTTCGACAACAGCCCAGGCAATTGGGAATATTTGATTATTATTGTCCTTACCTATCGCACTCAGTATCATACCGGTCACTTCTCCTTTGAGGAAGCACCCATCCAAACCAATAGGTCGATGACACCCTTTCAACCTTTTTTCATACAGCTAAACCCCATATAAACCCTCTTGAATCTAACATACTTCCCACTTGGCACGGAGTCAACCTCTAGTAGAAGGGTACCTTCACGATCAGCTTTTTTCAGTGTCAGAATGTAAGAATGGAACTTAGAGTAAGACTCTGCAAGTGTACCTTCCATCAGTTTCTTGGTGTATGCCTTGGCATTGGAAAAAACTTTAACAGACACATCGACCCCGTAAGTCATCATCACCTCCTGCTCCAGTTGCCTGACATTCACATTCGGATTGCTACGAAAATGGTTATAATATTGGTTCGCAATCCACTTAGCATTGGCACATTTGTTTACCATAGTCTGTGGGCAAGTGTAAGGAAAACCAATACCCTTTACCATGAAACACCGGTCACCTCCGTGCCAGCTAGCGTAACACCTCCATTTTCATCCTTGAAATGCACAAACAACTTGTTTGATCCTCTTGTTGCTTCGTTTCCAACAAATGTCAGCCCCAACAACTATATTGAAGTTCACTACAGCTGACTTAAACTGCTCAGGATTGTCAAACAGTAGCTTCTCCTTGAACAGCAATGTTTTGTGGTCACAGTCCGGATCATAATGTGGGTAGGTATGAACTGATGGCACTTCTTCACCCTCAACCTTGTCATCACAATCGTGATGTAAGTGAGACGACACTCTGTAACTTGAAACTGGAGAAATAAAGCTGTCGTAGAGTTTAAATGAGGGATCTTCGTCATCAGCATCTGATCCGGAAGTTGGGGCAACTTGTGTATCTTCAGAATCTGGGACAATTTCGTCATCAGTAACATCATCAAGTAATGGGTCGTCATCCTGGAGATTCATCTCCTCTAGATTATTACCTTCATCTCCAGCACTACTTCCTTGTTGTTCTCCAGTACCTGGGACTTCACCAGATGGATCTTGATGTAGTACAGGGTCACCATTTGTGGGAAGAGCTTCATTCACCTGCTCCACTTTGTATCCATCGTCGTAGTAAGTGGTTCTGACTCTCCTCCTCTTAGACACACCCAGATTAGCCATGGCTTCCAGGAACTCCGAATCGAAGGTGCGATCAGAGTCATCAACCAGATGGATAACACCGACACCAGCTGGAATGCTGGACTCATCAAACTCTTCACTATCATTATGTTCCCTATCAGTGCTTGCATCCTCATTGTCTCCATGAACACTCCCATTCTTATACCATTCCATGAACAGTGTGACAAGATTTCTCTTTGCCTCTTTACCAAGAAACTTAGCATCATTGTCATCGATTATCTAGACCAGACCATCAACCATTCCCTTGCCTGATCTGAGGAACCATATACTGTCGACGGAGTCATAGTTTAGGTCTTCTTTGGCAATCTCCACCAGCATGAAATAGCCAAGATAATCCGGATCCAAACAAAACTCATCAGCCGTTCCATCAACATATTTAGGGACGTCATCATTCATGATCATCTTCCCTCCATGTTTGAATCACGAGCTCTAGTCTCTTAACCATCCTGCATGTTGAGGAAGACCATTTAATAACGCAGTTGTACTATATCCCTTATCCCTTTGATAATAGTAGACCAAGATTCCATATCTCGTCTGGAAAACGCCAAAACCCAAATATTCTAATCGACAAAAAGGGGAAACAGAGAAACTTAGGGTTTCCACAAAAGCTTCAAATACTACCAAAAAAACGATTCCATGTGGCATTTAAGTGAAAAAGAGGTTGTCGACACTGTCAGGACCACAAGACTTGACAGAAAAGATCATATGGTTCAATACCTTGTTTATATAAGAGAATAACCTCCATTCTTGCCTGTTGTTGCAGTCGAATCTTATCTTCTATAGCCTTTAAGAAGCTCACCTACTAGAACCCAGATTAACCTGCAGATGAGGGGACCCACGAGCCTCTAAACCCTAAAACCTCCTAAGAACTCTACACAAGCTCGTGACTCTGGAAGAAAGGCATTCTTGTGTATTGTGCTGTAAGGATGATGAATATGTTTGTACAGTCAAGGGCTATTTTGTCAGAGGTTTATCAATGGAGTTTCCATGGAGGTTTAGAGAGAGAGACGTAAAAGAGGTGAAGTCGGAGAAGGAGAGAGAATACGTAAATGGCTGAATAGATAATGGAATCCAGTCGTGTGTGTGTGGTTGTTCAGATTTTGCTCTTCACGGTAATCAATTTTTAAAAAAATTCCAACTTTCCACGTCAGCCAAGCACACGCCATGCAGTATGCCACGTAGGCACTTTGATGAGTCATCAAAGTCCGGCGGACGATGTGGCACTTTTTAAGTCAGAATTTTTTTTAATCGGGACTACGGGACTAAATTTCAATAGTTCATGACATCCAACTTATATTGAAAAGTTTGGTGCTAAAAAAATATTTTTGTAATAATTGGTTACATATAGGGGAATTTAGCCTTTATTTAATTTCTTAACAAATTTAGATATCACGTCAAATTTCGTAGGTTTTGTGCCTAGTTGGTGGAACAATTTTTAATGGTTCGCCATTATCTATCTTAACAAATCCGAAAGCAAACTCTTCTTATAAAAACAAAAGTTGATGATAATTTATTTTTATATTAAATGATGGCGAAATTGATATTTAATTAGAAAATTTCAAAGATTCAAATAAGTCCCTACATGCTTATTCTAGACATAATTTTGCTTTTCATTTTCATTATAAATCTCGAAGAGATACCTTTGATTTTTATGGGGAAGGTTTGAGAAGGATAAAGGGTTCCATTAGATTTCCAGAAGGAATCCCTACAAAAATCCATACTTAAGACTTAAAAAGAACAATACAAGTGTGATAAAGTTTCGGACAGATTTAGGATTGAAAGTAGTGCGTAGTTAAATTTAAAATATTACTAAGTCAAAAAAAATTAATTTATAATGAATTTATCATTCTCATCGCCGAAAAGGGAGGGCACGTGCCTAGGGTAGTCATCCCCCAGGTCCGTCTCTGTCAATACTCGTTGTTCATTTGGCAGGTAGAATGTAGAATGAATTTTGGATGGGAATGAAAAAGTTAGTTCTTAAAATACACTTCGTTGAAATTTAAGTTTTCCACTCAAATGAGAAATTAGTGGATCAAATTTCATCTCACATTCCACCTTATAGACGTACCATAATGTCGAAGTCCTCGAACTTTGAGTGACTACTCTTTTATGCCACTTACTTGTATGTAGTTAACCCATCATTTTCTATATTACCAACCCCTTAATATATAAACTTTCTCAAATTCCATGAAAACGAGAAAAAAACAGAATAATGGAATATAGTGATCAAAGATGACATAATATAGTGTGTAGTGTATACTAAGAATTAATCATCATTCAATCCATTGAAATAATAGCCGGTTCAGAATTGTGTAATAAATTATTGACAAAACAAAAATAGTTTTAAATCAAAAATTAATGATACATAATCGGATCACTAGAATGATTATAGATTTATAGTATGAATATAAACACTGCTGAATCGACTTATAAACATGTAATTGTAACGGATTTTTGACTGAATAGAGAAGTTTTAAATCAAAACTAATTACACAAAACACTTAATTTGAATGATCATAACTAGATTTTCAGTATGAATATAAACATTCTTTAATCAATTGACTATATCTCGAGATCTCTAATTTGAATCACTACTAATAAAGAAATCTAAAATTATCTAAAATCATGTTTGGACAAAAAAAACTTCCAACCCTAGCTCCATTGTTACTGATGTGTTGATGTTCTACTGGCCAATGAGTTGAGCAAATGTTCTGTTAACTAGTGTATGCTGATTTTTGAGCTGTATCTTATTTTGTAGGTTTTGTTGTTGCTGCCATTACCAACAGCTCCTGTGCGTTACCAAGATCAAGTGGACAGCTCTGTGTCCAAATCTGGACTGCTCCTAGGCCATTACCAATAGTATAGTTGAGTTCCACTCCTCATTCGTGTTTTATTAGCAAGTTTGAATATCAACTGGCCATTACCAGCATAACAAAGCAAGTTCGTTGTTCCACCTCCTTCTTATAGTCATGTACAATGAAATTGTTTGATTTATCTTACATTTTGATCATATAACTTGCTCCATTCAAATGTTTACTCTTTCACCCACTGTCCCATAAAGACCACGAAACACATGGCTAAATATTTCATGCATGACTATGCTGTTTCGCCACTGCTATTGTAATGTCATTAGCTTTATACTCATTTCCTTGCCTCTCTGGTTTGATATTACTCAAATTCCTGATATTTACGACTCCTGCAAGTTATTTTGTTCAAATTTTGCTAATCAACAAGGATTGCAAGTTACTATCAGTACCATTTTTGGAGAATCGGTGACTTTGTGAGTTTACTATCAGTACCATTTGTTTCTCTTGAGTTGTCCCGTAAATGCAAGAACTTAATGGTTGATGGAGGCAGTGCAGATTACAGATTACGCACGTGGTACCTAGATATCTGTATATGTGATGTTTGTCGGGTGCTGTTGTAGTTTGTGTAACTGCTTTATGTTCTTGCAGTTGCTTTTAGATGGAGTGATTCCGAATGAGTATGGAAACAATCCAATGTAGAAATTGAACATTGGTTCAGAGGTGAGCTCGTTTTCTCATTACATCCTAGATGAAATGTATATTTTTTTCCTAATTACACTGTTCACCTGGTTCAGAAAAAGGGGCCATGAGTTTAGTGAATACTGAGATATCCTGGACATTTGTGCTCCCTTTCCCGTTGCCTAAATCTATTGTATCCTGGAATTCCAATCTGAACAGATTTGGTTAAGTTGCTCATCTCTGTGTTGTTCAAACATAGGTTGCACGTTGATTACTGGGAAAGATCTTGATTGACCTGAGGAATACTCGTGAGGAAGCCATTAGTGTTGCCTTGCTTCTTTCCAGACTCGTGTGCTTTCAGCGTTTTCGCTCGGGATACATGGTTTCCTGATAATAATTCATCATTTGGCCACTATTTTTACCCTGATCATTTGCATCATTCTTACTGAAGTTTTCAGTTCAGAATTTCAATTTCTGTTGTTTAATGAGCTCAACTTTTTGCCACTTTGCAGCAAATTTGATTTGGGCAATTGGTAGCAGTGACAATTCGAATGTCATTGTTGCCATAAACAAGAGAGGATTTTGTTCGGAAACTTAAGTCATCTTCTCGCTGAAACACAACAGCATCTGGATATAAATCAAAGACTTCGATATCATCTCTATTTATTACTTCTCACAAGAAATATACCTTATGAAGCAACATTTGAGGATTTGCAACTTCCCATTTACATGTAGCAATGGGTATGATGAAGCAATGTAAGTGGCAGGTTGAAGGGCAGCGGTATTGTGGGTTCTACAATGTGTGTATGTACTAGGTGCACACGGGTTGCTGCAGTGTTGTTGTGTTCCCACTGCCGCGGCGGAGCGCGGATATACTACCTAGTTTTTTTAAAAGGGTGTACGTATTAATTTATTCAAGTTACACTAATCTGTTTTTTTTACTAATCTAGTAAGGACCAAATAAAGATAATTCACTTCAGAACTTAAGGAAAGGGATAGTTTTGATACATCACCATTAAACCATCGTTATAACAGAATCAATATACAAGATATGTTACCGTTGTTATACCATCGATATCACCGTTGTAGCTATCGACCTCTACAACCCCAAAATGGACTATATAAGCTATGTTAGACGAGGAACACAGCATTTATGTGCAAAAAAAGGGGAACCAATGCTCCTGTATTTTCATCTCGCCATCTTGCCGTCTTTGTTCAAATCTTCCCACTTGATCTCCTTGGCACATTCTCCACACACAGTGGTGCACCCGTATTTGGTACCCTGGCTTCTAAGGGTCAGCAGATGAGAAAGGTTTGTGCATTTGCGCTGAGCAACCCGATTCCTCAGGATGTTCCTCGGAAGTTCGAGAGTTCCAACCTTACGAACCGTACGCGGAGGTCGCTGCTGCTGCTGCTCCGGCAACGTTGGTGCACCGGGTTGGGGAGCTGAAGTTGCTATTTTCGGCAAAGGCTGCTTCTGGTTGATCGTAGATTCATCCACCGGAGTATGCTGCACTTCTTTCCAATCTATCGATCTCCTATAGACCTCCCACGCCATGTCCTGTTCTTCTTTCGTTAGCTTTTCTTCCTCGTTCTCTTGCAAAAGCGTCTCGTGTTCGTGGTAATTGGCAATCCACCTGAAATTCAATGTCACAAAAAGCACGACCCTTTTGAGGATAAATAGACTGTCGAGGTAGTCAGGGCAGGTTTCAAGCGATTCAAAATGAGAAACCAACAAACTTGAGGTGGTGGATATATCACCTTGGATGATGGTTTCCAAGCAAGCACTCCATAACCTTGTCTGAAGGGCAGCTTCCGTTAAAAAGTGGCACTTTATGCTTCCCTGAAGCTTCACTGGTGTTCTCTTCACCATTCTCATTCAACGTGTCTGGGTTTTCCTCATCTCCAAATTCAAAAAGGTGCAACATTTCCTCTCTCGAAATGGTCCTGTGTACCTGTTGTCTATCGACCACCCTTGCAGCAAGCCCTTCTTTAGCAACCTGCTCCAACCGTACCGTTGGTCAAACTTCATTTGAAAGGAGAACCATATCAGATTATCAGTGCACCATTGTGACACCCTTACCTGCCGCTTATAGATTTTTTCTTCCATGGTTCCATGTGCCATCATCCTGTAAGCAAATACCGGTTTTTTCTGGCCATACCTAAGCAATTGGGAAGAAAGAATGTATATCAACTTCACTCCTACAAGATAAAATGAGACTTCACACTTCTTAAGATAGTAATGTCAGTTATAACCAACCTCCATGCCCGATAAATTGCTTGAAGATCATAGGTAGGATTCCAAGAACCATCAACGATGATGACTCGGTTAGCAGAATGTAGATTTATCCCAAGAGATCCAGCTCTTGTAGATATCAGGGTACATTTAACCCTTTTGTTTTCTGGGTCATTAAACCTTTCTACCAACTTCTGCCTTTCAGAGCTCTCAGTTCTCCCGTCTAGCCTGTTAGACAAATTGAAGGTCGAAGTTCACAGCTCTAATGATTACATACATGTTTGGAATATTTTTAAGGACTGAAGTTGCAGGACACCATAATACCGACCTGTACCAGTCTTTCTCTTTTCTCCAGAACTTTCCGGGCTTTCCACGACGAGGAAGTCTTGATAGATGAAATTCTATCAGATCCAATGTTGGTATGCTCTGACTAAAAACCAATGCCTTGTCCCCCACACTGGAACACATGGTTAGAATTTCAAGCAGCAGAACCATTTTCCCGCTGTAGTTTGGGTCTTTATAATCATCTTCCCGTAGAAGTTCATTCCACCAACCCTGGAATTAACGAGGAATGCAAATCATAAACTCAGGGGGAGTTTAATACTTGGCATACTGTTAAACAGGATAAGTAAACATAAACTCAACAGAACCTACATCAAATTATAGGTCAAATGCATAATGCTCAGAGAAACTGAATTTTTTACCTTCACGAGGAATCCATAATCACTTTTTCCTTGCAGATTACCATTGGCATTTTTTGTTTTTTCTGGCAAGCAATGAAGAACCATCATTATATGCAACAAGGGAGAGAGAGAAAGAAGCAACAAGGGTAAGATGCAATATTTCAGCAGGATATCCGTCAGTCATGCATGTATATTTCTGAATTTTGAGTTGTCAAAGTTGACACAGCATAGAAGGCGATGGTGAAGCAATACCTCCAAGAATGTTATTATGATCCACATTCTCATCACTTGAGTTTTCATCGTTCTCAATAATTTCCTCATGGCTGACATGATCTTTATCTTTCCTCAATTGCAAAATCCCGGGATGATTCCATATCTATCAAGAGTAAAGATGGATCAATTGAAATAGTAGAATACATACCAGCACACACATCACACTGAAGAGCAAGGGAGACTCTTAAGTTCTATCTCATACGCATCACCATTTTACCTGGTATAAAAAAAACTAAAATAGCAACAAACCTGAGCCAAAGCCTGGTATCCGGCAAAAAAGCTCCTCTTTGACCTTTCGTTGTAGATGCTATAGCTTGCGAAACCATGAACCTCAAGGAACTTTTTATATAACTTCCTCTGAAGTTGTGACAGCTTTACAGTTATTACAAAGACAGTTTTAGGCGGCAGATCTTTTTTCACCACGTCCATGTCCATTCTTTGGACAAATCCTTTTAGTTCTTCATAGAGGATATGTGACCTTTGGTTCATGATTTTAACGTCATTAGAGGTTGAGTTGGTATGCTGTCCATTCTCTATCGGATTTTGGAAGCTGCAAGAAACAAACAGAATTAATGGATATAGGAAACTGAAAAAAATTCAAAGAGAACAATAAGAAAGAGTAATTGATAACTTGCCGATTTCGGAACTCATGGCTGCTGCCAAGAAAACCTTCTCTTACAAAATCAACCATCTGTATCAGATATAACTTGAAGTAAGAACTCTGCAAGGCGATGAAAAGACTAGACTGAAGTTTTTCTCAGCATCTCAACTTACACAATAATACTCCATTAGATTGTTTTGAAGAGGTGATCCAGTTAGTGCAATCCTTCTCTGGCATTTGACAAGTTTCAATGCTTGGGTTGTATCAGCTTTAGAATTCTTAATCATGTGAGCTTCATCGCAAACAAGTATATCAGGTCTCTCCTGATGATGAAAATAATATGCTTAGATCCATATGAAGATACAGGACTGTTGTCCTAGATGCAAAGCAGACCCATGATATTGCACAGCAGATAACGATATGTGCACTTTGGAGTTTGTATATAATAGAAATAACATATAACACTGGTTACGAATAAGAATAGGAATTCAGTGTCCTCCCATTATCTAAATTTGAAATTGTGAAAAAGATCTCGGCAAAATATATTAAGATAAGGTAGGGCATACTGTAGAACATAAAGCACAAGGTGCTCGAATGACCTAAATGAAGAATCGTGACTCGTATTACGATCAAACCATGTTGAAGGAAAAAAATAACCTGCAAGGCACAGCTAATTTCTCTAGCAGTGTTTCGATCCTTGACATGCCTTCCAAAGGATAAGTTTCGGAAAGCAGTGTAGCCAATCAAGAAAACACCACCCTTAGCTCTCCATTTTGCAAGCAATTCTCCTCTCCTTTCCCTACATTCCCAAACCAGAAGGATGTGACATTTTCCATGTGCTTATTTCAGACATTCACAAAACCATGCTTTACAGAAGAAAATAGATCAATAAGAATGTAGAATAGATTCTAAGCACAAGCATTATTTATAGAGGTAACAGTTTCACACGTAAGAGCGGTTTAAAGAAACCAGAGTTCGTATGATGCTATCATGACAGCATAATTGGCACCAAAAGTACTGTCTAAACCTTGATACATCTTCCATCATGAAAACGCGGATGGGTTTAACTTCAGAAGGCTTCCACTTCATGAACTCGTGACGCCAGTTATAGAGCACATTGACAGGCGTAACAATAAGGGCAGTTTTTAAGCCCAAATCAACACTCCTCATAGCAGTGTACAGGAAAGCTATGACCTGCAAAAATAATTGAAAAAGTCACATCACATTTATTCATAAAGATCAGCTTGATATTGGTGAACTGCAACTTTAAAGCAAGAACTCAATTTTAGTTGTAGAAGTAAAAATGTAAGTATCGGTGAATTAGTTCTTATCATCATTATTATTAGTATTACTATTCTGTCTTTATTTCTTTGCTTAACTAGTTGATTAAAGTCAATCTAGATTAGGTAACCGAGTCCTATATTTGGTAGATCTTTCTGTCATGTTTTTATTTAACCTAATCTGATGGGATAACACAAATCATTCTAAGAAAACTTTTCCTCCCTAATCTTAAGAAAAAATGTGGGAGCCTGTAACAGATCTTCAGAAAGCAATAAATAGTGCAAAATCAGATTACCTGGAAAGTCTTACCAAGGCCCATTGTATGAGCCAAAATACAACCAAGACCCTTGTCTCCGGACTTTACTCGTCCAATTGATTGTATAATATTTTCCCACATAAACCTTATTCCTGCAACCTGCAAAAACAAAACTAGTCAAAACAAGCAAAAATAAAACCCTAAACCTGTCAAATGTCATCATTTAGGAAGCCAGCTAAACATTGATGCACCAGAGGAGTTATCTATATCTTGACATGGACTCCTTCTATGTCCAAGCTTCCCAGACTTGACACTTACACAGGCAATATGATGAAAGGGTTAACTATCTATAACTCAAATGCCAAAGACCAAGTGCAGGTATATATTGCATCACAAGCTCTGTTATTAAATGCTTTTACAACACAGACACGGTTAGAATGGAAATAGATGCAGCTGGCTTCAATTACTGTATCCATAGAAGTATGAGTAAAACCTGATGTGCTTTCAATTTGGCCGAAATGCTAGGAGGAATCCTAACAGCTTCTTCACCTTTGTCCCTAACAACATTTACCACATATCCGGTTATGCGATCACCAAGAACTTCTGCAGTAGCACCTTCAGGTAAATTTCCATGCAAGGTTGCGGGCCTAGTCATCTCGGACTTGCCAGAGAATTGCACTTTTAGAGATTTCAAATGCTCTTGGCGCTCCTATGAAACACAACAAGATCACGATGACAGCATTTGTTGCACATAGATTTGATTAATTTGGGTACTTTTAGCTCAAATAACCTTTTCAATTGCAATCTTCCTCTTTGTCTCCTCTCCAAGTTCTGCATCATCCAAGATCCTTCGAATCTTCTTTTTCCTCCTTCTCTTAGAACTTGTTAACACAAATCAAATTATAGGTACTTCATCAGAGCAATAATCAATCAGAAAGACAAGAAGGCTTATGAAACTGAATTATAAGCAAGACCCCTCTATGGCAGAGTAGAATTACTCTGACTAAATACAAGAAACAAAAGAAGGAGATTTCAGATAGAGATTGCAACCTTATTGCAGCATTTATATTTGATCCAGAGTTTTCTGAATCACTGTCAGAGCTTGCATCCATTGAATGCACAGATTCCACGGCTTTCTCCAATTCGCTAGTTAGTCTATCTAGCAAATTTGGAAGGCAACAACAACACTGCCAGCCACAAGCTAGGGAGTCTGGACAGGCTTCTTGACCAATATTTTTTGTGATACAAGTTCTACAGAATAAATTTTTGCAGGAGTTGCAGCTCACTAAGTCCTCACTTTGTGCACACCACCCACAATAAAACTCTGGATCCTACAAAACCAAGCACAAAGTGAAAAAAAAATAGGAAGGGAACTAAAACAGGTCATCACTAGACCCATTGGCTAAAAGCTCGGAATTCAATGGATTTTCAAATTAACAATATAATGAATAATTTATGCTCTACCATGAACAAAGATGCATACAACATTCAAGCAAAAGATCCTTTCACAAGCTGCTACTAGCTCAATTAAGACACTATTAATGTATACCTTCAAGAGCAATTTCTCTTCTACCATGCACTTGCACTCCTTGCAAACAATCACTCTCAGAAGCGGATGCGAGTGTATTTCAGGAGTGATCTTATTACAAGCAGTGCAACGATACTCCTGATCCAGTTCTTGTACAACTGCTTGATGCTCTACTTTAATGGCATCACCAGCCAAATTATCCTTCATGTTATTCACATCATCACTATCAACATCAACAGTCCGGCTTTTCTTATCACTAACGTTTAGATTGTCATGCTCATATGGACGCTTAGCACCAATGATTCTAGTGGCATTAAAGGTTAACACACACGAATCTGGCTTTCCATCAGTGGTAGGTTGCTCCCTGTCAAAATGCCCGTCTTCAAGAGTTTCTGTCCCCAGAATTCCGCATGAAGTAACAAGGGGATTGCCTGAAACACCCTCTCCATGTTCCTGAGATTTTACGACGAAAGAATCATCCGTAGGCAGTGAATCATCCATAATTGTATCCCGACTCTGTGTAAAAAGAACACAGGAAACACACTTAAGTAATGATAGCACATGTGATTATTAAGATTCTACTTTCATACAGCCATCATAAAAATGAAGATCTAATCATGTTTTAAGAACATAATTATCCAAGAAGCGTGAAGACATATAATCTGGTAATAGTGAATAGAGCTTTTTTACCTTGATACCCTAATTAAGTAAGCTCTAGATGTCATTGCAATCACATACAGGTACAATCCATTGAGTGAATCAACATGACAAACAAATTATGCACCTGCTTTTGTTTCTTACGACGTCTCCTCTTCTTCAAATGATGTTGCAGTTTCTGAACTTCCATCTTTGCATCATCATCCTCTTTCACCTTTAAATGTGTTCAGAAATTACAATGTTACACTTCAAACACAAGCAAAACATCCAATCTTCTTAGTTAATACTCTGTTTTTGTCATCCCAAATGAACTTGGGGACAGCAAGAGATCATTACACGCTGAGAATCTCTCTAAAGACTGCGAGGAAATTGGGTGACAATGAAAACAAATATGTTAACAATTTCAAAACTAACATCGCAAGAGAAAGTTGGGCTGGCACTAACCCTTTCTTTTTAGGCTAATAGAGAATAATATATTGTCATGATATTTCATCTATAGCAACTACATATAGTTGTGATTTCAGTAACATGGGATAAAAATGTTGAGCCCATTCTTGAAGCCATTACCTTCAAAAAATGAATGGAAAAGAGTGATAAATTTTTAACCATCAGACCTCTGAGCTCACCTTCTTATAATTCTTCATTTGTTCTTCAGATAGTGGCAACTCATTTTCATGCTCTATGGCAAGTGCTACAAATGGATTAGTGGAATTATCATCAATGTCGTTTATCTCTTCAACCTGGAAAACAAACCAACTCAGGACTGAGCACCACCAAAAGAAGCTAGTATCCCGCGCTTGCAAGTGAAACATTGTCTTTTGAGTTCTTCAGCACAAAGTAATTCAGTAAGAGAAAAAAAAATGAAAAGAAGGAAATGTAAAGCCAGATAAAGCCTCTCAACGGACAAAACACCATTACTAGATCAACTTTTGAAACCTCAACTTATAGACTTTAAAGAACCGCATTGAAAACAATCACTCCACGCAACCACAATGACATGACCACCAATAGCCACACAAACAACCATGGCTAACAGCTGATGACCATGAAACTCAAAAGTCATGAAAAAATATACAATTTCCAAATCCAAAGATAGGGCTATCAACAATTAACACGGACAGTAGAACACAGAAACCCACCTCATCAACACCAGGAAATTTAAGACCCATCATTGAAGCTTCCTTAGGCGTGTTTGCCAGATAAACAGAAGCCCAATGCTCGCTGCCAAATGACGAAACACCATCGCGTATATCACCAGAAAATAGTTTGTTGAGAGAATCCCAGTCTTGATCTCTATTTTCAGCAATAGAGTCCGTTTTTCCATCAACGTTACCCACCTTTTTCTGAATAAACCCACTAGCGCCTTCCTCCAAGAGTTTACCATGACGTCTAAAACAACAGGATACAAGATAGACAGTTGATCAAATGAGCATAACTGAATTGAATGTGACAGAAAGGTATAAAAATACCTTCTGACAGGCCTCACGTCCTGAAGGAACTTCTCAGCATCAGCTACAGTTGACTTGACTTCAGTGGTTACCTGGGATCCAACCCAATGAGTTCTTTTCTTCCATGCTTCTGTGCAGCATACATCAGGAGCTTGACTTTCTATTAACTTGTAAATGCTTGGTAGCTCAATACCAGCCCCATCAAGTTGTTCCTGACACAAGAATCGTACATTTTCAGAAAGGAGACCGTCTATCTGCATACTGCTTACTGCAAATGTGTCGACTTTATTCTTGCCAGTTCCATGCCTAAAAGTATTTCATCGCAAGTAGATGAGTTATAAGCCTGAATATTATATCGCTCACTTAGTTCCATGCCTGCGTAGAATTGTAATGGGTGAAACACACATTTACTATAAATGGAATAGTACGTTTCCTAGTTATTACTAAACACACTGGTAATATACCCTAAATAATAATTCATCGCAATATAAGCTAGTAACCACCATAAGTCCATTATAAAATAGTACTCAGTTAAAAACAAGTCACATATGTTCCAAGGCCGACCAGTGAATAATTGTACAGCAACACAAGAAGAATGGTTTGAGTATCCATTTCAAGATGTAAGACCAACAAGCATCAAGTTGGTACTTAGTAGATATGCAAAAAGTAGTAAAGAGTTCACTCAGTTGAAGGAAGAAAAGCAGACCAACAAATGAGCACTCTCGGTTTCAAGTTCATCAAGAACAGCCTCCCATTCTTCCTTTAAAGTAGTAATCTCATCTTGCACAGCAGCCTCTAGCTGCCAAAGTGAAAACAAAATAAATGATAGAAAAGACAAACCCCTATGAAAGCAGTGAGGAAGATATTAGGGCAAAGAAACTCACCTCATCCCCCTGAAGAGTTTGTGCCAATTCCTCTCTTACTTCAGTCTCCACTTTTGTAAGAGACTCCTTTTCAAGTGCTTCTTGAGCCTCTGCAGCCTAAAATGAGCATCACTAGCAAACCTTTGAAAAGAGAAGTCAAACCTAGATGTAAAGCCCAGGGAAATCACAATACCTTACTCTCAACTTCCAAGAACTCAGATATCAGCTCTTGGATTTCTTCCTCAGTCAGAGGTTCCTACACATCAATAAAAGAGCATTGACCATATTAAAGCCTAACAAAGGAACTCTATTTTGGAATCTTGCATTCCAGCCGAAGTTTTGCACCATTGCTCCATGCGCACAAGTTTGACTATCTCATTACTTCAAACAAAATTTTAGAGGTAAGTTAAGAATTTGAGCACAATCTCTTTTGTAGCTAATTGGGTGAGGATTAGAACTCATGATCTTCAGCATGAAATGGTACTTAACTAAAAGATCTACAACAATGAATGTACTTTTGACCTTTCATAGTAAGCGAATGCCCTAAATTCTATTTGCATCATCAAGGCTCTTGTTATCCTCTTGCATCATCTTACACTACTAAATGCAAAGCTATGCTACCATTGACTGCAGAATTAGCAAATGATCATCAATTGAGTAGTTGTTCACTCTCACCAGTGAACTGCCTATTTGCATTTGTTTTGTTAAATTAGAGAGGCGTGGTACTAGACACTTGAAGCTGCCTCTGCTGGTAAGAATATCAAAAGTAGCTTGCTATGGCATGCAAGCTGGTTACAAATGAGATATTTATTCGGTCTTCCCAATGAAAACTATATATAAGTTGAATGCCAATATGATGATATTTTGCATGGCAAAATTGACTTAAAAAGTATCTAGAGCAGCTTGCCTCAAGATGTGTATCATCATCTTGTCCAGATGTCGACGGTTCATCCTCATCTGAATCACCAATAGAAGAGCCATTGGAAGCCACTTCAACTTCTTCATAGTCCTCATGCTTTTCTTCCATCTTCAATTAAGCTGCATCAATCTTAAAGGACATATCACTCTAAATAGACCCTACAAAGAATCAATTAAGAATATCAGGACTCAGCATCACATGTCATCATCTTGAGTCAGACCGGATATCAGGTCTATGAACGGAATAGTGTACCATACAATCTCAAATCATAAATTTACCATAGTACAAAACTATATTCTGGGCAGATGATCACTTAATAAGCAGCACAATCACTACAATAGAATGTTTCACTAGTTCTAGTAACTTTTGATTTTAGCAAGTAAATGATTCCTATAATTGGTTTACTTGGTGCGACTTCACCAAAAAATGTCAAGAAGATATGCATATTTATAAAAAAATAGTTCATAGGGGATGCAACTTAAGCATGCTGTAATGTACACCCATAAATATTAGGACACCGCTGGTCATTGATATAGTTGATCTGAGCACTGAAACCGATTTTAAACCATCTAAATCCTCTATCCTCATTATCGAGGTGCAGCAGCAAAATGCAACCTCTGTAAGTTCCGGTCAATGTGCCAAATTCGAATCACCTTCATGAAGCACCCTAGCATTATTATATAACTCCAAGCCTTCTAGATCCTTACAAGCTACAGAACAAGAGACTTCAGCAATTGAGCAACTAAAACACTCTGAACCAAGAACCAACTTATCAGTGCTTAGAAATGAGCTAGTTAAGCACTAAACGCAAGGAAGTCAATTAGTAAAATGTAGTTGAAAGACCTGAAGAATCTACCATATCTAACAGCTTCTTATAAAGTAAAGCAAATTCGGAACATTGATTTAGCGATAGAAAATTACGCCAATCAATTTTCAAGTTGCCACAAAAGGATCAAAACCCTAAATAGTTGCTTCCGCCTCTCTAAGATTCCGGGGTTCCAACCATAAGAAATCACCAAATTAGTAAGCTCGTAAGTGTCTGCAAACATCAGCTCCGCCTACAGGTTGAAGGATCAAGCGTGGATGACGATGCAAGTTTCGCGGTTAAGCAGTCTCAGAAAAAAAAAATTTGAGCAAATTCAAGTAAGTAGAACTCGAACAGTTAAAACATTCGATAACACAAAAATACAAACTAAATCAGGTGCGGAAAAATCTGAAGTCAATGAAGAGAGAAGAGCTCAAGGTTTGAGACTGGTGAACAGGAGCTTGTGACTCACCGGCGGGAAGATGTCGCTGCGTTGCTTTTTGGTACCTTAATCGGCTCTTGTTTTTGGTAAAAGAAGGAGGGAGGACAAAAATTAAATGATTTTTAAACGAGTTCTTACCATTCGAATTAAACATCACACTAAATTCTGTAAATTGCGTTATTAATCTCGAAAAATTTTATAAAAAAATTAACGGCTGGGCTGGCCGGACACCAGTTTTGACCAGTATTAGGGTCCGACCGGACATCTGTTTCGGCTGGCCCAAAGAGCCGGCCGGCCGTTCGTTTCGGACGTTACTAAAGTCAGCTCGAACGGCCAAACGGCCGGCCGGCCGGCTCCTTTGGCCACCCGAAACAGGTGGCCGATCTGGCTAGTGCTGGCCGAAACGGGTGTTCGGCCGGGCTCTAATGCTAGCCGAACGGGTGGCCGATCGGTCCCTTTCGTTGTACGATTGTCGTTTTTAGGGTTTAGAGTTTAGCGTTTTAGAGTTTAGGATTTTAGATTTTAGATTTTAGATTTTAGAATTTAGGGTTTAGGGTTTTATGATTTAGAGTTCTAAGATTATATGGTTTAGAATCTAGGGTTGGGGCACCCTTTCGTTATGTACTCTCGCCTTAGATTTTAGGGTTTGATATTTTTTGAACAAACTACTACTTAATTGCACGTTAATGTAGTAATTTAGTTTATTCCAACATAAAATTCGTATTCTGCTAAACTACGTTTACTTAATACACAATTTTCTAACAAAATCAATTATTAATAATCACATTATCATATTATGTTATGCAACTATGTTATTATATTTTCAAATTATGGATTATGCTGTTAGTTTCTATATTATGTATAAGATTATACGAAATTGTATGTTAAGTTGTTGGATTATGGTCTATTATCGTTCAATTAACCTCACAATTAACCTCGCAGAAATTAAAAAAAAAACTAAGGGGCCAGCCGGCTACCCGTTTCGGCCAGCATTAGGGTCCGACCGGACACCCGTTTCGGCCAGTATTAGGTCCCAACCAACCACCTGTTTCAGCTGGCCCAAGGAGCCGGTCGGCTAGTTGTTCGGGCTGATTCTAGTTTCGGCTGGAACGACCGGCTGACGCATGTGCCAGTCGGAACGGGTGAAAGTCTCGGATCCTAGTGCTGGCAGAAACTGATGGAAGGCTAAGGATAATATCATTTTGAGGAAGTCAAAAACATTATTTTATTCAAAATTTAAAACGTGAAAATAGTAATTCTCAAAGTTAACCAGGAATTTTGTGAACTGTAAAGTTCCCGCCGGCGCTGCTAAACAAATAATTAATTACCTTCGTATACAACTAAACACTAAACTTATTAATTCACTTGATATCATAATAATCATTTTCAATTGCACTAACTACCCTTCCGTTAACATACTCGACAAAAATCAAACGTTGAATAAACAAGTATTGTCTAGTTAGATGAAAAATACTATAACATGAAAGTCATGTCACGCTAACGGTATATGTAAAAAATCATAAACATACTTATTTAAATTTAACCATTTTTAATCTAATAAATGATATTTAATTTGACAAAAAAGAGATAAAATGGTCAAACATACCTATTTTTAGAAGGATAAATCAAGTAGACAACACAATTACTAAACGTGTTTGTTTAGTTATAATATTCATCGTTGAATAACCTCTTTAAAATGACTGGTTAATAATTTATCACATATTTGCTTCATGATGTATTAATATTACTTTGAAAAATGTACTTTCATCTTTTTGTAAGAAAATGTACTTTCATTTGAAAAATATCAATATTATATTACCCTTATACTCCCTACAATTTTCATTCCAAACAAAATTAGTACCTTCCCGGTATACATTGATTGAAAGATGGGTAAGGGTAATTAACAATTTGGGCATCTTAGATTATACATTTTGGTCACAGAACTTATTATTTATAACACATTCATACATTACCTCTTGAAATATAATTACTTGGGCCATTTCCCTTTTAATTTTTCCGTTAATTAAGTATGATGTTCCATCCTAGTCACTCTATTCAATCAGCTATTATATTAGTTTATTAATACTTTTTTCTTCTATTCCTATCCCCTTCATCTTCTTCTACCTATGTTTGAGAATATTATTCATGTTACCTTATTCGATTAGATCGGATCGATGAATATATGTATTGAACGGGTTACGGACGGGTACGGAGAATACCTATAAAAAAAATAGGAATAGGTTTAAGTATCCCGCCCCATATACCTATACCCTACTCAATATGTATAAATACATTTGAGCTCTTACTTATTAGTTACTAAATATAACCCTAAATTCCTAATTGACACAATGAACATGTTTTTGAGATGATTTTAGGGAATTATGAATTATGTGGTAGTCTTATATTTAAAATTTTAATTAAGTTATATGGGATGGGGATACCCACAGATTTGAGAATAAGTATGAATATTGATATTCAAATGGGGATGGGAATAAATTTCACGAATCAGTACGAGGATGGGTATATGTACCACGCCCCATTGCCAACCCTACTTCTACCGCCGACCTGCAAAGCCGTCCAATAAAATTCGGAGGCCCTAGACCGAAATCTAAATGTGGCCTTATTAATATTAATAAATATTTTTAAAAAATACGGTGTAATAAAATATGAGTAGCCAAGTGAATTTATTTTACTGAGAACTACAAAAGTATGATTGTATTACTAGCTTTTTTGTACCATAATTATGAAATATGAAGTAATATATATGTTAGTTAATCACATTAACGAAAAATATAAAACTATAATCAAAACTAAGAAGTTCAGACTTATAAAAAAGAAGCCAACTGAAAACGAAAATGACCAGACTGTAGCCTTTACGTTTGCAAATAAAGCAATATGAAAAAATAAAGGGAGGCCCAAAGCTTATTGGTCCCAATTTTGGGCCTAATGATCCAATTTTAGAAAATAAGAATTGAAGACCAAAGATCGAAACCTGATTTGACCTGAATCCTACAAATCCCAAGCTTCCACACAAGCTCCAGCCCGTCAATGATTCCTTTCATCTCACGCATGATAATGACGAATAAACAATGAATAAACAAAAACTTTAACGATTTAATTTTTTAGCAATTTTTAACCTCCTCTATCCCATTAATTGATTAATAATTTTTATTCATTAATTTTGCAAATAAACATAATGAAAATGAACCAATAAAAAATCATTATAAATTATTTATCTTCATTTTATTTTCTATATATAAATAAATTTATTGAAAAATGTAACAATGTGCTTATGTGACATTGCTAATTGACTTGCTAAATTAACAAGCAATTCTCCATCCTTAGCAATTGCTTAAGTAGTGCCACATCACCATCCACATCACTTAGCAACGATAGGGATGTACATGCTATAAACAACGATACACAACGAGTACTAAAGCATAACGAGGGAAAAATTTCTTCATCAATAGCCTTGCTGAAGATAGTACGGTGGCTGTTTTTTTTTTAAATCAGAGCTTCGATGATAGGGAAAACTCGTTAGACAGTATTCGGTCGGCCGAAGCTCCGTTCGCCTGCGAAATTTCAGTCTCCAAAATTCATGTTTGATATTTTAAAAAGGCTTAAATTTTCGGAATGTCACCATCTTTTATTTTATTATCGAAACATATATGAGTTTTTTGCATTATTTTTTATATGTCACGTCGTTAATTTTTTCTTTAAGTTGCTGATGTAATTTAACACTATTAGTAATGTGAAAGATTAATAACAATTAGTTAACTGGTCCACAATGACATGTGAGATTCCACACCAACTTTTAATATTAAAAATAATACATAAAAAGAAATTTAATATTAAAGAGAAATAAAATTTAGAATAAATTAAATTTTATGAATGAGCAGTAAGCAGGAGTTAGGCAAATAATAACCCAAGAAATAACAAAGGAAAAGTTATAAAGAATTAGTCAAAGTAGTTAGATTAGTAAGCAGTTCCAGAAGCCTTTAATAAATTATATCTCCCAACTGACTGAAGTGATTGGTAACACTGTGTGTTATTATATCAATCACTACTATTTTTATGAACATATACATACAATTATTTTCTGGATGATTGAATATATGTATATATAAGATCACTAATTTTGACTTTGTGTAACTTCACTGGTTGATCACATTCGCTAAACATCTCTTTCTAATGAAGATTCATTATTTGGACTTTGGTAAAGTTCCTCGACAAAACTAATCAACTTTCTCTGCCGTAATAAATATGGTATGGGTCCTATATATACCCAAAACCTCTGACTTTGATTACTGCATGCAGTTCCCAGGAATTAGAGTTTATGAGGTCACAATCGTGAACATGTGTGATATTAATTAATCCAAACAGGCCAGTGACTGAATTATACATAATTTCAATTTCGAAACTAGTAACTTGCCATCTTTTATTTGACGACAATATAATGAGTGGTCAAATATATAGAGTTCCTGATGAAATGCTGGACATGGATATACGAACCTGATTCAAACATTCTCCAAATGGTTGCATAATGCATTATAAGAATTATAATTGTTAGGAAAGTTGAGTTAAGATTAGTATAAAAAAAATGAGTTAGAGTAGAAAAATATTATTAATGGAAATTTGAATTAAAGAAAATAAGGATTCCAAATAAAATTATATTTCTTAATTTATTTCATAAAAAAATAAAAAAAATTAGGAATCCTTTATATCCTTTAAATTTAATATTTTTTCTTAATTCTTTCCAACCTCCACTCAATCATTTTGTATAATTTCAATTTAATTTTCCTAAAATTCTTATTCCAATTTCCAAATGTAACAAAATGTTAGCTTCTGGTCGCCATCTATATCTTGGACGAAATGCATGTCTTGTAATAATACGGGCATGACTTGTCAGCATATATACATACTGTGGAAAGCTACATACTGGTGGTCGGTTGACGTATATATATATGGGTCTGCTTCTCCCGCCATACTGTACGTGACCAGCCAGCTCCAGTAATATCCTTTTTATTCCCAATCCATGAACTTGAATTTCGTCCGACTGTTTTTTTTAGATTATTGATTCTTTTATTACTTTATGTAAGATTGGAAAGACTCACTCACCTATCTTGGTGTACTGAAATTTATTTATATAAAAGTATTGGTACATGATAAAAATAATTATGAGTGCAGCAATTTTAAAATTATAATTTCGGAACATATATTGATATAGCCCTTTATTTTTTGACCCAATCAATTATTCAGCAACGTCAAACCAATTTTAATTTTAAACTCCGCAGCATCACACAGTCAACTAGTATATAAGAAAAGGTATAATATCGTTGATGACTATTGTAGAATCACATAGAAACGTAGTCATCATTCTGTTATGCATGATTGCATGATGGCGGTCAACGTCGTTGTGGCCAATGTGAAAACAAAAGGATTCCTAATAAATAGTTTGACAAATTAATATGAATTACCAAGAGATTAAGAAATACTTATCAATCGATTTTTTTTATTATAATTTGGATATGATCGTATCTTCCTATTTGAATTTAAAATGGTTGTAAAGAAATAATCAACGCATGCACTTGAGATTGTGGTTGCCACACTACTAGAAGTCTAGAACAGTAATATTCTATTGTGTGAATCCATTATCCACACTGAATATTCCCCTCCAAGTTGAGTATTATAATGCTTGCATATTAAGATTGTTACTCTTTCGCTGGGATTTGAATTCAAACCCTACATCATACCAAAAAAAAAATATAAAAACGTTGACAATGGCTTGGTCAAATTTACAAATAAGTTAGAGATTCCTTTACAACTGGAGAAAAGTGTCCATCTAATGTAACTAACCAAAGTGTAAAATTGGACCAGATTGTCACTCCATTATTGACTGTTGGTGAGGCTAGCAGGACATGATCGGCCGGTGGGAAGAATAATAGAATTTGTTAGGCCATGAGTCGTGCCGCTTATAACTGCCGTGCTCAGTATAGCTTGCCTCGTAGTGATTCTCCCTATATAGAAGAGTTATAACCTCGGTTAACATGCATGCATATGGAACATGTAAATCAATGGTTGGGTTAAGATGCATTTCAGACCATATATCACATAGAAATGAATAAAAGGTAATTCTATGGTTTAATATTTTCTGTTATGAGTTATGGAGGAGATTCACAGTAACAGACATACAGCACGTGTTGGTGGATGTTTCCTGGGTAGCCGACTGGGGAAAGGGACAAACTAGCCAGCTAGCTTGTTTTGTTTTTGTGTACAGAGAGAAACGATGATGCGGAGAACGCGGAGAGATGATCGATCCATCCTAGTCCTAAAACAATGCTACTTTGTAGTTTACTGCTGAGAGTGAGTACTTCAATTTGCACTAGTACAACAACTACTGTTTCGTCAAGTCAACCACTATCTATATATTCCACCTCTGGCTCCTCCTTATTCTGAAGATGTAATTTTGGTATATATAGCAGCACCCCACGCCTTGTAAAACAAAAAACGCGTCTCCCCTCAGTTGCAGCCATCTTTGAAATTAATCAACTTACGTTCCCACTTATTCACTGTTGAAATGTAATTGTAATGGCGTACGTATTCCCCGACCTCTCGGTGTATTAACTAAACCATGAGTCCACACTGTACGTACGTATACCGAATATGCAATACCAATATGATCAGTGACATGAGTACGTAGTTACATATTCTGCCAGATAGTTATCATCCTTGTATTGTAGTATTCTGCATGCATCAGAGTTGGCCATCTTAGGACGTAAACTTAGGTGTTCTGTTTTGCTGAATAGGACGTTTGATCATGATCATTATTATCGATGATGTATGAAATCGCCACGGACGTTGGCAATATATCGCCCCGACGTTCATTCATTCAAACCAGTAGTATATCGTCGTGACTTCTTAACAGCTAACACCGTCAATAATATAAGCAATTTTCAACTATTTGACTGACACCGTCCATCTTTACATCGCTAATTATCGATCACTTTGGTAATTTGAAACCCATCGTGGGACCAAACAATTATTTTTTGAAAAAAAGAAACAAACATTTTTCTCTTGGACGCCGAAGTATTATGCACACTATTCAACGATACATTTCGTAAGTAGCAAAGAGTTCCATGCAACTTGGAGTTCAAATCACTATAAATAGCCAACCTAACCACACCATTTAGTCTCACACACCTCTCCCCTCTTCTCTCTTGCTATTCATCACTTTTACTGCAATATTCCTTCCATTGATTTCTTCCAAATTAATGGCTTCTCTTAACGTCTTCGTTGCCCTTTTGGCCATGTCACTGCTGGCCTCTTCAGGAAGCGCTCAGCTCGCCGCCAACTTCTACGCCACCTCATGCCCAACCCTCCTTACTATTGTCCGCAATGCCATGACTCAAGCCGTTAATAGCGAAAACCGCATGGCCGCCTCCATCCTCCGTCTCCACTTCCACGATTGCTTCGTTAATGTACGTAATACATATGTCAATACGCTACATTTCCATGTTTGCATATAAGTTTTTCAACATATAATCTGATGTTCTATGAATATTAACTACTTATATCTACCCCATGCACCTTAATTAGTGATATATATTGTCACTTCAAAACTTGGTCAACGGCTGATACTATTCTTATGATCGTAAAAATATCTACCCGTCGGGTGGTCCAAATTAAATCGTTCTAATTGTACACATTAAATTATCATTATTAACTTTTTTTATCTTATCTATTTGATTATCGTGTTGGCAGGGTTGTGATGGATCGCTACTGTTGGACGATACTGCCACTTTCACTGGCGAGAAGAACGCAGGACCCAACCAGAACTCTGTTAGAGGGTTCGACATAATAGACACGATCAAGACCAGAGTTGAGGCAGCATGCAACGCCACCGTGTCTTGCGCTGACATCCTTGCTCTCGCAGCCAGAGACGGTGTCGTATTGGTAAGAATTCCGAAATATATGCGGAAATTCTCAAACAGCATGCATGCAAAATTCGATACATCACTTTTTTTACCTCACATTTTAACCTAGTTAACCAAACAGTAAAAACCGTACGTTCGGGTGAGTAATAATAAGTAACAACTATTAATTCCTTTCAGCACGTAACTATTTTTATCGTTACATGCAAAAGTCTAAATTGTAATCAATTAATCATTGTGTTTCTATTCCGAGCAGGTAGGCGGGCCCACATGGACAGTCCCACTAGGCCGACGCGACGCGCGGACGGCGAGCCAGAGCGCAGCCAACGCACAAATCCCAGCCCCAGGGTCAAGCCTAGGAACGATAACCAACTTGTTCACGAACAAGGGCCTCACCGCCCGTGACGTCACAATCCTGTCGGGGGCCCACACGATCGGGCAGGCGCGTTGCACCACTTTCCGCCAGCGCATCTACAACGACACCAACATCGATCCGGCGTTCGCCACCACCCGGAGGGGGAACTGCCCGCAGGCCGGAGCTGGAGCCAACCTCGCCCCGCTGGACGGAACCCCGGCCAGGTTCGACAACAGGTATTACCAGGATCTGGTGGCGAGGCGAGGGCTGCTCCATTCGGATCAGGAGCTGTTCAACAACGGGACTCAGGACGCGCTGGTGAGGACTTACAGCAACAATGCGGCTACTTTTGCTACGGATTTCGCCGCCGCTATGGTGAGGATGGGGAACATCAGCCCGTTGACCGGGACCAACGGGGAGATCAGATTTAACTGCAGGAGGCCTAATTAATTAAGTTAAAAAGTGAAACTTCATTATCGGCATGCATAAGTAACAAATTATGCTGCTATATATATAGCTATCTTACGAGATTTGAGATTTCTATGTAATTTGATCATTTGGTGGGGGGTTTAATGTCTTCCTTTTTTTTGTTTTGTGGTTTTTAAATAATTTGAGTATTTAAAGATGTCTACTCTACTAAAGGGTGGTTGTTTTATTGTCTTAATGGGAAACTCATGCATGATTTTGATTTATATGGTCTCTTGTTGAAATGTGTTGGATCTTCTTTTTAACACAAAATAAGTTCCAGACAGTACATCAATAAAGATTTTATGTATTTTGTTGGATAGTTAGAATTTAAAATGCATTATGGTGCTATATTTACAAAATATTGTAATCAAATGATTATATGTTATTGAAATCGTAAACGTAAAGATGAACTCAACCGGAGCCTCCCGTAAATATGGCACTAATCCTAACCAATGGTGTAGAAAACTACTGCTTTCATAATATTTTGAAGATGCCATTAATTATACACTTACTTAATTAGCCCAAAGTTGTCGAGATATTGGATTGATCAAGCATCGACAAACGAGTATAATAAATCAAGATGAAAATTTTGTACTTTCATGAGGTGAATTGAAAAGGTTGGCATGCAGTACAAATTAAAATAATTATTTAGTGAATCCATGGAATCATGTTTTTGGGTAGTGACTATTCAGTATTCAAACTCGGGTATCTTTCTTTTTCTTTCTTCGTTTTTCTAATCATAAAATGTCAACGGAATTCACTGTAATTGGACTGTAGTAGCGTTCCATAAAACAAAGGGAAAAATGATGAAAAATGGGAGATTATGTATAGACATGATTTCTAAGATGATTTGATGTGTACCACAATTAGAAAATTTACGTGAATTAGATCTCACCGATGAAGATCACGGCGATAATTTAATAGGCGGCGTTTTTGAAAACGGCGACTGTGACCAGGTCAATCACCGGCTACTGCTGGAGCGAAAGAAACAAACTCATCCGACGACGGTGAGGAATCCATCGGCTATGTTATCGGGTGAACATAATCGACGGGGACGGATCTGGGTTTCGATTGCACAAGATTGGAGGCAACTCAGTTTCGATTCTGGGTTTCCATCGAACGATCTGGGTTTCCATTGAACGAGTTCGGATGAATCGACCACTAAAGTATTTACCCCTAATATTCTACTTAATGTTCCCGTAGTTGCTGCCTTGTGATGGGAATGAGGATAAAATCCGACAACGCTTGAAGGAGTGGCGATTCCATCCCTTGTTTTCGGTAGTATTTTCTTACCCAATTCAGTTCTATAATAGTAGCCATTTTCTCTCGATGTTGCTTGTGATGAGAAAATTAATTGGTAAGAAAGAAGAATTAATTTTATAATATCAAATTGGAGTTTGATAAGTTTTGTAATCAATTTGGTGTCCTATTTCTGTTTGTTTATTTCATTATGTCAGACATGGTTTTGAAAGCTTCTCTAATTTTGTTGGTTTCATAGCCTTGCATCGATTAGGTTTTTGTTTGATATTTTTTTGTATTGTTATTTCATTTAAAAAATTATTTTTGTTTGTTGGGTATAGATTCATAACATTTGAAATAGTTTAAGTTACGTTGTGTTTATGTATTATTTTGATCGAGTTCGGTTGCAGGACGCTCTAGACAGTAAAAATGGCTGAGGTTGGAAAGTTAGCATCTCTTACGATTTGGTACCGTCCGAGTAGGATTTTGAATTTTGACAGTGATGAATATTCCAACAAACAACGAACAATTAAAAATCATAAAGAAACTTAGCTTTTATGAAATTACAGCCGTGAAGATTAAACAAATCAGTGCAGATTTCATGCCGTAAACTAGTTGTGTTTGGAAGAATTAATTGTAATTGGGAGAACTAGTTGTGATTGGAAGAACTAGTTCTGATGTAAAGCTTAGTCGGTGTACTAGTTACAATTTATATTTGGTTGAACTAGTATTGTATATCATTGCATTGGCAAAATATTCAAGAGACTAGCCTACCTTCTCCTCTTATAAAGGGTTCATCAAAATAACCAACATGTTCAAAGAACTTCGACATACTATTATCAACTGATTCTGAAATATGAACGAAAGAAAAAATATAGGTAAAACAAGAAAAAGATAAAACGAGACAAAAAAAAAAAGAGAGCATACTACCAATCTAAACGAGTTCGTCAACACCATTATGAATCGGAATGTCAAAATTTCATTTGAAATATGACACCGTTAAAACCTTGCCAGAGAAATTTTTTAATTCCTGCGGCAAGTTTAGAAACAAAACAGGTTAAAAATAATGGAATGGGTGGCTGCCACAACAAAAGGTAAGTAAATTAGATGAATATTAATTTATTGAAAAGAAATAAATACATAATAAAAGAGGAATTAACTTTACATATAACAAGATCAATGATTAAAATTAATCATCTAAATTTAAGATGATTTTCATCATCTTTTCCTAATTTTTTTCCGAAAATTGGGGTATTATTTCAAAGTAAATGAAAATGAAAATAATATCAAAAGCGTAGTATATCCACTTTCTCATGTAATTAAGTTGGCAACACCGCCATACGTTGTTTACTACAAAATTTATCTCAAGAGTAGAAGAATAAGTAGGTCAACTTAAAGTTGGGTGTCTGACTTTGTAAATAATAATATTGTGATAAAGTAATTATGGGACTGGTGGACGTCAATTGATGGAACGATGATGATGATGATGAAGAAGGTAAAAACAATGACAACATTAATTAGTCTTTGGTCGGATGAATTGTTTTGACTTCCATACAATACAATACAATGAAGTTTCTTAATTTCATGGGGGGAATTGGGTAAAATTTGGTGGAAGTTCTTTGGCTTAAATTTTTATTTTCTGGGTGGAAAGTTCTAGTTCTTTTGTTTATAATACTAATGGTTGGAGAGCTGAGCCAATTAAACCATTATCCAATCAAGATTCGATCTCAATAATTTATTAGGATCATTTATATTCTGAGATTTAGTAAAAAATGATTTCAATCAATTTTAAAAATTGCAAACTATATTATAAATATCTTCTTTTTTTAGCAAATACTTAAAAATAAAAGTGAAATATTAATTCATGAAAAAAATATTATTCAATTGATTTATTTGGAAAATGAAAAACATCCATGAAACCTTATATGGAGGGTTGTTTTGAGTAATGTGTAAAAAGAATGTTAGTGATGCCTATATTCAATAGGTTATAATTAAGTGGTTATATATAATATTTAATTTTATTTTCAGAGATTTTTAATTTGAAGGAATCTTGACTTTATCACTTATATGGGGCGTATTAGATTAGAAACATTCATTATGTAAACTAGATATAGTCTACCTCATTGAGGGTGGGTGTTGATGTGATGTATTATCGACACACTTGTTTCCGTTATGAATTACATTTTGTATGTCGATATGTATTCAAATTCGGGATTTTGAGTACATGTTTAGTTTCTCTTGCCCCTCGGGGCCGTGCTCCGTTGTTTGGAAGGTTTTTTTATGCATTTCAGGCGATTTACGGTGTTTAGGGACAAGTGAGAACTAAACGGATGATTTGAGCTGCTCGGAGCGAAGTTGTGCTGAATCCGAAGGGGAACACGACGTGTCCTATGGAAGAATAGAAATAAAGGAAGGATAAAGTATTTACCTGCATCCAGCGGTACGGTGTCTTGTGAATAGAGGCCATCTTGAAATCCACTCTATTTCCACGACATGGAATTATATATACAGGTTGTGGTAAAACCCTGTTTCTCTAATCATTTTTTGCTCTGCAACAACAACAACCTCTCACATTACAAAGCCTTGCATAAACCCTTTTAAAACTAATTTTATGAGAATCCGCATTAGAGGAAGACCAAACTCCTTCTATATTTTCCTTATAACCCGTTCCAACCCAATAATTAAATAACTTAAAAGCTTTTGACAAGGAACACATCTTCATATAAGTATCAATTAGAATACCACAACGGTATGAGACCCTTGGTTCAGTTATCTCCACTCTACTACAAACAATCTGGTTAAGCCAGACAGGATTAATGAAACATATATCCAATCTTCTTGCAATAGGATCATCGATATGATTATTGTGCCATGTAAAAAAAGAACCAGCAACAGGATGATCCTCCAAATCATTACTAGAAATCCAATTCTAAAATTCAGTCATACCAGTAGATATTCCAACAAAATTTGAAGCTCCATTAGGGGAGGCAATCGCGTTAAAATCTCCAAGAACAACCATAGGGAGGTCAGAAGGGAGATCACCAAAATTCTGATTATACATTCTCTTCCTTCCCTCGCCCTTGTTAGCTCCATAAACCACACAAATATAGAAAGGCCTCACTCCATCAATCTTAGCCAGAATTACTTGCTCTGAGTATTGAATAACCTGAAGCTGAACATTGCCTCACTAGAGAATCCAAATTTTTCCTAAAGGATTGCAATCATAGTTAGTAAACCACTTCCAAGACATAAAAGTAGACTCCAAAATAGTTTTTTCTTTAAGACTAGTAACTCTAGTTTCTAAGAGACTAAAGAAATCTATACTATACTTAAGATACTTCATAATATAGTTATATTTTTTAGGGGAATCGATCCCCCGCTGATTCCATATCAAAACTTTCATTTCCTTCCTTTTTTTCTTCCTACCCCCTTTAGCTTTCGTTGGAGGGATACTCCCATGACCAATAAAATCTCCAATGGTTGCCTGACCTGGAGAACAAATAGAAGGAGATCCATCAGGTTGTTCAGCTACAATATCTTCATCCACAGTTTCATCCTCCTCATATTTAGACGATTCGACAATTACACTTTGAATAACTGATGAGACAATACCAGTAATACGATCATTATCAATCACATTCAACTCTTCAATTGGTAAGAGACATTCAGATTGTTCAATTCCAGTACTCAGAGCAACAATCTCTACCTTAGGAGTCTGAGTTTACACTCCTTCATTAGCACTTTCTCCATTCTTTTCAGTCACACACACTTCCTTTCTCAATTCCCCTTGAAAAGAGGATTCACCCATCGTAACATTAGCTGGCACATTGATTATTTTTTGCCTCCACTCCTTTTGAGTGACCACCTTCTTCTTTTGATCATACACCCTTGCTTGAGGCAAGTCAATTGAAATTGAATGATGAACACCCTCCAAATAGATAACCAAACTTTCAAGACTTCCTTATCCTTCTCCAAAATAACACAAACTTTGACAGTGAGCCGTTCCCGAATGACTCACCAGCCATTCCATTTCATGATTAGTAATCAGTTGAGGGGGACATCTTTTAGCCACAACCAGGTAGGAATCTCCTTTACCTCAAGACCGAGCGGAGCAATATTCGGCTGCCATTAACGTAATACCATAGGGGTGTGATGCACATGCCAAGCTCTTCCCAACACCCATATGCACAGAAAAATCGAGGGGAATTCAAAGAGAAAGAAGACTTCAGAGAGCATCGAAAGAACAATCTCCCCTTTGTACCTCATAGAGCTTGTTTATGATTGAAGAGATAACCCTACTTTTGAAAGTTGAGCCAACAAACTAAGCCACAGCAGCAGCATGCAACTTGATTAACGCTTTTTCGATCACCTTTTTTGGCATGTTGAGAACACCATCAACGATTACTGAATCGGTACATCCACAAATTTCATATCCGAGTCTCGAGATCCCACAAGCGACACCCATGTAGGATTCAGAGCATCAATACTCCTTTCTTCCTGAGATCCCGAATCCGACAAATCACTCATGAAAGAGAAAAGAAATGAAGCAAACAAGCACAAAAAGGCCAGAGATCCGCTGGCGATCAACCAGCTTCAGTGAGTCCTAGAGGAGCGCACCCACAGAGGAAATCTCACCGAAAACCGGCGATCAAGCGATCGCAAAACCCAGCTCAATTTGAGAGAATTTCAAGCGGTGTGCACCGCCTGTTTTTTATAACTCATTACAGCATGAACAAGTATCCATCGCTATTTCATCTACTTTACCATCTGACTATTGTTCAGAACACATCCCTCTATTCCTTCTTTTAAACTTTGTTTCCCTTTATTAGCCGTGTTGGAATGCCATAGCAAACTATGACAGGCCTACAATTAAATGGTCAACCAACTTTATAAGTTAATGCAATCATACCTACATAATTTCCCAAGATCGACGACTTATCATCTCCAAGATGATTTACTATTAGAACAACATTGTTCTAGGGATGATGTTTTAAGGTAGGACGCTCTATTATTTCCTAAATGATTTACTAGTAGATACTTTTACGATCGATTTTGTCTAAGTATTCTGTTTGTTTGTAGTTTTGTCATAATATAAGCGATTTGATTCCTACAAAACATGAGGAAAAGGACCAGTAATTCTGGAATCTTGTCCCCAATGTGAGTGTGAGGTTGGAACTACCGATTGGGAATTGATCGACTTTGTGTCCAACTATGCAACGCTCTCTCAAGAGTTGGACACCATGTTTTGTGAGATTACTGTCACGTGTCTTACTGCTGATTAGGTATTTTCATTTAATTGTTTATATGTTTGCAACCTTTTATGTTTGCGGACCTTACCTCTAAAATACGGTACTTTGAAGGAAATGAAAAGGAGCTAACAACGATGATGACTACAAAAATGCATCTTCTTCTGATATAATGTATCCAAATCTTTGGGAGTTCTTTTTGATGTCGTTCGCGGATCTATCTGATAACAAATTTGATGATTCATTTTACCCTTTCGAGAAAGAACTAGTATAGATAGCACTTTGCAAGTTTGTTAAAAAGTCATCTACAAGGTACATCTACTAAGTAATTGTACATTAACCGTAATTACTTTTAATGTTTAGGCTTTTGCTAATGATTAATTATATCTTTATGCTCTTATATATAGGAGCTCGGCGATTACAAGAGGACGAATAAAGACAAGTGCCGAAATATTCTGGGCATTTTTGCTTACATGATATGTCATTCTCTTGACACAAGTAACAGTCAAAGATGATATATCATAAAAGATAGAACAAACTTTGATAAAAAGGACAGCATCTGGATCACTACTAGCCAATTATAAAAACAAGTGCACTCGATGTACTAATGATGAAGCAAGATAGAAAACTTTAAACTTACTCTTTTATCCATCACATATTGTTTAAGTGTTTTCAGCGACCAAAAAGAAGACCCAAACTGAAAGATGATCATCCAAGATGTGCATATGAACTTGACCGGTGATTGACCGTTTCTAGTGGTCATGAATCTCAAGATGAAGGATGTCCAATCATGGGCTATTAGGGTACCACAACATTTACTAAAATCAATCTCTACTATGATTTAAATGAAACGCTCCTTTCATCCGGACGTATATTTGAGGTAATTGCACTACTTTTACACCCGTTGCTTTCTGCTCTATTGAATTAGAATGCTTAGCTTGACCGATATATTTCCATTTCCTATGATATTTTTTATGCAAAAAGGGTATTAGTTGCACTCTAAACTCTTCCAAGACATCTATATTCAAAAAGACTCCACAAGTTGGTGTGAATCAGTCACACCAATGCATCACATCGCATCCAATAGCTATATTTTGTCTGTGTTGGTTGGTTGAGTAACGGTTTTGTTAACGAACCTGAACTTGATTTTCGCGAATAGAACTTCTGTAATGTTGCCCGACCATTCTCTATAGTTTGTGTCGCTAAGGAGATCATGGACAATAATTTTCTTATTCTCAACTATTCTCGACAACTTTCCAAAACACAAAATAGTAATATGGGATCAAATCGAAAAATATGTTACCAATATTGGTATGACAAAGAATCATGTTCACCTTGGAAAAAAATGAACCTAACTGTATTGACAATGAGAATCATACTCAAGACCATATAATGTCGAAGCTTGACCACTAGCTCATTAGCTGGTCAGTTGCAAGAACTACTTGGACTCCATGTTTGCATGAGTGGTTGATTTTATCATGCTTACATTCTAAGGATGTACTCATGGTTTATAGGTGTAGTTAATTTTATCAATCTTAGATTGTAATGATGTACCTAAAAGTGAGATTGTTCAATAAGTTGGGAGTACCGAATATTTTTCCAAAACTATATTATTATATGAATTAAGATGAGGTATCGATGATCAACCAATGGGTCTCATAATAAACCAGCCAAAGGACGGTGGTTACTCTAGTATCTGAAATTAAAAATTTCACTACAGGTTTGATGTAGAAAATTTTCAGTATTTTGGTTTCCACGTTGGAAGTTAATAACAGTACTGCCAAAGGTTTTGCATACAAATATGCAATCTTCAACTAAAAAAAATTGGGCTCAAATTCGAGCTTCAGCTCGGCTCGGCTCATTCGATATTTTTATTGGGCTCGGCTCGGCTTGAATCTAGGTTGTTGACGAAGCTATAGAGCTTATAAATTAATTGGTTTTTGAAGCAAAGCTCCAATCCATTTTTGTATATCAGGATTAGTATTTTCTTTTTAGTTTGTTAATTAATCAGGGTCGTTCTCGCTTTGGGAAAAAATATTTGTAGGCAAGATTAAATCGGAAATCACGTAAATAATCAAGTCGACGTTAATTACAAAAAATTGCAATCCCCCTCACGTACAACGTGTCGCGCGTTGTAGGGTCCCTCTAACGACTATTTTCTAACCCGTCAATATGCAAAATGACAAAGAAAACATGTTATCATTGCATGATATGGAAACCTACTAATTGGAGGGGTGCTAGAGTACGTACGATGGACTGCTGCACTTTTCCACGTCTCGATGTCCATCGATGAGTGTACTGACGCTACCACACCATGTACTCGTCTTGGAAGTGCCACCTCTCCGGATCGTCGAGGAAAAGACTTGCCGCCACATGGTCCAATCTGCTGGCCCATTGGACAAGGTACTGATCCACCCTCGCCTCCCATGCGTGCTCGTTCCTCTGCGTCAGTCCGAGCAAGAACATGACCTCTCCCTCCAACATGTACATAGTGGGGATGGGCTGGGACATCCCAAACTGTCTGACGACACGGCCTGGCCGGTGCCAGTTAAATTTAGTGGGCAAACGACCCTATATGCCGCAGGAGAGTGTGTCGAATCTGCATGACTGTGGTAGGGGACCCACGGGAAGACAAAGAAGGCAGAAGTATAAATAACATCCTAAGATTGGAACTGCTAGAACGAAAATAGCCCTTACCACGAACGGGGTGCCCTCATCGAACAACTGTCTGTACTCTGGAAGCAATATTCCTCGAGTCCTCTCGTGCATCCAGGCCTTCCACCGATACAGACGGGTGTTGCCAATAAGTCTGGACGCATCTGGAACCCTGAGCCTGTCCTCGTGCAATCGTCGTGTTATGATCGGGAACCTCTCAAGTGCCTAACCTTACAGCATGGTCCAAACACCGATGTCACCGGCCCCCTTCGTAGCAGCAAACTCCAGCCTAAACGTTGAACGGACGAGCTATCTATAGAGCCACGACAAACCGCAGCCCCACGCGAACAACCTCTCCTCTCGCAACACTAGCATTTACGATAGGTGGACGTAAGCAGCCGACCTATCCGTGAATAGGAACCCCCTATGACTTTCCCGAACCCGCCCGACCCGAGAACCTGCTTCTCCTTGAACCCGTGAGTCGCTTTGTACAGGTCTCTGTACGAAAGCCGCTCCGGATTGTATTCCTTCTCCCAATCTTCTCTCAGCTCTCTATATCTCCTGAATTGAACAGCGTAGGTTTCGATTCCGGCTCCTAGTTTCTTCTGAAGCTTGGCCGACCGTGGAGATACTGGAAGCGATTGAAGATCCAGCGGCGGAGGATGAGAGTCTGCCGATTTACTGAAGCTCCATCCGACTATGTACTGCGCGATGATGACGGTGCTAGTGGAGGAAGAGAATCCAACGAACATCGACTCGACGAAGTGAGTGGAGAGATCGAGATCGGTTGAGATTAGAGGACGGTTAGGCTTAGGGGTTCCGAACGGAGCGACAGTGACGTTCATTTGTTTGGCTGAGTCGTCGTAGCGGATCCAAATCTGGATTCTGTCGCCACTGAGGAGGCGGAGGGTGCGGTTGACGCCGTCCTGGTCGGAGATCCAGGACACGGGGGCAGGGGAGACGAAGATCAACGTGTTTAAGTCAGTTCCGACGTGGTTGTCGTTGATGTCCTGGAACTTCGGGCTGCGCATCGCGTCTAGTTCTACAGTGACGACGTGGTTGGACGCGCTGCCGATGTTGGTGGAGTTGAAGAGGCCGAGGTGCTAGTGGAGAGGGAGAAAACTTTTAATTTTTAATATATTGAGTAATGATTAGGATTAATGATGACGTGGCGTGTATGAAAAAATGGACATAATAGGACGAAAAAATGTTGACGAGGAGTTATGAAAATTACGGCTCAGACCATTTTAATGAAAAACACGTCGTTAAGATATTTTAAAAAATAAAATAAAGAAATGTCGATGACCCTCAAATTCCATCTTATTCTTATATTTAAATGTATTATTTCAACCAATTAACCTCCACTCCCGAAAGTCGAGATTCAAAGGTAGAGACACAGCAGAATTAGGGAGGAGTTTAGAGGAGCCTGGCTCCCACTCTTCTGGAGCACAATTGTAATGCCATCAACCTCCATCAACCTCCAAATTCAAATAACTAAACAAGCAAAAATAATAGCTTTGCGATGACAAATGTACATTTCTTATTTAGCTCTGTCAATGGCTACACCGCACAGCAGGACTTCTGCGAGCTAGGCAATAAACAATCCTAATCGTTACGGAAGCTGTATCCAAATCCTGTGTTTCCAACTCTTCTCAGTCTATTTGTATACATAATAAATAAATCGCCGAACCTTCCTGTGGAGGCTCCACCCAGTGAACAACATCTCTGTTTCCTCCTGCAGGTTTTGTCAACAGGGAACTCTGTAAGAATCCAGATTCTAGCAGCTGTCTACAACAGATGATTTTTATATATTCAGGACTGGACTTTCCCAGAAGTACCTAGAATCGAGCAGGATCAACCACGACTGGACAAAATTCCCGCGCTTGCTGGTGTGTCCCTAGCAAGAACAGACTCTGCGCCAAACAGCAGCGTATACCAACATCACATTCATCCTCGTGCTACAGAAATCTCAAGTCTTGAACACAAGTGCGCTAGCTATCAGCAGCTTCAGAAGGGGTATTATTTTCGGCATAATTCTGAAGTTCTTGGGAAACCATTTCAGCTGAACACTGATATAATCAACTTCCTCGCAACAGCAATTTATTTGGGAGCAACCAATAGATGCACACCAGACAAGAACAGTCTCTTAATTGTGACTGGCAACCATTGCAATCAGCCAATTAGGATCATCATATACCTGATAGATTTATGTTGACTGAACTCTGAGCACAATCTGTTTGTACAGTCTTCAAAGTAACAGAACAGAAAATGAGACCATCGCCATATTACCCAACAAGCGGTAATGAAATTTTCATAAGTCAGCCTGTGCAATCTCGCCTGTAGCTCTCCGATTTTCTGTGGTAGGGTGTTCTCACTTTGTTTCAATCACGCTTGGCAAAGAGACACTTCCAACTGCTCTATTCGCTTAGCCAGATCATGCTTCCCACAATTCTTCAACCCATCAACAACAAGATCAAAACATCTCGAAATTGGTTTCAAACCCACCTCAGTCATCTCCAACAAATAACTCGCCGCCTCCATATACTTCCCACCACGCCCACACATGGTAATCAGCATTGTATAAACCGGCCTATTCGGAGGGTGACCTTTCACCTTCATTTCCCCAAAGAAACAAAATGCATCGTCGAATTTCCCTATCCTGCACAGCCCCTTTATTATAGGGGCATACAAACTCGGAAACGGCTTGTGGCCCTGTTCGATCGAACTATGCAACAGCTTAAAAGCTTCATTCATCTTGCCAACTCTCGAAACAGCAGGAATCATTATCTTATAACTGTTTATATCAGGACAGAGTCCCAACCTGCACACATTATGATACATTTCAATGCAAAAATCGATCTCGATCTCCCCTCCAGTTTGACAAATCGCTTCGACAAGAGTATTGAAGGTATTGACATCGGGGACGAAACCTTCCTTTGTCATTTTCCTAACCAGATCCTTGGCAGTCTCTAAATACCCTGCATTCAACAATCCTTCAATCAACAAATCCCTACCTCTAACAGGCGGATTGAATCCCTTCCTACTCATCTCATCCAAAAAATCTTGAGCTTCTCTAAATTTCCCACTAGAACACCATCCGTTCACAAGAACAGCATAGGTCCGCTTATTGGGAACCAATCCTTTCCTAACCATCCTCCGAATCAAAGCATAAGCTCCATGAAACATCTTGACATCACACAGAGCGGAAAGCAGAGAGTTGTAAACCTCAACGCCTTGTTCGCAATTCATGCTACTGCACTTATTAAATACCTGGATCGCCTGATCTACAAGTCCGCCTTTGCCGTACTCCTCGATGATGAAACAAACAGTGTCGCTGGAAACGGTGAAGGCTCTCTTGTGTTCAGGAGTGTTGACCATCCGTTTGCTTTGATCTCTCATCTGTGAAATGAGTCGCCACATTGAAGCGTACCTCTTGCCGCGAGCTAGGGTTTTGATGAGCTCCTCGGCTTCGATGGAGGTCGGGGTGTAGTGGCCGCGCGCCCAGGCGAAGAAGCGTATGGACTCGGTGGGGGAATGGGAGAGAGCGCGGAGGACGCGGAAGACGAGCTCGGAGGTGACGGGGAGGTTGAGCTTGTTGAGGGTGCGTTCGGGGTAGATGTCGCGGCGGACTACGTTGGTTATCTGGTGGATGGCGGCGAAGTAGGCGTCTTTGTTGGGAGCTAATGTCTGGACGCTGCAGCGGCGGGAGAGAGGAAGTGTGAGAGCGGCGGAGGTGGCTCTGGAGAGAAGCAGTGCGGTGGAGCGGAGCATCTCGATTCTCGACAATCGCAACCGAATCGAGAACTAAACATGCTCTCACTATAACCGGTTGGTAACTTCAAACTTGTCCACTGTGGGAGTCCGCAGCAGAGTTTTGAAATTTGAGAGCCTCTGATTCTATGGAGGATCCGAACCCATTGGAAACAGAGTTGAAGTTGTGACAGCTATTTTCCTGAACAGAGCTACTGAAGCTCTTCTTCTGCTTCGCTCTTGATAAAGTACTAGTGTCTACCACTGCTCACTTGGCATCATTCGGACTCCAAACATCAATCAACAGACGCATTCTGTTCTGTGACTTGTCGGGTTCCAATCAAACCCGAGCTTTGTTGGGCTTTTTTCTGATTGAATTTCAGATTTTAGTTGGGCTTTTGAGAGTGGACTCTTGTTATCATTTCAGCTCTATCGATTTTAGTTAATGAAACTTAATTTCATCTTTTCATAAGTTAGTTAAACTCAAGGTCGAAAACCACTTTAATCACCTATATTTTTCCACTATCATTCCGGTCTTATTCCTCCATCCGCCATCCGACGGTTAACCATGTTAAAAAATATGTGATATGAACTCTGCAGCACCCTATTCCAGACAACTTCCGAACCAATATTCCTACAACCCTGTTAAGATTTCAGGTTTCATAATTTATGTATGTGGTACACGTCAAGATGTTCAGAGTGCATGTGCATCTGCATAATGTGATATTTTATCCAATCTGGTGAAGTGATAATTGCATTTTCTTTGGATATTTTCCCTTAATTTACTCTGAATTTTTATCTACAGTGCCGAATTTTAACCCCCTTCCTTGTCATGACGACGACCTATCATAAGGGAATTCCAAATCATTCTCAGTGACCTTGAAGTGATGCGGTTCCTTCCCCGCGCAGTAAATACTCCACATCTTCATATATGCCCGATCAAGATTCTTCACCTGCAAACCCCAAATCAAATATGCAGCAATGGCAAACCCAACTCAATCCTTCTTAAGGGTTCGGAACAAAAATCATATACGTTTTTTTTCTCTCAACTTACCCAGCGCGGCGTATCGAATAGAGGACAAGTAAGCCGAACTGACTTCAGCCTGTTGGTTAGAGCCTGCAATTTCGACTGATTCAAAGCCAGAGATACTGCCCTCTCTTCGTACTCTTGCATACTGTTAAAACAAGGCAGGTGGTACTTGGTAGATTAGATTATGTCAATCGATTAAGTCATATAACCGAGATACTAGTTTGACTGAGGGATACCATACCTGCTAACTATCATCTCCTCGCCAAGTCCGGTGGCCTCACATAGTGATCCAGCAACTCTGGTGGCCATTTTTTCGAGGGGCAGTGTCACCATCGGTAAACCCGCCCATAAAATATCGGTCCCCGTTGTATGAGCATTGCACAATGGCCTACAGAAAAGAAAACTCAACCCATCAGAAACTGATTATTAGCCAACCGAAAACTATATTATCAGAGAGCAGGGTAGAATGAGCATTACGTGTCGAGGAATAGATCTGCTAGAGCACTTCGTCTGATATGTTCTTGTTTCATCGCAACGTCGGTAAAAATAATCTGGTCTGGCTGCACTCCTTGAGCAACAGCATCTGAACAAGGCATAATTAAGAACACCGGTCGGAACTTTGAAGACACAGATGGTGAAAGAGGTAATCACAGCAATCATAACTAAACAACATATACTACTCACATTCACGAAGTCTCATTTCCCCAGCTGCAGGGAACCTAAGTAGCCAAAGAGCACTGTTCGGTACCCGTTTCAGGATGTTGCACCTATCAAATTTAGAGGGTGAATAAAATAAATTCAGATGGAGAAAGCACAGGGTGGGAACAAAATCTGATTGAAAGAGGCAAATAGTACCATGTGTTAAAGATTTCAGGATCCATTTTGTACAACTGGTTGAAGCAAGCAAATATGAATTTATCTTCCGGAAGTCCATAATCTGATCGTTTGTGCTGGCACTTCGGATCCAACACATCCAGATTTTTCTGAAATAAACAAGCAGTAATCCGAAATTAAGCATCTAACCTAAATTACAAAAATAACAGATACAAGATAAAGCAACTCACATATTCTCAATAACTATAAGATTATCACTTACCTGTCTGTAATCATTAACGAAATAGCAATGAGGCAGATGAACAAGTTTCTCAGAGTAGATGTGCGCATATTGCACAGGTGAAACAAACTGAAACAAATGAAGAACATGGATTAAAAACTACTAGACACAAAATAAACACATGACATCTTGGAGTGGAGTGCCCGTTTCAAACCTCATCAGTGACCAAATAATCTATGTAAGTTGCTCCCGTAGTTCCAGGGAAGCCCATGTATGAAACCTGAACTGGAGCCGGTCTCATAGCAAAAATCTCATTTCTTGCACCCTGCATTTGCGCAGTTGAAGAAATCTAAGCAACTTATTTAACACAATTCAATAAATAAAGGCTTTAAAACTCAAAAGGTTTGTGCATCTAAAGTGCATGATTATTGTATTGTTCAGTATCCCTTTAATAAAGCAAACCTTTGTGTAACCATTCAGATTGATTAGGATCTGTATCTTATCATCATTAATCAATTTAGCAATCATATCTGACGACATGGTAGAAACATCAATGAAATGCTCAGCTTCAGACTGGATACGCTGCCTCCACTCAGTGCCATCATTGACACTCAAAGCATAGCAGAACACCTGCACAATATCTTAGTTTTATCCACCATTCGTACCTAGAATGAAACAATAATAATTGTTCTGATAAACAAGAAGAGACATACCTCGATATTGACCCGGTTGTGCATGCCAAATACAGATCCCATGAGGTGTGACAAAGGATGATTGCCGAAGTCACTACTCACATATCCCACCCTAAGCCTTTGATTTCCATGATCATGATTAATGGGGATTGGGGGAGGGTGATTGAATGGCGAGAGTGCAAAACGAGATGCAATATTTGAACAATGAGCAGCATATTTACGGCTGTTAACGAAAAATATGCCATAATCAATGGAAAGTTTTGAATAAAAAGGTAGAAGCAAATCATTGAAGGATAGTAAGAATACCTGATTTCTAAAGCAAGCATCGGATCCAAGGGATATGCTATAGCATGAAAAGGTTGTACGCTGGGGAGAGCAGATGACTGGAATGACAAACGTTACTGGATCAGTTAAACAACCATACATGGCAATCAACTTGAGGAACATGAGACAATTAATTCCAACAGCCCCTATTACATTGATCTGTCTCCGGATGATCCCTTCAACTTCATTAAACATCTTATCACGCCCCTCCCAGCTACATACACACTGAAAAATTAGAAGTAAAACTGTTAATACAGCTACGAGTAATGTCCAATTATTAATTGGCAGGGGAACTTGGAGAACGGCCTTCGGACAGACCAGTACACATCAAAGGGATGACATTTAAGATGAACAGAGAATTTCATGTGGATATAAAGAGCTAACATAAGGAATCGGAAAATTGTGAAATATGTTGAATCAACATTGCATGTCACAATTGAAAAAATTGTTGCAAGCAACAGCTCTAGTATATGATAACAATATCAATAACCTGGCCAGCGTAGAAATTCAAGGAGTTAACAACAATTGCACAGTATCTACTTTTCACTATACCTGCAGTGTGTGCAGAAGATTACATGTTGCCTCGGGAAAATCTGGTCGAAGGAGCAATGACTGTCTATAGCACTTCACCGCAGCTTCCACATGCCCACTATATATCATACCAGATAAAACAGGTTTAAGCTTCTAAAATGGTAGACAAAATATAAGTGCTTGATCCACAGGTTGAAGTTCTGAGCTACATGACAACATACTATACACCATCCCCAACTAAAAATGGATTGGCGAGTCATAGCAGTTTATAATTCTATGAATTGACTAACTGGTACACTAGTGCATGAGTTGCGTCCATATAATCACCTACCCACCTCCCAAATTTGTTCATCTCTCTCAGGCGTTCTCCATATGACGAAAGTAACTCCAAAATTGAAATTTCAGCGCAATGACAAAAGAAACATGGCACATGCGATTACCTGTCCTTGTAGGCCGAGGCCAAGTTTGCATGGGCTTCAGGCATACTCGGTCGGACATTAATAGCACTGATGTAATTTTGTATAGCTTCAGTAACTCTACCAATTTCCTTGTATGTGTTGCCTCTATTCACAAGACCATCAGCAGCAGAGGGATCAATCCTAAGGACCTCATTATAGCAAGATATGGCATCTGCATAATTTCCCTGCAGCAGGCATAAAAGGCAATAAGGAATCACATGTGACTCTAATCCTCAAGGGTGTCCATCAGTATCTGAAGGTACACTTGGCCATCAGAAAATGGTGAATACAAGCCAGCTTTATAACCATGCCACAACAAAAAAAGTGAGTAGGAGGAAACTGAAAATTGAAATATGAGTATATAACGACATTTCTACTATCCAAGTCACCCTAATAACTCCAGTTGGATGGATCAGGTTGCTTAACTTCTATTTCATTGACCAGGGAATGACACTTCGTTCATATAAAAATAAGAATGTCATTTCAAACGCTTCAAGGATTGGATACCTCTAGCAGAAACCCTGGAGTTCAATCTGATAACTAGCTCACCCCAACCCCCCAAAACAGACACACACACACAAAGGGGCCTTCTTAGGATTGGCACCCGCTCCCTAATCGTTAATCAACTCCTATGCATGCTAGAAAAATCAAATATCCACACCTGTTGCTTGTAGATGATAGCAAGATTGTTGAAAGGAGCAGATAGTCCAGTGGTCACAGCAAGAGTTGCTTTGTAGTATGAAGCCGCTGCAGCTGGCATGTTCCTGTATGTGACGCACAAAGCTTAAATCTAGTTCTAGAGAGACTTCATATGTATAAATATCACTTACCAATCCATGTATATGTTCCCAAGGTTTGTAAGAGCTTGCGGATGGCTAGGTTGTAATGCAAGGCATTGCTTCATCAGCCAAGTAAAAATGAGCAGTTAAGACTTGGGAATTCAATTCATAACAAAAGAATTACATAATCAAGGAAGAGAAAGGAGAAAAGAAGAGATCAGCTATACAAACATACACTATAGCATTGAACTGCCTCGTTCACGCCACCCAAATCTTTTAGTACATTACCCTTCAAAGTTCAAAGAATCAAAAAGAGCAATCAGATTAGTGACTGCTTAGTGAACTGAGACCAACAACCGGAAATACATTAAGCCAAAGTGCTACTAACCAAATTATTATAAGCCTCTGTGTATCTGGGATCAATAGTAATGGCTTGCTTGAAATGATGAATTGCCAAATCCAGTTGCCCTCCCTCGTAATATGTACTAGCCAAATTTCCTGCACCAGTATGTTAAAAGGTCATTATACAATTTCCAGTCCAGCTGCTCCTCATCCATCCAGTTACACATGAAAATTACACCCCAGACGGCCAGACTATTAGATAAGTTATGCCTAAATTGCTAAGGATGTGATAGTATGAAATTGGGAGGAATGGCTGAACCAAAGTTACAAGTCAATGCATATAGTGAAATTGAAGGGGATGAAATAGCATGGAGCTTGTCTTACCATATGCTATTGCATAGTTAGGTCTAATTTGAATAGCATGTTGATAGCACGTAATAGCATCTTGAAGTCTACCCAAGCCCTAAAATTACAAAAGAAAACATGAGTACACTGCCCGGAAAATTGAGGCTAACACTAATAAAAAATGAAGTACTTACCTGATAAACATTTCCTAGGTTTAAGTATACATCAGGAAATGAAGGCTTAAGCTTTACGGCTTCCTGAAACAGTGGGAGTTCATAGATAAGAAAATAGAGCAAACAAAATATTCCAAATCCATCCAAACACACATTCTGCAAAAACAATTCTCCAGAATTAAAAATAAAGACAACGCAGAAGTACAAACTAACTCCTTCAGTTCCCTGTCATGAGGAATCATCAACAATTCCCAATGAAGTACATGGAAGGTCATTAATGATGTTGACATGAGAAATATAAATGGAAAAAAAAAGTTGATTTAAAGTTCCTAGATAGCTGTGAATTTACTGTAAAGCTGCAAAATTATGAAACTTTTAGAAGTTTGTCAATCATTGATAAACTCAACATGTTTAGGAAAACAAATATGCAATCAGATATACCTCATAGAACTGAAGCGCTCTAGGCATGTCACCAAGCTGCATTAATAGACCAGCAAGATTCGACCACGCAATAGCAAAAGTAGGTTGTATTTGCAGAGCCTCAACATAGCATTTATATGCCTGCACAAAATGTTAGTTCTAAAAATTTGGCGTCTTCCACATGGAAGTCACAACAAAACCAACCACCATCTGATCCCTGGCCCGTACATAACAACTTGATATCTGAACTGTAAATTAAGATACAGTTCCACGCATGAACTGTTTACATCAATATCTATGAGATACAGCAAGCAACACACATTGATCACTTTTCGATCAGTAGAGGGAATGATGATAAGGTACATCCGGTAACAGACCCTGACTCTCCTAAGAGAACTTTTCCCATCACATACTATAAATGGACGGTAAATAAACTCTTAGACTTTGACTGTTTACCATATTGTAGGCCCTGCAATAGTTTCCCAAGTCTACGCACTGTTTTAACTGAACATTCTAGTGAAAGCCTATAAGCACTTACTTCTTGCATCAGGCCTTGTGCCTTCATCAAATTCCCAAGATTGCTATGAGCATCAACCTACAAAAGATGACAGACATAATAAGTCAGATCTCTACCATTCAAGACTATGCTGCAATTGATCATAGAGGAAATAGGAGAGAGCACGGGAACAAACAGGCCCAATAAGAAGAGGCTCCTAAATAGCTGTTTGAATGTTGAAGCTACATTGGCAAGCAATTATAAGCACTTAAAGCGAAATAAGTACCAGGAGAGGATTCAGAGCTAACGCCTGACGACAACACTGAGCAGCGTCATTGATTCTTCCTTTGAGCGTGTATGCACTAGCCAAATTAGACCAAGCATCAGCATAATTGGGACGGAGCTGGACAGGAGAGAAAGTAGGGATTAGGGAAAGATGTCACATTGTGGGAAAGTACGACATATAAATCTAAACATTATATATTGGTTCACTTTCAAGTCAGTTCATAAGAGATCCTAGCCAAAATCTTCAAAGAGATATTATGAGGACCAATCTACTCCTGACGAACTTGTATTTTCCTGATTCATGCTTTCAAGGTGATGATCCATACTAGTTCCATAGCATTACTAATTGTAGAGGTTATAGCTAGAGCCACTAGTCATTCATCAACAATTACACTACTTGCATTCAGGGCAGAAACAAGCACAGCCTAGCCAACCAGTGCTCAGACTTCACTACAAAGGGTATATGTTTAAGATAAGGAGCAATTGCTGAAGAAAAAACACAAACCTCAATGGCAACCAGGTAGTAACGAATTGCCATATCATTATCTCCTTTTTCCTGCATAAATGTTAAAGAATAGCGCAGTGTTAGAAGTAAAAAAATGCAAATTCTAGAAAAAAAAAGACACTTAAGATCTTTCACAGCAACAGCACAAACCATACATCTTCGCCTTATTAATTTCAGTGTTTGTATTTAGAATGCTGAGCAAATTATGTCTACCTTCCAGGCATTTGCCATATTTCCATAACACTCGGCCAGTCGAGGCTCTAGTCGAAGAGCTTCTTCATTTTTAGCAATGCACGTATCATAATCATGCAGCTGCAGAGAAAGCAATAGTATAAAGGTAGTAAACAATCACTTCTCCAAATTACAAAGCATCCACTACACAGGTCTGATGGCAGAAAACCAACCTGAAAATAAACAGCCCCCAATAGAAGTAGATTATCTGTTCGAAGAGGATTCCTCTCATAGAGGACATGGCTGTGCTCTAATGCCTGTTTGTAGCATCCAGATTTGTACATCTGATGGGCAAGCGCCAAGTGTGTATCTTCATCAACTACATCAACGATTGAGATTGAGTCTCAGGTTATTGTCCACAGCACGCAAAATGGTTATCAGAAACAAATATGATTAGCTTCATTTAAAAAATCTGGTGAGAGACTACCCTCATCAATCACAGACACCCTAGAAATACAAGAGCATCAAAGAATAAATCTCAAAGCCACTCGATTTACTTACATTACCACACAGAGCAAATATATTTCAAACGAACTACCAATTCCGAGTTTGCGAGACACACTAACAAACAATTCCGAGAACAAACAGAAAAATAAATGTTCAGACGATCAAAATTCAGAGTCAAGAGCCAACACACAAAGCTAACCTAATGTAGGCCGACCAAGCTGAGAAATCAAAAGCGAAAGGTTGCAAGGCACCAAAAAAGGAACTCAAAGAAGAAAACGGCTGAGAAGCTAACCTTCATGGTGAGATGTATCGCGAGCAAAGAAAGGTGCTAGACCAGCTGAAGAAGCCGATGACACATGAAAGCCAGTAGCTGCTTCATCACGAGCCGAAACCCGAAGTCCGTTCTGCAATGAAATCATGACGATAGGAGAGAACTTCCTCAGACGGCCCACCTCCCCACTAACCGAGCATCAAAGAACAGCCACCGAGCAAAGTGGGATCGAGCAGAGCAGGAAGCTCTGGTCAAAGCTAAAACCCCTGGGGAAACCAAACCCTTTTTCTAGGGTTTCTGTATATCACTTTTCCCGGGGTTTCTGTTTCTTTTGACGTTCTTTCTTTATTTAAAATAAAATAAAATAATAATAGTTACTTTTGTCCCGCCCTCTGGTGAGAGAATTAATTTATATTTATTATATAAGATCCTGGATTGGGACGTGTACGGATGTGATTAAATTACGTAGTATAATTGGATCGGTTTGGACTTTTGATACGTATCAAGGATTTAGGTGGTTGAATGAGCTAGCTGGGTTGTGTGTGTGAAATGGTTATGGCTCCGAGATCAAAGTCATAGGTTTGTCGTGATAGAGTTATTTGACGGTTGTAATTTCAAGTTCATGTTAACTTCAATCTAATGTCTTTTATGCGTTCCGGATAATGATAGGAATGTTATGAATATTATAATTATGTGTATGAATGCCCATTTGTAACTCCTACCTTTGTAACTTCTATACATTGAACATGAAAATGAATATCCTATTTAAGTGTAGTTATACTAGTGATGTATAGGTTATGAATTATAGAGCCTATAAATAGTGCTCTCTCTTGTACCATTTTCACACCTCAATAAGAAAGTACTTCTCCTCCCATGTTCTTGTTCTCTTTTGTTCTTAGTTTTATAACAAGGAAATTATTTTAGAAATTATTATTTTTTACAAATTTAAATTTCAAAAAATAAAAATCAATTTTATCTCATATATATATTTAGAAAACCCTAAATGAATTCATTCTATCCTCTTTTCTTTTTCTTTTCTAGCGCTCTTTTCTAGCGCTTTCTATCTTTTTTTTCTCTTCATTCCCCCCTCCTCTTTCACAAAAATTCTTCA
>QMEG01000313.1:417132-531779 GCA_010665285.1 Linum bienne | reverse complement strand
AATTAAAAATAAAGACAACGCAGAAGTACAAACTAACTCCTTCAGTTCCCTGTCATGAGGAATCATCAACAATTCCCAATGAAGTACATGGAAGGTCATTAATGATGTTGACATGAGAAATATAAATGGAAAAAAAAAGTTGATTTAAAGTTCCTAGATAGCTGTGAATTTACTGTAAAGCTGCAAAATTATGAAACTTTTAGAAGTTTGTCAATCATTGATAAACTCAACATGTTTAGGAAAACAAATATGCAATCAGATATACCTCATAGAACTGAAGCGCTCTAGGCATGTCACCAAGCTGCATTAATAGACCAGCAAGATTCGACCACGCAATAGCAAAAGTAGGTTGTATTTGCAGAGCCTCAACATAGCATTTATATGCCTGCACAAAATGTTAGTTCTAAAAATTTGGCGTCTTCCACATGGAAGTCACAACAAAACCAACCACCATCTGATCCCTGGCCCGTACATAACAACTTGATATCTGAACTGTAAATTAAGATACAGTTCCACGCATGAACTGTTTACATCAATATCTATGAGATACAGCAAGCAACACACATTGATCACTTTTCGATCAGTAGAGGGAATGATGATAAGGTACATCCGGTAACAGACCCTGACTCTCCTAAGAGAACTTTTCCCATCACATACTATAAATGGACGGTAAATAAACTCTTAGACTTTGACTGTTTACCATATTGTAGGCCCTGCAATAGTTTCCCAAGTCTACGCACTGTTTTAACTGAACATTCTAGTGAAAGCCTATAAGCACTTACTTCTTGCATCAGGCCTTGTGCCTTCATCAAATTCCCAAGATTGCTATGAGCATCAACCTACAAAAGATGACAGACATAATAAGTCAGATCTCTACCATTCAAGACTATGCTGCAATTGATCATAGAGGAAATAGGAGAGAGCACGGGAACAAACAGGCCCAATAAGAAGAGGCTCCTAAATAGCTGTTTGAATGTTGAAGCTACATTGGCAAGCAATTATAAGCACTTAAAGCGAAATAAGTACCAGGAGAGGATTCAGAGCTAACGCCTGACGACAACACTGAGCAGCGTCATTGATTCTTCCTTTGAGCGTGTATGCACTAGCCAAATTAGACCAAGCATCAGCATAATTGGGACGGAGCTGGACAGGAGAGAAAGTAGGGATTAGGGAAAGATGTCACATTGTGGGAAAGTACGACATATAAATCTAAACATTATATATTGGTTCACTTTCAAGTCAGTTCATAAGAGATCCTAGCCAAAATCTTCAAAGAGATATTATGAGGACCAATCTACTCCTGACGAACTTGTATTTTCCTGATTCATGCTTTCAAGGTGATGATCCATACTAGTTCCATAGCATTACTAATTGTAGAGGTTATAGCTAGAGCCACTAGTCATTCATCAACAATTACACTACTTGCATTCAGGGCAGAAACAAGCACAGCCTAGCCAACCAGTGCTCAGACTTCACTACAAAGGGTATATGTTTAAGATAAGGAGCAATTGCTGAAGAAAAAACACAAACCTCAATGGCAACCAGGTAGTAACGAATTGCCATATCATTATCTCCTTTTTCCTGCATAAATGTTAAAGAATAGCGCAGTGTTAGAAGTAAAAAAATGCAAATTCTAGAAAAAAAAAGACACTTAAGATCTTTCACAGCAACAGCACAAACCATACATCTTCGCCTTATTAATTTCAGTGTTTGTATTTAGAATGCTGAGCAAATTATGTCTACCTTCCAGGCATTTGCCATATTTCCATAACACTCGGCCAGTCGAGGCTCTAGTCGAAGAGCTTCTTCATTTTTAGCAATGCACGTATCATAATCATGCAGCTGCAGAGAAAGCAATAGTATAAAGGTAGTAAACAATCACTTCTCCAAATTACAAAGCATCCACTACACAGGTCTGATGGCAGAAAACCAACCTGAAAATAAACAGCCCCCAATAGAAGTAGATTATCTGTTCGAAGAGGATTCCTCTCATAGAGGACATGGCTGTGCTCTAATGCCTGTTTGTAGCATCCAGATTTGTACATCTGATGGGCAAGCGCCAAGTGTGTATCTTCATCAACTACATCAACGATTGAGATTGAGTCTCAGGTTATTGTCCACAGCACGCAAAATGGTTATCAGAAACAAATATGATTAGCTTCATTTAAAAAATCTGGTGAGAGACTACCCTCATCAATCACAGACACCCTAGAAATACAAGAGCATCAAAGAATAAATCTCAAAGCCACTCGATTTACTTACATTACCACACAGAGCAAATATATTTCAAACGAACTACCAATTCCGAGTTTGCGAGACACACTAACAAACAATTCCGAGAACAAACAGAAAAATAAATGTTCAGACGATCAAAATTCAGAGTCAAGAGCCAACACACAAAGCTAACCTAATGTAGGCCGACCAAGCTGAGAAATCAAAAGCGAAAGGTTGCAAGGCACCAAAAAAGGAACTCAAAGAAGAAAACGGCTGAGAAGCTAACCTTCATGGTGAGATGTATCGCGAGCAAAGAAAGGTGCTAGACCAGCTGAAGAAGCCGATGACACATGAAAGCCAGTAGCTGCTTCATCACGAGCCGAAACCCGAAGTCCGTTCTGCAATGAAATCATGACGATAGGAGAGAACTTCCTCAGACGGCCCACCTCCCCACTAACCGAGCATCAAAGAACAGCCACCGAGCAAAGTGGGATCGAGCAGAGCAGGAAGCTCTGGTCAAAGCTAAAACCCCTGGGGAAACCAAACCCTTTTTCTAGGGTTTCTGTATATCACTTTTCCCGGGGTTTCTGTTTCTTTTGACGTTCTTTCTTTATTTAAAATAAAATAAAATAATAATAGTTACTTTTGTCCCGCCCTCTGGTGAGAGAATTAATTTATATTTATTATATAAGATCCTGGATTGGGACGTGTACGGATGTGATTAAATTACGTAGTATAATTGGATCGGTTTGGACTTTTGATACGTATCAAGGATTTAGGTGGTTGAATGAGCTAGCTGGGTTGTGTGTGTGAAATGGTTATGGCTCCGAGATCAAAGTCATAGGTTTGTCGTGATAGAGTTATTTGACGGTTGTAATTTCAAGTTCATGTTAACTTCAATCTAATGTCTTTTATGCGTTCCGGATAATGATAGGAATGTTATGAATATTATAATTATGTGTATGAATGCCCATTTGTAACTCCTACCTTTGTAACTTCTATACATTGAACATGAAAATGAATATCCTATTTAAGTGTAGTTATACTAGTGATGTATAGGTTATGAATTCTAGAGCCTATAAATAGTGCTCTCTCTTGTACCATTTTCACACCTCAATAAGAAAGTACTTCTCCTCCCATGTTCTTGTTCTCTTTTGTTCTTAGTTTTATAACAAGGAAATTATTTTAGAAATTATTATTTTTTACAAATTTAAATTTCAAAAAATAAAAATCAATTTTATCTCATATATATATTTAGAAAACCCTAAATGAATTCATTCTATCCTCTTTTCTTTTTCTTTTCTAGCGCTCTTTTCTAGCGCTTTCTATCTTTTTTTTCTCTTCATTCCCCCCTCCTCTTTCACAAAAATTCTTCAAAAACTTCAAAAACTCTTTCATGTTTTATTGGTTGAAGAAAAGGTGACGACAAAGGTTGAAGGAGACGACAATAAAACGACGTTATCCTAATTTAGAAATTTCTAAGGTCATCTCCATAAAGAAATGACTTAGCAGTTTATAATAGAAACTTCCGCATCACCAACTTTTCCAATTAACTTATTCAATAATTTCTAAACGTCTCCATCCCTATAATTCTTTAGCAATATCTATTCATAAAACCTACCACATAATTTACCTTTGAAAGTTTTTGTTTTAATTAATTTATCCATATAAAATTAATTAAAATTAAGTATTTTAATTAAAAAATTGATCCATATGCTTATGTGTCATTGGTAACCAAATTTTTAATTTAGCAACTTTTAACAAAATTTATAAATTAGCAATTACAAATACATCTCTAGCAATTACTAAAATTTTGAAATGGAGATGCCCTAACAAATTTTTAAATTAGCAAGTATCCATGCATCCTTAGCAATTACTAAACTAATGTCACCTCACCCTCTATGTTACTTAACAATTGCTAAAAAATTAGGGATGTAGATGCTTTAAACAATGATAATTACCGCTGACAATAGACCAAGTTATTTAATGAGATTTAAAAGGAATACACAACCTGAAAGTTACATCGTTGCTTGCCTCTGAATTATTATGAGTGTGGCAATTTGATAATGGGAACAGAGTAGATTTCATAGATTGAAATGGCAATAAACATCTAACTAAACTATGAAAAAAGAATTACAAAATGCATATTCCTATCATGTAAATATCCTGTAAAAAGTATATGGAGTCAAACTTGGAACAACCGGAAGCGCATGAGTTGTCCCGGTATCTTTAATTGTATCATCAGTTTTTGGGTCCATGCTAGGCCACCGACCAGCAGACAGTAGCTTTGCCCTTTGGCTTTGCTGTCACCTGTTCATTCGTCCTTTCCTGGTTTTGACTTTTGAGGAACGTGGTCGGCCAGAATCGTGGAAGAAAGATTACACAGATCATAATAGATGCCCAATTGTTCGCTAGTTTACTGAATTTCTAAACCGCGCTTTTGAATTCAAATTATTTAACGTCTTACATGTAGTGACATTGCGTAATTGTCCTTTTCGTAAATCCGAAATAATGAACTTAAACTAGATAAGAAGGTTAATCTTCGATGAACTCAAACAATCTCAAACTCGAGGTTCAAAAAATACGAATGAGAATGCGAAAAATCCGACGACCCTCCAATCCGGTACAATTTGAAAAGACATTTTGGATCTGAAAATTAGGCCGGAGGGACGGATTTTCCGTCCCTCACCACAGGCTTCCCTTTTCTGCTTGTAGCAAAAACTTTTAAACAATGTAATTTCTAACATCCATTTTGCTCTCGCTTGATCATGCGTGCAACAAGTATGAAAAAACCCTATGCTTTGTGCAACAATGAGTAGCTCATCAAGTATGAAAAAAACCTACCAAATTTCACCTCCGGACGATAAGATGAGATTCAGATCATTAGTCGATCATGGTTCAAAATTTAACTCCCATGCACTTCCTTGTAATGTGTTGCTACGGATCTGTAGAACTGCAAGTCTTAGAATAAAGAGGCATTTATTTGGGAACATATTCAGGAGGAAAAGATGGCTAACCACTAGACTAACTATATGTATGCTTGAAGAATATGCAATTAGTATCATTTATCATTAACTCGAGGATTTGCTTCATTACCCAAGCTAAGTTGACAAAAGTTGTGCTAGGACTGGAAATGGCAGGTAACCTTGACATCCGAAAGGTCCACGTCCTCCTCCATATATGCGATCGAACTCCTCAATGCAGCTCCAACCAATACACAAGAAAAGCTCCAAACTTTCAAGTTTTCTTGCCGGTATCTTCCTTGTCAATATCATCAGCTTCCCGTCTAGCAGCAATTACCTTGTCGAGGGTTTCATCCGCGACATTGATTCCAGAGGTCGCCATCTCTGCAGCAATAGCAATTGCAGCATCTATTTCCCCCAGCTCAATGCACAAGGCGATAACTTCCTCGTATAGAGGGCTGAAACACCATAGCAAACCAGACGACCCTAATTATATACAGTATCCTTCATGCTGATGAGTGATGACAAGTGTATACTGAGTAATCTTAAGGCATGTTTGGTTTTGGTGTTTTGTGTGAAACGGTAGTTTCTTCAAATTCCTTCGTTTGGTAGGAGAGATAGATCTCAAAATTTGTGTATTTGAGAAACAATTGAGCACCAAAACACAATAAACAAAACTCAACAAAAAGATGAGTTTTTTTGGTTTTCAAATTGTATTTTGTCTACCTATTTAGATTTTCATTATTAGCTTGTCTTTGTATTACAAAACAAAGAAAAATCTAGTAATTAAACCAAAAATTATATTTTTCCACTCAAAACTCAACCATAAAATAGCTTCCAAACAAAGGTTTTTTCTTGAAGCACCAAATAAAGGTTTTGAGAAATGTAAATACTCTGTTTAGAAACTACCATTTTCAAACAAACTACCGACTCAAAACACAAAAACCAAAAGTGGTCTTACCTTCCAAATACGTAGCCCAATTTGTGTGTGATCTGTAAGATCTGCAGCAAAGCTGGAGGCACAGGAGCTGTCAATGCTGCTCGCAGGATCATCGCACAATCTCCTATCGTTGGTTTTCCTCCTAGTTGTATCACCTGAAACATGATTCACTTACATCGTTCAGTATTCGTATAGTTGAAATAGTTTACCAGTCCGAATAAGACATCTTTCCATGTGATGAGCAAGTAAAACTAAGTGGGGAGGCGTTGAAGCATTGCCTTCTCTGTTAGTTTGATTGCCAACTCAACTTCCCATTCCGGTGACCACTTCCGGGGACACGTATTCCTTATTTCTCTCTCCCATGTCCAGCCCCATACATCGGCTATTGTATACATGTCATCTATATCGAAAAATTTCCGTTCCCTCAACTCTTTGAATGCCGCGAACGGGTCTAGAGGAAACCAGTCCTCGTCGCTGTCGTCCTGCACAGTAATTTGAAGCATGTCAGTGTAGAAAATTTGACTTGCAAATTACAAAATGATCCAAGCAACAATTTGACGGCTTATTCAACAAATATCACATTGTATACCTCAAAGGACATTCTAGATTTTCTTCTTGATTTCTTTGACGACAAATTTGTCTGATCGGAATCCATTAATAGTTGTATCCCCATCATCTGAAGAGGATGCTTAGCATCATCAACTTCCTTCTGCTTAACAACCGTGTCAACAGTTTGGTTCTTAGTTTGTTCTACTTCCACTTCTACTTCTACTTCCTCACCTTCATCTTCATCACCTTCCTCATCTTCAACATCCTCCGGAACATCATCTGCCGAATCCACCTCATCCGAAACTTCTGAAGAAGTTTCTGATGCCTCAACGTCGATGGTCTTAGCTTCGTCAGTTTTTATTCCTTCTGCGAGGAACCGCCGCCTCCAGAACTCTGTATTTCCATCTTGTAGCTTGATCCTCGAAATAAGTTCATCAAGCTCTTCATTAACCTGTCAAACACATAACTTATCATCTCATCCTCTAAAACACGTTGTATTTGTTTTCCCATTTCAATAAATTGCTTTGTTTTCCCTCAGTTGAAAGGGAGAATAGGAATAAGAGGAAGAGAGAGATAAGAACGCAGGTACCAGATCTTCTTCTTTCTCTTGCACTGGAGGAACCCAAAGGGGCCTCCCGCGAGAACGGTTTATTCTTCTTGCTTTCTGAACCCGCTGATATAAAATATTCCTAGTTCCATCAGTCGGTAATCCTTGAGCTTCTAATTCTTCCCTCATTTCACCTACTAACATCTTACTAGCAGCCTTGGGCTTGAGAACGTTGCGGCTTGGACCTTTAATTATCCCGATTAGTTTTTGTTCAACTCTTAAATAATCAGATTCAGATGCACCTCCCAGCACAGCAATTCCTTCATTACGAAGCATTTTCAGAAGTTTTCTATGGTACAACTTCCATTCATCAAGACATCTTTGCTTAAAGGAAGTTTCTATAGGGCCTGAATATATGAATCCCTCAGTATCAGGATCTAGAGCTTTCCCTCTTCTAGGTACCCATCGCTTACGATCACCGGTTAGTCCTCCTTCTTCAACATACCTGACTTGCATCCATATATAGTCAATGTAAACACACAGAAAAAGTGAAAAGCAAATGAGATGCCTGATGCCGTGTTTTTTTATAGAACAACAGTAAATGGCCAATTTGTTAGCCAACAATAGCTCTCAGTTCTGCTAAAGAAAATAATGCCATTCCAAATGTTAACACTGAACAAATTAGTCACTAGAAAGATTATAACTAAACAAAAAACTATTTCTAGCACCTGTTAGGTTAAGATTTGAAGATTCACCTTGCAACATAATCAACTTCGTAGCCAAGTTGAGCTTCTTCTTGCATGGGTTCAATCCAAGAGCTAACTAATGTTCGATACTTCCTGTTTAATAACATGGCTCTTGGAGGAATAGGCTGACCATCTTTGGCCATAGTTTCCAAAGCTTCAAGCAATTCAACGATCCTTCCTACAACAACATTTATGTGAATACCCTCTTCATGTATATCACCAAAATTGGTATGAAGGGGAAGAATAATATACTTTTCGAATACTTGTACATATTTAGATTTGCTTTCATTCATTCACATATGCTTCTCAAATCAGAGGTAACTGTACAGACACTAAAGGCCTCATTCGTTCACATATGCTTCTCAAATCAGAGATAATTGTACAGACAGTAAAGACCTCTGTAACAGTGTACATAACTCATAAGTTTTTCGGTAGGCCTAATAAAAACAACCATTAAGTATACAGCAAGGAAGGTTCGAATGAAGAAACAAAATGCTAGAAATGCTAAACAAAAAAAAGCATTAGCCCAAGAAAATGGATCTATATACACGTTGAGTGAAAAAAACTCTACCTTCTCGACATAAAGCCCGCAAATACAGAGCAAGTGGGTCGCCGAAGTTCCCTTCACAATGCAAGAGTTTCATTCCTCCATCAAAATTCTTAAGAGCACGGAAATGTCGGATAGCTTCACGTATGACAGAGTACTTGGTAAAGCACTCCACTAACAGCCTATTCACGCAATATGATGTTACCACATCAGGGGGGAAAACCCATTGAAGCAGTCAATTTGATGAGTCACAGATCAGTTTTTATTTCTGATAAAGTAAAGATCCAACTTACGCATAAGTTCTCACATTAGGTTGCAGTCGTTTGTGGTCTTCAACCATCATTCCAAGCAATTCCGCGACATCTTGGACCCTACATAATACATATCATGTTAAGATTTTTGAGAAAAATTAGCTAAACAAAAATTATGAACTAATTTTTTGGATAGGTAAAACAACATCAAACCAGTCGCAGTCTAGTTTCCACTTTTATCCACTCAAACTATTGTGACTAGTGGATTATATGTAAAACATTAAATAATCACCCGCAAGGGCCGAGAAAGAATCATAAGCATTCACCGATAACGTGTAACATGGGCCGTATCAAAAATCAGATTGGAACTGAAGAACGATGTCACTGCAAAGGTCTCCACGCAACTTGTCATTGAAACACAGATGCGTACCGCAGAACGAGAAGCATTAATATTATCACATCTTACCTATCATATGACTCGGCTCTAGTATATGCTTGGATCACCCAGTTATATGTCTCCGTATCAGGCTTCATATAAGCTGTCATTAAATAAAGCCCGATATCTAAGAGAAAACCCCACGGATAGAGGAAACTGTTAACGTCAAGGAAAGAACATTCAACACATGAAAGTTATTATGCTCAGTTAGAGAAAACTTCATAGATAATTAGTTCCCCGGCACCATAATGGTTGGCTAGAACATAGCAAAAACTTTAGCTTCATCAAACAACCAAGTGTACTTACTAGCATGCCCCATGATTCACGAATGCAAATATCTAATCTGTTATAAGATTATACTTTAAAATGGTAAAAAAAACGCTGTCTCTTCATCCATGAACATGAATATGCACACCTACTGCTTCAAAGAATAGAAAATCCAATTACAAGACTTGCTTCTTACAAAGAATAATAAACGCATATGAAAGATAATTGACCTTCTCCGTATTCCATGTTCTCAAATGTGGCCATAGCTACCTCGGGTATTCCACAAGTAGCCTGCCAAATTATATAAATTGCTTAGATGAATATGGAAAGTAATGAAAGCGGGTAAGTGTTTGTAAGCAATGAACTAGAAGACGGAGATGTACTATTCCTACGTTTCCCCATATTCAACACATTTCAGGCGAAGGGCATCCCTATCGAATCTATTTCGCTTGCTCCCTGCCCAGATCATAAGCTAATAAACCGGCAGAAAATCAATAGTGTCCTTAGGAGAGCCCACTACCCTGATGATAAAGCCGCCGAAAGGGGCTTGTGTTGGATGGACAATAACATTGGCAGATGATACATATGAAACAAAGAGCCAATTATGTTGACAATTAGGAACCCAAATACACCCACCTGCACACTTAGAAGGCAATTGAAATGGAAAGTAGTAGCCATTCGGCCTGAGGCTTCCATTTCATAGGCAATGTCTAGGGCATTAGAATGATCCCCGGCCAGACAGTCTTCCTGGATTATACGATCATAGAGCTCATCAGTAGCTCTAAGACCACCTTTAGCACCCTTCAAGAACACACTGTTTGCATCCTCCATATATTTGTGCTTAAGAAGCTCCTCTGCTCACAGAAACACAGTAATGTAACAAAGGAACGAGTTTATGTCTCTTCAGCTGGAAGTGTGGAACATAGGAAAGAGTTTGAAGAACAAAAGACAATTTACCAACAAGAATTATCCAGGCTTGACGAATGTCATATTTTAAACTCTCCATCGCAGCAAGCATTTCCAAAGCCTTGGTGGCCATCCCTTTCGAGGCAAACACCCGAATCAAAGCAACGAAGGTTTCATGAAGAGGGCGTTGCCCCGTGCTCAACTCTCTTCTCAGAGATTGCATCTGCATTCAAAATTACGAGTAATAAACAGTAAGGCACCTTGATTTCCAGCTCAATTAAAACCAACGAGAGTGGAAATTACCGCGCCTTCATGGTCGCCGTTGAGGACATTAGCAACGACGAGACCGTGAAACGACCTTGGACCAGGCTTCAGCCCGGCAGCAATCATATCGTAGATTACGTCCGACACACCGTCGACGTCGCGATTCCTCGCCCGGTCCATGAGCTCCTCCATGAAGGCGAACCGTAGGGATCTCTCGGTGGCGGTTGTAATCGTGTACCCACGAGAAGACGACGAGGAAGCATTACCATTGCCTTGCTGCTGTTGTTTCTTCCTCCTTCTAGGTTTTCTCTTTGTTGGCGGCGGAGCGGAGGTGGAGGCCCGAACTCCGGCGAATCGGGAGCGAAATGGAGAAGAGAGGGTAGAGTTTATGGGCGCGAAGAAGTGAGGAGTAGGGAGGAAGAGGAGTGACATTTTGTTTTTGCGGGGGTTGGATAAGGGTGGGGTTTAAACTTCAAAAGGTTTTAAGAGCGAGAGATAACCGGAAGCGGAAGGATAGTTGAAGGAGATGGTCACGTGACTTGCACGTCTCACATCCCAATTAATCAAGCTTGTGTTTATTTTTATCACAATAAACTTTAATTTCATTATAACACAAATATGATTAGATTTTTCGACGGTGTAACCCACAAATAGATTATATAAAAAAGGCTATTAATCAAATTAGTTAATGTGTATTGCAGCCAAAACGCTCCACACAACCACATCAAAAGCACTAGTATCATTGTTCTAGTGTCCAGTGTCCACCAACACAAATTTATTTAGTGTTATTGTAGTATCTTATGAACACACAAATAAAAACCTCTATTTATGGATGGCATTATGGACGTTGGATCCATCATTATGCTAAGACCAATAAAAAATTTGATGATAATATTATGTGTCGGTGATTTGAAGATATTAAATTCAAATTTAATAAAATTTGTAACTAATTATTAATATAATGTTTAATTTCTTCTATTTTCTAGTATATCGTGTAAAAGTATTATGACAAACAAAAAATAAATTCTTTTTTCTGACTTGTGTAGTCGTGAGGAGTCGGAATAAAATTGCTCACACTCTTGCTTGGTGCTCGATTTCCATTATTTACACCAAAGTTGGAAGTAATATTCATGCCCCTATGTGGTGACGATCAAATAGATAATCGAATGCCATATTATTTATTAAGAATATAAGAGTACATAGAGTTTTATTATTGCATAGCAAGGTTAGATTCGCACCACCCTAACTTACATGCATTTTTAATCTACTTCTATTATGAGCCCCAAATCTCCAATTTGACATTTATTATTACATAATAAAGATTAGGTTCCCTCCCCAAATTCACATGCATCTCTTTTTCCAATGTGAGCCTTATATCTTCAATGTGGCATTACTCTCTTCGTTGTACCTTTATGGGCTTTTCCGATTTTTTGTTTGAGATAACTCATGTAAAGAAAGATCAAGATAGCAAATACAAATAAATCTAAACATCAATTTAAGTTATGGGATCGACATCAACACAATTAGAAATATATGAAAGAACTTAACAGGTTACTTTATGAACGGCTCTGTTAGTAATATTATCGGACCACCTGAATCTGTAAATGAGGACATGTATCCATAAATGTCAGAATCTAAAAAACTACGCACTCCACCAACAACACACTAGGTACTCCTCCAAACAAGCTTTGAAAGGACTATTTCGGCCTCTCCAACTTCAATAATAATAAAATAGACTATTTATTTTACTCATTGAAGTTTTGTCTCTCTGTTTCACAGGACTTCTTCGATTATAATAATATTTTTTAGACTTTATTACATATATCTCCAATTCACAATTCACATGAAAAATTTAAAAGAATATATAAAATTTAGGCGGATATTTTAGCGAAAACATAAATTCAATACAAACACCACGTGACAAATTTTGGTTAATCCTCCAAATTAATTTTAATTAATTAATCACATCATCACTTAAAAATTTAATTATGTTACCATCTTATTCAATTAATTTTAAGTTTTTTCTCAAATCGGCCACCATCGGAACCACCACCAACACCGCCACCACCTCCTCCAACAACAGCAGCAGGAGCAACAGTCTCCGGCGAGCAGCTACATTGGGAAAAGAGCCATTTCCGATTTCCAGGGGATAAATCCAGGCTTAAATTCGTTACTCCTCCGCTCAGTGAAGCTGAGGATTTACCAGAATAGCTGCAGTGATTTCTCCGATAATTTCGCTCATAATAATAATAATTTCTCAGCGGAGAATTCATTTTCGGCTCTGTCTTCTCAGCGGTACGGATTGCCGCTCCTTCAGCCGCTCAGCCCTCAGCCTATCAATGTTCTTCCTCAACAAACTCTGCAGGGAGTTCCATTTGCTCAAACCCGGACTTAGAACAACAAGGCAGTTTCCGTTTCCGTCGGGTCGGGTGGACCGGGTCAGGATTCCGAGAAGAAAATGATGAATCGGCTTTAGGAGCTGGAGAAGCAGCTTCTGGATGACGATTACGAGGAGATAGAAGGGGAAGAAGAAAACTCTAACCTTTAATGGAAGATGGTGTTAAATAATAAATTTGAAGGTAATATAGTTAAATTTTTGAGTGATAATGTTGTTAATTAATTAAAATTAATGGTTTTAATGACATAAAATTTAGAGGACTAATCAGAACTTGTCATGTAGCATTTATATTGGGTGCATATTTTTATTAGAGTGTTATCTTAAATTTATATACTTTTTATGATCTAATATACACCGACGAACATTTAAACGTATCTTATATTCGTGATTGTAACACCCTACTACTAACAAGTTTGTTTTAAAAATAATACAGTGGAGTAAAAATAGGGGTCACGCTACTTATACCGTACATATCATTTAATGTTTTAAATTCATCCAATTAATTTCTTCATTATAAACTAGGATTGTGTTTATACATATTCATATAATTAATCAGTCAACACAAAACTGCTCACAATATCATATATGACTTATTGATTTTACAGAGTACAATACACTACACCAAAAGTCGAGGAGGACACATATACATATAAAACAGAAGTCTCGAGCTTCACAGGCTCGGACTGGAGTGCATATACTTGCCCTTAAGGCCACTATAGTTCACAAAACCGTATCTCACATTATACTAGTGCACAACCACTCATAGCATATGCACGTGATGAGAGTAAGAGTGTCAAGCGAGTTGTAAAACACAAAACGAGGATCAAGACACAATCTTCGATATCTACCTGGCATCGTCACCATGATGGCCGACCCCGGAGCTCGATGATACCATTTTGCAGATTTGCAGTGTGTAAACCAGTAAAGTCTACTGTCGCTCTGAAACGGAGAGTAAGGGTCAGTGCTAATTACCGAGTGAGGATCTCTGTCCTGGACACACTCTAAGGTACACATAATCATATAGAAAGTATATAGCATATAACACCCGAGGCTAATTCTATAATTTAATTCATATCCATATTTTATTTGGGATCGCGGCTCACATATGCTGACGACCCACGTAGAGTTAGTGGCACTAAAAAGGGCCACGTGAAGTTAGTGTGGCGCTTATCAAAGCCCACGACAATAGTTAGATGTGGCGCTTACCAAGGCCCACCGCGTAACAGAAGTGCAATAAGCACAATCGCCAGCATACGAGCCCTAACTAGGTGATCAATCAATTACCAGATTTATTCCATAATCAGTAATAGCTACTGCTCATATTAACACATATATTAAATCAGATATATCAGCAAAGTAACATAACATGTACCATATTAAGTCATAAATAGGGTAAAGAAGCATATATAATCTTAGCATTAAACTGACGTTACCCTATCATGCATATGACCTTTAATAGTAATAAATTCATAATGGAACGTCTAACCCGGTCGGATACGCAGGAGACCCTCACCAGAAATAACCCTTGAGAAAATCGATAGTAACTTCCGAGTTGAGATCGTACGTAATTCAAAGGACTTGAATTATGAACCAGGTATGAGGCACTGGCTTCTTCTATATTTCCTCTATTTAAGTATCCTACCTCAAACTATTTCTGCCTTACAACTTAATGGATAATGTACTATTTATAATGGAGATTGGGGATGCACTACTTCTACAACGCCTAAAAACAATGGAACCAATTACCTTAACTTATCCATAACTTATTTATTTGTATCCTATGTACCTGGACATTTCCAACATCCAAAGAAATGTTCCTATATGCATGCATGGGTGTAATCTCCCAACACTTGCTATATACACTCTCTTTTTCTGTATGGTAGTGCATGGATAGATAAGTGAACGTAAAAAAATCTATTTGTGTATATATATATACCTGTGTGGAACTTGTTCTTGTATTTGTACATTACCACGTACCACATTAATTTAGTTGGTACTTTTGGTATGATTGGGCTGGAATGTTACAGTGATTAACTTAACCATTGACAATTTTACTGAACTTTTATATGACGCCCTAACTTTTACTTACAAACACCTTGAAATTTGAACTTGGTAATGAAATGACGCGGATGCTCCTGAAATCAAAATCCACTGTTAAACGCCGCCGCCGCCGATGAGGTACGAAAAATAAATAAAAAATTGACCGCCGCCATTGAACGGCGACCGACACACATACGGCGTCACCATTCAATGGCGACTGCCGCTCATGACCATCGTCGTTCAATGGCTACGGTCATGACCGGCCGTCACCGTTGAATTGTCACTATTATTACTAATATTTACTAATTCACCTTAATTAACATGACTAATTATTAATTTCCAAATTCATCTTATTTATCATAACTAATTATTAATTTCTAAATATTAATTAAATAAATATTCAATAAGTTTTTAATTATCAAATTAATTGTTACTATATTTATTAATTCACCTTTATTAGCATGACTAGTTACTAATTTCCAAATATTAATTAAATAAATATTCAATTAATAAATATTTAATTATAAATTCACTAAATTAAATCATACTAATTATATTTTAATAATAAAAACATAATAATTAAAAAATAAAAAAGGATTCGTCATTGAATGGCGACGCCGTATGTGTGCCGGTCGCCATGCAATGACCACTCTCCCTTTTTTACTAAATTCGTACCTCAGCATCGGCCGGCAACGAAGTCCAACGATAAATTTTGATTTTAACAATATGCGCGTCATTTTACGTACCAATTTCAGATATTAGAACGTTAAATAATAAAAAATAATTTTTTTATAACAATCTCCCAATTTTATTACTAGTAAAGACCCTACCAATTATTGCGAAAAACTTTGAAATATTTCAACAGCTCCGCGGGCTATTTTCTAGTATATCTTTAAAGGACAATATTTAGATGCAACCCTGGTTGCCCGGTTCCCCTGAAACCTGTCCACGTTTTCACCATTTTATTGGCATCATTTGTTTTCTTTTTGGTTTTTTAAAATCATCTATTACTTGACGGAAATTATCTAACAGAAGAAAAAAAGGCGAGGTTTTGGTCATGTCTCTCTCCCTTCTCTCTGTATCCAAATTTCGAACTATTTCTTTTGATATTTTTTCAGATCATCAATCAAAGCCTCTGCCTTTTGCATAAGTAAATTAGAGATTGAGAGCTCAAGAAGATGATGAAGCTTTGCACTTTCAAATCTAGAACACTTAATTCTCCAGGCGACCACGTAGCATCCCCTTCCGTTGTCCCGTCGCCTCCACAGCCACTGCCGTCGCGAAAGGAGCTTCCCACATCAATTTTCTTATTCCCATGTCTTCGTTTTTTTTGGAAATCTAGATCTAGAGCATCGATCGCGCTCGGAGAAACTCAATGGAAGTTTTTTTTACGAAATCAGCACGAAGCTGTTCTTTCTTTGGTCCATGAATTCACGCTGCTATATCATAACATGAGAATGGAAGAAGAAGAAGAAAGGGGACGACCAGAAGAGAACAATTAAAAAAAATCAATTTCTCTCACTTTATCTCTGCATCTGTCCTTTTTATGATTATATTAAAGAGAGAGACATGAGCAACGTTAGTTTTTCCGTTTGATAATTTTTGAGGATTACTATTTAACGTCTTAAATTTTGAATATAAAAGTTTTTAAAATTTTGTAAAGATGATATTATATTTTACATTTCATCCATTTCGGTTGGTATAGAGTTCAGCCTTTCACCCTTTCCTGCTGGCCTGATCGATGGTCGAAAAAACCGGCTGGCCGGCGAATATGCTAGCCTGAACGGGTGGCCTGCCGATCCCCTATGCTGCTGAAGCGGATGGCCGACCGAGCTTTTCTATTCTTTTTTGTTTTTGCGATTTTGAGTATAAGGTTAATTCAACGGGACCATTATTACTGCGATTAGAAGGTATAATCACACATAAAACTAATCCGAAATAAAACTAAACATATGAAGTCAGACATACCAATAAACTAAAATAACCGAACAGACGAGTCTCTGAGGTGAGAGTACATATGGAAAGGGTACCCTGAACCCAAACCCTAAACCTTATAACCCTAAACCCTAAACTCTATAACCTTGAACCCTAAATCATAAAACGATAAATCCTAAATTCTAAAATCATAAACTCTAAACCCTAAACCCTAAAAATGACAAGCGTACAATGAAAGGGTACCCCAAACCCAAACCTTAAACCCTAAACGCTAGAACCCTATAACCCTATAACGTAGTATATATTGTCATATTAAACCGATAGTTGGTGACAACATAAAGAATTAAGCTATAATTAAAATATAATGTATAATTTACTTAATTATGATAAAATGATATTTTTTAACAAACTACTACTTAATTACACGTTAATGTTGTAATGTAGCTTATTCCAGCATAAAATTCGCATTTTGCTAACCTATGTTGACTTAATACACAATTTCCTAACAAAATTAATTATTAGTAATCACATTATCACAATATAAACTTATCAATTGATTATTAAACTAATTACTAAGTCCTTAATTAATTTCAGTAATAAATTATCTACATCAATTCAATTAATCACTAATAATTATACTAATTAATCACTAACAATTACACTAATTTTCGAAAACACCAATTACACTAATTATTCACTAATAATTATACTAATTAATTATTTGAAATTTTTAAAAGAAACTGTAAACCCTAATTAATTACATAAATTAGTTCATTGAAATTAAAAAAATTAAAGGGCTGACCGGCCCCCGGTTTCGGTTGGAAACCAGCCCAGCAGGTCGCTAGTTTTGGCTAAAGTAGCAGCCAGCCTTGAAGTCGTTCTCTGGGCACTGCTTCGGCTGAAACTGGCTGCCGGCTGGGTGGTTTCCAGCCTTAACCGGCGGCCTGCCAGCCCTATAATCCCTTTTTTCGATTTCATATCTTCACAGAAGTTTCACGGATCTTCGATATCTTCTTCGAAACTTTGTTTGTGAGTGTTTGTGCGTGTTTAAGTTAGTCGATATACACAACTTCTTGTATGGATTTTGATTTTTTTCGAAAGGACAATAACACAATTTACTCAATTTAGAGTGTTGTTTAATTCGTAAACTAAGACGTCGTTTAGAGATTCAAATAAATTTCCGTCCAAGATTTTAAAAAACAAAAAAAAAACACAAATGCTGCCAATACAATTGTGACACATGGGCAGGTTTTAGGGGAACCCTAAAACCAAGGCTGCATCTAAATAGTGCCATCTTTAAAATGCATATATTTATAGTACACTAATGCTATGTTTGACAACAAAATTTTTTATAGGAATTTGGACATTTTTTATCCGAATTGGAATCTCATGATTTCTATGTTTGGTATGATAATTTTGGATGGGAATCTGTTTTTCAATTAAAATCATGATTCCAATCAGCACATGAACTGAATTTCTGATAGATAACCTATGGATTCTTGGATTCTATCCCCAAAATATACACATGCTGCCCTTGTAGTTCTCTAATATTACAAAATTTCCATTTGATATAACAGATCAAACCCTATTCTGTTTGTGCGAGAGAAATCCGAACTCGCACCTCTCATCCCAACTCTCATTGCAGCTCCGATCTTGCCATCGCAGCTATGATCTTGCTCAATCTGAATCCACCTTCGCAGCTCTGATCGCCTCTGTAGCTCTCTGGTCGGCATGCCTGATTAGATCTTCACATTCCTAGCTCCACTTTTGTAGTTCTACCTTCACAGCTCCGATCTCCGGTCATCTCTTCCGCCATCTCACCGGTCATTTCTTCCGTAACCACTCCAATCATCTCTTATGCAACCTGGTATATTCCTTTTAGACCCTATTATTGTATTTTATTATTTGTTACTATTCTTGTTTTTTTTCCGAAACTTTGAAATTTATTCGACCTATTTGCAGGCTAATTGAGTATTAATGGTTTACCTCTTGACGGAAAAGGAGAAGAAATAGAGAGAACCCAGATTAGCATAGCGACACCAAGATTTACCTCTTCGAGTTTTCTCAGTTCAAGTATTCCTTTCGATTGATTACTTGTTATTGTATTATGTATGTTGAAATTTATCTGATTTAAATACCTGTTTATCTTCCCCAGTTTATACGTATTTATGTAATCCTTGTTTATCTCCCCCAATTTAAACGTATTTATATAATCCTTGTTTATCTCCCCCAATTTAAACGTATTTATATAATCCTTGTTTATCTCCCCCAGTTCATGAGCATACAACTTAGTTCATAATCTGTTGGTATTATGTGAGATCTAGATTATTGTTTTCAAGTACTCTACATTTCAAGTTATTCTTCTTACATGATTTTTTGTAAACTTTTTAAACTTTTTCAATGAGATTGTCTTTTAAACGTAGAAGGAAGGTTGTTCTTGTAGTGACCCTCTTTATGAACTTCATTATGTTTTGTGTGGCGCTCGTAGTTAGAGCTTGCGAACTAATATACAAACGAGCGTTAAATCTTAGACCTCGAGCTATCTCGTTCAACATTGCTCTTCGTCGCCAAAGAACAAGAAATCATGCTATGTATATCGCGACCATAAATTCATATCGCTCAAGTTATGAAGATATTCAAATGAATCGAGTGATGTTTAGAAACCTATGTAGCATGCTTGAGACGGGGGGTTGGGGGTTGGCACATTCCACGTATATGGATATAAATGAAATTGTAGTGATCTTTTTATACACAATAGCTCACAACCATAAAAATAGAGTGTCATAGAAGAGGTTCGGCCGGTTGGGGGAAACAATTAGTAAACATATTCACCGTGTTCTTCATGCCATATTGAGGTTGGCATTAATTTTACTCTGCAAACCGCAACCTATCCCTAAGAATTATGATGAGTTTCGGTGGAAGCACTTTAAGGTGACCCCTAAAATTATATCCCTCGCATTCCTACCTCGTATTTATACTCAACATTCCAACACTTTGAGTGATTTTATGTTTAGAATTGCTTAGGGACAATTGACGGGACATTGTTTAAGGTGCGAGGATGGCTAATCAAGTCATGTATCTGCTGAATGAATATGAAGAACCAACGACCGTTTGTATTTTCCGTCTCCCCTGCTTCTCCTGTAACTATTCCTCTCTCCTTCTTATCTTCTTCACTTTTCTTTATTCCAGAAGCTGACTATCTTCTTCATTTCTTCTTTGCTTTTTTCTCATTTCCATTCCCATGGAGCCAAGCATGTCTGGGTTCATTGTTACCTACAACTAGATTTCCACTTCATGGTTACAAGGCTTTTCCCACAAGCCCTTCTAAATATCTATCTTTTCATGTTTTGTTTTCTGTGGCTTTCATGAACGGATTCGTTTCGCTAATGCATAATGGTGGATGAGTATTTGTCGACCAGCTTATGGTAGGGAATTTTGTGTTTTTTTTACTGCTGCAAAATAAATGAGTTCATAGACTGTGAGCAGAGTGTAAGAAATGTTGTTTTGAGGTAGTGAATTATTCTCTTGAATGTTGATAAAGGCAAACAGTCCATTGCTTATGGCTCCACCTCTTTGACAAAATGTATTTGATGGTGTTGTTGGTAAAGTGGATATGTATTAACATGCACATCTTTGTTTGATTTGCTTTATAGAATCGCAAACCTTACAAGGGTTTGAATCGAGTTCCAATTGCAAGATATGATGATCTAGAAATCATATATGGCAACTCAACTGTAACTGGAAAGGGAGTAAGGGTATTATTGATTCTGTACCTATCGAGGACGATATATTTGATATTGACATCATGAAGGCTGGAAAATATTTTATGCAGTGCGGAGTTATGAAGTTAATGCTACCATGGAAGTTGTAGAAGAGATTGACAAAGGGGTTGAGGAATCAGAAGCTGCACAATAAGAGGCGTCGTGTTGGCAAGGCTGAGGCTAAATCGACGAGTGTTGGAAAGGAGCTACTTGATGGATTGAAGCCAATCATGGAGGTTTTTGTAATCTTGGGAGAAGCGCTATGAGGTGAAATTGTTGTCGAACAGGAACCGGTGCAGGTTGAGCTGGCTAGAAAGCGCAATGATGTACAAGAGGAACTAGAAAAGCTAGATGGATTATCTGCCATTGAGAAGATGCAAGCGGCCTTAATTCTCGTTAAAAACGTACCGAAGTTGGAGTTATTTTATCGCCAAAAAGATAATATGCGAGAGCTTTTCGTCAAACATCTTCTTTGTCAATTTTAAGATGTTAAATTTTCCCATTTTCTATGAACATCAACAGCGTATTTTACTTGATCACAGCATAACACTACTTGGACCTGTTTTCGATGCAGGGAGGATCTGAAAGAGTAGGCAAGAATATTAACAAGGAGGATTGTTGCTGGTTTTGTTTGATGAACAAGTAGTGATGTAGGTAATTTAGTTCGTTGGGTGTAAAACGTTTGAGTTTATGTTGATGAACGGATTATAAGTCGACATAGTGGTGTAGGTAATCGTTTATGTAGAACTATTACTAGTTAATGGAATGTTGGCAGCTTGTAATCCATTGCTATTAGTTAGGTAATAATCCATGATTAAGGGTATTTTGGTCATTTGAATTATTATCCAATGCTTAGATTCCATCCGAGTTTCCCATTCATTTGTGTATCCAAACAAAAGAATTTAATGAATTCTAGGAATTGATCTTGGATTTTAAATTCTTAGAAATCACTCACATTCTTATTCCATGCCAAACATTACACAACATAATACAAAACCACATATACAAATTTTCAAAGCAGCCGTATATATATAATCACACGTGCGTCCAATATAGATAGCGATCCGTAAGTGTGGACTGTAAGTGTGACATCCCAATATAGATATAGAACCCTAAGTATGACAACAGATGATTAGTCCCAATGGTCGACGGCCATGACGGTGCTGAGATTCACAGGAGAAATATAGTCAGGCGGACCATAGAACATCTGGTCGACTAGCAAGTCGACAGCCCTCTGAGTAGGATAGACTGAATCCCAGAAGACAAAAACATCACGGTCAGGGCACAAGTCCGACGCCACCGTGCACCGCCCTTCTCCATTGTAAGCCCCCTGCCCGCAACACGCCACCTTCGATGTAGCAAACCCTGCATTTCATATTTATTATATATAACACCCGATTGAATGATTCTATATAAATATCCAAATTTAAATGAATGACTTTATACCATATGCCCTAGGATTGCTGACGAGATCATTGCCGGAGGAAAAGGCATTGGCGCAGATGTAGACTTCGGAGCCGAGATCGGCGTTCATTTGGGTGGTCAGCTGAACCAACCGTGCGTTGTAAGAAGCCACGACGGTCTGCAGCTCCTCATCGCATCTGTCGTCCCTCCTCTTCCTGTTGGCGGCCAACACTTTCGGGTAGCAACCCACCGGACCCGTCCCCTTCACCAGAATGCGCCGGCCGCCTAGCTTGTACATCCTCTGGAATCATATATATACACAGTTGATAGATCATTAATTATAACGCAGACCATTTAGTTACGGTTAATTGTTAAAACCGGTTAACTTATCATCTTCGATCCATTGATTGGTTAATTTAAAATAATTAACTCGGTTAATTGGTTAAAGATTTAAGACTTTTTAACCGACTCTCGTTATAATTATACCTATTTTAAACCAAACTAACTTACTTCGATTGTTAGTTGGTGATTAATTAACCAATCATTATCTATTTGTTAATTAGTTTACCTATATTTTTATAGAATTCTAATTAATTAATTAAATGTTGTCAGTTATTGACCGTCCCAACCGACTCTCATCCCCTAATTAAGTAGTTATTTTCATGAAATCATTAAGGGCAGGGTTTTTTCCGGGATTTGGGGCTAATTCCGGAGTTGAGATGCCTATCAATTTTGTCGGATAGTTCTTTTGTAGCCACAAATCGGCATCCTTGATTCCGTCGAATTCGAGAGTTTAATTCCGCCTAATTCCAGTAGTCAATTTCCACTCGGATAGATACGGATTTCCCAAATCCAGTTGGCCTTGAGTCCAAATTCCGACGAAATTTCGAATTCCGGGAAAGATTAGAGGTTGTGGAGCGCAAAACGTGACTTAATTATGAGTTCAAGTGAATTAATTAAGCTGGCATCGCATTCACGTACTATGAGGATCTTCTTGTACTCCAAGAGGAGCAAAGTGACAAATTCACTCGGTAGGCCATCGAACGGGCGGCGATAGTCGGCCGGTGAGCGGTTGCCTTCGTCATCTAGGTAGTAGTAGAAGTTAAGGAAATCCATGCCGCCGATGGAGACCATGAACAATGATTTCTCTATGAAGTACTGGGTTTCTTCCTCTCCGATCATAGCCACCACCCGTCGCCGGTACTGCTCGAAGTACAAGAACTGCTGGTACATCCTTATTAAACTTCCCTATATATATTCAACATATCTATAATTAATTACCCTATCATTATTAAATCAAAATTGATGTTAAGAGTGAGGGAAGACTTACAAACTGAACACCAGTGGCATTCAGAAGTCCAATTCCAGCAGAGCAAAAGCTAGTTCCTCTAAATAGCCATTCACCGCTAAGCTCTGGGCTCAAGTACGGCAGTATGTACCCCAACCCAACTTTTTGACCTGTCCCATTCCACATTAATTGATATTTTAGTGACAGTACACAATAGTCACCTATAATAAGGAAAAATGGTCACTGAAATTTTTTAGTGACAGTCGAAGAATGGGCCACTAATTTCTTGGTCATTAAACGTACCAGTGACCATAAATTCAATAAATGGTGACTAAATTTATTGCAAAATACATGTTACAATAAGTAGGTTAAATTAATATGGATTAATTAAATGTTACGTACTGATGCTGTCAATGAGGATGCGGCCATTAGAGAAGTGCCCCATGGGGCGGCGGGAGGGATAAAAGTCGATCCCATAAGGCGGGTAGTCAGCACGATATTTGGTGGCTAAGTAATTGTTGTTTCCAGTGTCACATTCTGCATCGCCGAACCCGAAGATGGCCCTTCTTCCGCCACCGGCTACCAAACTCGAAGTCATGAGGCCGGCCATGGCGGTGACGACCATGATGGTTAGAGCTAGAATGGAGGATGCCATGGTTGATTAGCTGCTGGGTTAATGATTTGTAGAGTTTGGTGTTGTGATGTTAATATATGTGCTAGCATAAGGCGTTATATATACACGTACATGCATGGTTGTTAGTTCGGCTGGGGAGGATAATGAATTCCTTTCAGTATGTCAACAGAATAATTAATTACCGATTGATCATAAGATATAGTTAATTCTATACGTAATGTTTGCGGAAGGTAGCAAGGATTTTCATTTGTAATTGTTGATGTGGTGAGATTTAGCTAGGGCTTAAAACATCACAAGTTACAAACAGCCGGCGGATGTGGGGTGGCTGTCACTGGTTACGTTGGAGCCCTCGTCATTCGTATATACATCTTTTGAACTAGTTATTTTTATGTTATAGATTTGGTCCATGGTTACAAACTATAGTATTAAATAAATAAATCTAGCTAGATTTATTCAATACCTCTAATTTGGCCTAGCTAATATTTTTGTTTCTTCAATGTCGTTTGCCCTCTGACTCTGAATCAAGATCAAGGAGTATGAAACCATTTTGCGGAATTAAGTAGAAATTTAGACGGTTGAATTCCCCTCATGTTTTAAGGATTTATATTAATCGAGATAAGATGGTTATTCCATATTTAATTTATTTTTTGACATTTTAATTTTCACCACCCAACCAACTCGGGTCATTAGAGTTTAGACCACCAACTCCGGTTGTTGAGTTTCCTAATAAGTTTTATGACGACTCTGACCTCAGTTAACACATTTTTTTTCCACTCATGTGTACAACAAAAGTTTCCTACTTATAGTAGGATTAGGAGACATATTCCAATATAAGCAGTGTTTAAATCTCGTACAAAGTATGTACACATATTTTTATTATTTTGTATAAACGGCGTACAAATTTGATATAAAGTGTGTACACCGTACACTGTTTATATAAAATGCAATGCATTTATATATGTGTATGTATTTTAATTTGTATGAGATTTGTACCGCGTTTATACAAAATGTAATACACTTTATAATCTATACACTTCGGAATACTCGGCTTACCTTCATTATAGAATCATTGGGAAGGAACTATTCTGCTTTAAACGGACTAGAAAGAGGAATTAGAATCGCGAAGAAGGGACAGTTCAATATAAGAATAAAATGAAGATTGTACTATTGTAGTTATTGAAAAATGTATGGTTAATGTAGCATTTTATATATTTTTTTATGGTTTCTGGGTTTTTTCAACTCCTTCATATTCTGTTCAGTTGAATTTTGTGACCTTGGCCCAAACCACTCAGAACCGAGCCTAGTGATCGGCTCGAATTGGCACAGACTGAGCTGATCACGACCCTGTTCAAGTCAGTACGAAAATGCTGCGTTCCGTTGCGTCTCACTTAATATAAAAGGCAACTCCTCCTTTTGTCTTTGGAAGTAAAACGATTTAAACCGCTCACCTTCTCTGAAACATCAAAATTAGGGTTTATGGATTGCTCTAGCTTTTGCTATTGCTTGATCGTCATCGAAGCTCCTGCTGTTGCTTTGAGACCTCAAGGAAAGCTTTTTCTCTGTGTTTCCTCCTTGTAATTCATGTTTTAGTTGGTGTAAGTTCAGTCGTTGCTCCAATTGTTCTGTTGGAGTTGTTTGTTGTGCTTGTAAACGGATTCTTGCTACATGATCTAATGAATTCCTGACTGAGTCTCCCCTTCTGAGACTCCACTGATTAGAGTCTTTAATTTTTGGCCTTAATATCGTGAACAAATCTTGTGTTCCTTATGGCTTTCGTTCGATTTGTGCTGCGCTTTAGGATTTAGCTTGCAATTGTTCTCCGCTCGTCACCTTGCTCGCTTAAATAGTTCATTTTCTATGTACATCAGACGGTTTATGTTAATATCAACCACATGCTGCATTAATGCATTCCCTCTACGCTTGCTACTCGAAAGGCCGTTTGTTGGTGTGTTATTTGTTGTCACGGTTGAACAATGACTATGTAATAAATTTAAAGCTCCACAACATCGTGCAAGCCTTTTGTTCTAGTTATATTATAAAGTTGTAAGTACATATGCAATTAGTCACACCCCTTCACACCCGTGACATGATCCAAAATACATGTACTGCTTACAAACTTCAAGTACTCATTCAAAACAAAACAAAATGCTTCAAAGTATTCAAATATAGTTATAGGTAGTGTCCAATACAAACATAGGATCATAGAAGTCCTGAAGCCGACAGTAAATCATTAGGTCCAAAGATCGACGGCCATGATGGTGCTGAGATTCATAGGAGAAATGAAGTCCGAAGAACCATAGAAGACCCGATCGACTACCAAGTCGACAGCACTCTGTGTAGGATGGGCCGAATCCCAGAAGACAAAAACCCGACGATCAGGACAAAGTTCCGACGCTACTGTGCATCGCCCCACTCCATTGTAAGGCCCTTGCCCGCAACAAGCCACATTCGATACAGTAAACCCTAAACATACAAATTATCCAATAAATCCCCAGTTCGATTGACTCACAACTTGATTTTACTAAATTTTTAAAAAATTCATAAATGATTAATTTACCATATGCCGTGGGATTTTTTATCAAATCGGTGGCCAACGAAAAGGTATTGAAGATAATGAAGACAGTAGTGCCAATAGCAGAGTTCATTCGGGTGATCATCTCAAGTACTCCTGCGTTGAACGTGCTCAGAACCAACTGCAACTCCTCATCGCAACCGTCCCTCGTTGTCTTCTTCCTCTTTGTCGCGGCGGTGGCCAAAACCTTTGGATAGCAACCCACCGGTCCCGTCCCCCTCACCAGAATCCGCCGACCTCCTAGATCGTACATTTTCTGAAATTATAACCCCAAAATAAGATACCTTTTGTTATAGTAATTATTAGTTAAGTTTTTTCTATGAAATTTGATAAATGGTTTGTTTGGTCGGTGGAAAATTGGATCGGGACAAATAAGTTTGGGCACCAACGTACAATGAGGATCTTTTCGTACTCCGAGAGGAGCAAAGTAACGAATTCATTCGGACGGCCATCGAACTGGCTGCGATAGTCAGACGGTGAGCGGTTGTCTTGGTCGTCGTCTAAGTAGTTGTAGTAGTTGAGGAAATCGTTACCCCCCAGGGAGAATACAAAGAATGAGCCCTCTATTAATTCCCGAGTCTCCTCCTCTCCGATCATCGCCGTCACCCTCCGGCGGTACTGTTCGAAATACAGGAACTGCTGGTACATCCTTATTAAATTCCCCTATATAAAATTAATTAATCACCATCATGTCATATATCATATAACAAATGTTAAGAAAAAAAATAAACAAAGGTGGACGGAAGACTTACATACTGAACACCAGTGGCATTGAAGATTCCGATTCCAGCACAGGCGAAACTAGCCCCTCTGAGTAGCCATTCACCGTTGAGCTCTGGGCTCAAGTACGGCTGTATGTACCCCAACCCAACTTTTTGACCTGTCCCGTTCCACATTAATTCAAATTTACCAACGTACGTAATTTATTAATACCACTACAGAAATATGTAGTTTTAGTGACCGTAAAAGAGTCACAAGAACACTGAAAATAAGCAAAAAATGGTCGCTGAACTGTTTTAGCGACTGCTTCCGAAGGTCGCCAGTAATTTATTGGTCATACAGTGACCGTAAATTAACAGTATAGATTAATTAAATGTTACGTACTGATGGCGTCGATGAAAATGTGGCCATTGGACATGCGGCCAGTGGGGCGGCGGATTGGATCAAAATCGATCCCATAAGGTGGAAAGTCAGCGCGATACTTGGTGGCCAAGTAATTGTTGTTTCCGGTGTCGCATGCTGAGTCACCAAACCCAAAGATGGCCCTCCTCCCACCGGCTTCCACCTTGGCTACGAAACTAGAAATAATCACGGCTATGGCGGCAATGATAACGAGGGCTGAAATGGTTGTCATGGTTGAGAAGTGCGCAGACATAGGAGAAGAGTGTAGCAATAGCTAGGTTGATTAGTTCTACAATTTGGTGGTATATATGATGTTGTATATATATGGCAGAGGTAGCTCATTAGTACATGGCTACACCATGGATTGTTAGTTTGGTTGTCATGCGGAGGAGAATGACGTTTGATTCTGAGGGGATGATGATGAACTCCTTCAGCATCGTCAACGAACTGAACTGATTAACGACCGACGTGAATCTGTGAGATATAGCTAATTTCATACGTAATGTCTGCTAGCAACTAGAGGGTAGCAAAGGATTTTCATTTTTAATTGGTGATGCAGTGAGATTCATTCTTTTAGTCCCTCCATTATAGTTACAATTACTGATACCAGCTAGAATTACGACAGAAGCATTGTAGTCCAAGTGAATGAAGAGGAGTCTGGATACCACATCTATCAGCTGCCCTAATTAATGGTGGCTCGGTTGATCAAATCAATGAGCCGACTCAAATAGAAGCCTGTGAGTTTACTCGATCACTAGCTCGAAACATAACTCATTAGTAGGCTCGATTCAAAGCTGATAGAGATGCTAGTAGTTAGCATTATTATAGAATTGATGATGAAATATTTAGGTATGTGTTATCCTGTTAAAGAGTATATATATATATATATTGTGCGGTGCATGATTTAATTTCAGTTAACAGTGCACACATGCAGAAAGCTTCAAGCTTCAAGATCAGAGATTTCAAAATCTTATAAACCTCATAAACTCTGTTCAGACTCACTTTTCCTAGCAACAGCTACAATGCACTTGCGCGTTCTTCTAGAGCCCTCTTTACCGGTAATATTCACCAGCTCCTTGCAGTATAACAGCTACTGTTTTGACCGCCTCGACTGTATTTGCAAATACCATACTTCGACCACCATGATTACTACACGTTTCAGATTTTATGTTCTTGCTTCAAGGCCTCTATGAGTGTAGCCACCTGGCTAACACTGGTTGAACTCTCATCTCATGCTTTTTCACCAATAGTTTCAAAGTGGTTTGTTGAAGAAACGAGTAGATAGGAGAGAATCAATACAAATCTTCCTTTGGAATTTGTCAGTACGATCCTATCTCTTGCCTGGAAAAAGTCTGCCTTCAACAGATTCTTAAGTTCGCCACAACTACAAGACTCAAACCAGCTGAACAATAATCCTGTCCTTACCAGCTGCATCATGTTCACCCAAGAATCTGAAAAATGACGAACAAGGTGATATACCCTGAAACCAAGACCAAACTAAGTCAGCCTCCACGTTCATCGTTCATGAACTAAAACTTACATTATACGAGCATCAGTACATCTACAGTCGTAGGCGGCATCCACATTGGATCTATCTTTTGGAGATAAACTGGAACTCAGATTCGTTACCAATGAACCATACCATTCCTTCACTTTTTTTCAAGAACCGTGAACTTCTATCAAAACAACTCTATGCTTCCAGTTCAGCACGATTGCATGAATAGTATGTGTAATTCCAATACAAATAGACATTAAACAGCCGTTGATGGTAGTGGGGTGCACTCCAGCAATCCACTAATAGATATTTAGGTAACGGGTGTAAAGGTTAACACTCCAAAAATTTCACGTTTTAAGCGAAAGCCCTTACCACCAACCATAGCAACCATCAGTATTTGCATCATCACGAATACAAATTGTACGCTTCCATCATCAAGCAGACAAGCGTGCTGTCGGCTGCTGAACTTCCAGTTCCCACAGTTAAGTTAATTAGTCCTCTAAAAAGAACAGTAAGAAGTCAATCACCTGATGCAGAACTTGATTACCTAAAGTCAATCTCTTTAGAGAAAAATTTGAGGGACTCAAGCAACATTAAATAGATGTCCTTCGATGTTCGGAACAAACCCCTTCTCTACCATTTCTTCTTTAACAATCTCATAGGTTAGGCGATTTGGCACCAAACCCTTCTCCAGCATCTCATTAAGAAGTGTATTGGCATATTCCAGCTTACCCTTCTTACAAAACCCCCTTATCAGCACATTATAAGTAGCAATATTTGCCTTCTTCCCTTCGCCCTCCATCTGCGCCCTAACTTTCAGTGCCGCACGTAGATTTCCTTCGATGCAGTAGCCATCGATCAAAGTGTTGAACGTCACATGAGTTGGACTTACTCGCTTCTTGACCATTTCATCCAACAGCTTTGCTGCCTTTCCGGACTCTCCTTTCTTGCACAGAGAATCTATTAGTATGTTATATGTTACAACATCAGGTCTCAAGTCCTTGCATTTCATATCTGCCATAATATATTTCACTTCCTCTGCTTTTCCTTCTCTACACATACCAGAAATCAAGCAATTGTAAGTCGAAACATTAGGAGAAACCATCTTCTTCGACATTAACACACGCAGTGAAAATGCCTGCTCCATCTCCCCATCCTTGCAAAAGGCATCAATCAGTGTGTTACAAGTCGTCACATTAGGAGCTATTCCTTGTTTTTCCATATCATCAAACAGCTCACTTGCTTCTTTCAGCATCTTGTTCTTGCAGAAGCCATTTATCAGTACATTATGAGTAACAACATTTGGTTTTACACCTGAACCAACCATTTGCTCCCATAAACCAAGAGCCTCGTCGATTTTCCCACCACTACATAACCCATTAATCAATGTATTGTAGGTAATTACGTTTGGTTTCAAACCTTGCTGTTCCATTTCAGCAAACACCTTCATAGCAGCCGAGACATTATCATCTTTACAAAACCCATCAATCAGAATATTGTACGTCACTTCATTGGGATGAACTCCATTTGATACCATCTCCTTCAAGATTGCATCTGCTTTATACATCTTCCCTATTCTACCCATTTTGCATTGCCCGTCAATGAGACTATTGTAAGTAATCGCATTAGGAGAAACACCCAACACCTTCATGTCCTCAACTACATCACGAGCCTTGTTTAACTTCCCAGCTTTACACAAACCGTTAATCACTATATTAAAGGTAATCGAATTAAGCTCAATCCTCCTCTTAACCATCTCCCTGTACATAAACTCTACACGGCCACTTTCACCATCTTTCACCAAAGCATTCAACAATGGATTGCAAGATAGCGCCGATAATCTAAACCCATAGTCACCAGCTCTCTTAAAAGCCTCGAACCCCAATTGTGCTTTCGAGTTATACACATAAGCCAATACCAGCATATCAACTATCACCGATCTAACCTGAAACGAACCACTGGAAATCGAAACTGAATGAAGAATAGAAGAAACTGAATATTTCTCATTCCTAACAAATAAATGCAGAAAAGACCTGATCTTTGGGTAACAGTTGGCATAAGCAAGAGAATGCAAGACCCCAAACGTGTCCTCCAAAGAGTAATTCAGGTTCAGCTCTCTATGTGACCAAATGAAGTAGCTGAGAATTAGCTCAGGTTTAGCTCCAGAATCGAGTAAATCATGGAGGAGAGACTTGGGGTCGGAGGAGGAGGCTTGTAGAAGAAGTTTCAAACTGGACCAATGTTGTCTCGATATGAGCTCAGTAGCATTCGAGAGGCTTTCATTCGTGGAACTGAATAGTCGGGAAAATCCATGATTGTTAGTCCGGGAAATGGAGACGAGAGAGAACCTTCCAAGGGGAAGACACTGTTTCAGGCTCATTAGCCCTAGAAAAAAAATCCAACTTCTTCCCTGCAATCCTCAGCTCCGTTGAACAGCTTTCATGGATGTCTAGACACTAATTAACGACTATTATGAGATGGGGATACATGACCAGAAAAATATAGTCTAGTGGATGGAAAGGAACCTAATTGAGCAGAGCAATAAAGAATCAGCGAGCACCGCCAAAAAGTGTGCAAAGGAATCGCTTAAATGAATGCCGAAAACAAGATTCGGAGACGAAGAAGAGCAGTCCACAAATTGCAGGGAGACGACTGTTGGGAGAAGCAAACGACGGAAAACGGCGGAGCAAGGAAGGGAAGGCGCAATGTAGTAATTTACCTTCCAATCCGGTAACTCGAACCCACCCACCCCAACCGGCTATCGTTCCGAGAGACGGTTCCGAGAGGCGGTTCCGACAGATCGTGGGCCGTTGGATCAGGCTACTTTTCGGTCAACTTTCATCCAACAGTTAGAAAGGAGTCAAACGAATTGACTCGAATTGGGGTAGTTTCGGAACAAAAAATTGGAAAAGATCACATCATTGTACGAGCATGTTATGTCGCTAATACGAACAATTTAACGGGCTCGTTATGTAGTTGTTACTTCCACATTACGAGTAGTTGAATTCATCATCGTTATATCCAGTTTACCACCCTTTTTGACAAACCAAACGTAATATTATTACTGCTCACAAGTAACACACGTTGTTCAAATCGTTCAATAACCAGTCGGGAGGGCCTCCTCCGAACATGGATTCAGTCAAGTTAATCGAATGACGCGCCACAAGATGTGCCACCCGATTACTATTCCTCCTAACCCACACAACCTTGAAACTAGGTCAAAGCACAAGTACATCTTGGCATTCTTTAATCACTTTACCGAACTTCGTTCGATCAACTACTTCCCGCGTCAATGCCACCTTCACCACCAGTGAATCAATTTCAAACAAAACATTGGTCTCACGTATCCACATGGTCCAGAGGGCAATATTTTGTTCGAAATTGATTCGCAAGTGGTGCAGGTGGCATATCACTTTTTTATATCGGTGATATATACACTTTATGAGTCTATTATGCGTTTTTTATTATGTCATTTTAATAGGCTCATTATGTCGACTTCATATGTAAATTGTTATATCCATGTTACGTCATTATTATATTATTATTATGTCACTATTATATCCAGTTTACATGAGAAGAGTATAAAGATAAGAGAAAGAAGTTGAAAAAAAAGAGAATATTCTTGAATTCCTTTTATATCATTTCATCCGTTAAATTAAAATTGACAAAAATGATTTCGAACCGCTGGAACGGCTATCAGATCAATTGGAGAGAATTGCCTCTCGAAAGGATAGCAATTTCGCATCCAACCAAGAAGGGATAGGTGGGACTGTGGGAGTCATTCGGTTTGTGGGCTAGAAGCCGTTTGGTTTTGGTCAGTGGGTCGGTAAAATGAATTCCAAACCTCTTAGCATTAACTACCCGAGTTGAGTTTAACTCAACCCATTTCTGATTGGGGTTGTTCAATTTTCGCTCTTAATATATATAAATGTTGGCGGACGATCCGGTGGAAATATGTACTTAATATAAACGCCACATGACATAAAATCATCGGTTGGATATTTTCAATTAAAAATAATGCTGAATTAACACTCCAATATATAAAAAAATACAACTAAATCACCTAAATTTATTCAATTTAATCCTGTCAACTTTCCTTCCATTATTTCTATTAAATTTTACTTCTCCTTTTTCGTTATCTCATCTTCTCTCTTCTTCGCCATTTAATTCAGACCTGCTCTCAATAAAAAACATAGTCCATTCGAGAGTATGCCTCCAGGAGTCCTTGCAATTAATGCGAAGATGAACACGACATGATTCAATCCCTGCATCCCCTACACCCAAGAGGAACAAGTGTCAGCATTATTATTAGCTATGCAATGTACGGCAGCATATTACGGAGATGTCATGAACACAGTTCTTCAGAGATGCATTTCTCTAGCATCAGGAATCCTTTCTCACTAGAAAACTATGTTATCTTATATCTTTCATCATTTTCTGACTCTTTGGTGGGTCGTATTTTATTAATTCCTTGAGCAGTATACTATCCGGGGCGATGACTATTGAAGTATCTCAATTTTTACATGCAGATGTTTGCTTGAATGAAGACACCTAATTCCAAAGGACAAATGATAGTTTGTACTTATAGGGATGCGTACGGCTTGATTGTTTAGTCAATGATTGGTTGGTTCCTTAATTGAGCGATAATATAGACCATAGAATACACATCATGTTAGTTTCCTCCTCTCTTTAGTAACCAGTTTGATGGGTTGTACTGCAGAATCATTTCGCAGGGAGTCGGATAATGAACTCGATGAACAAAGGATAGAGGTCCCAGCCATCGTATCTTTGCCAGGAAATCAGGTAAATAGACTGGTCATCATTGCCAACATCGAATAGGTAGTAGAAGTGACCATCATCAAAATGACGATGACCAAACTTTTGTCGCGTTTAATTAATTAAAGAAGATGATGAATTGTAAACTCTAACCTTATGAAAAATGGTGTTAAATAACAAATTCGACGGCGACATGGTTAAATTTTCGGGTGATGATATTGTTAATTAACCAAAATTAAGGGTTTCAATGGCATAAACTTAGGAGGGCCAGTCAAAACTCGCCATGTGACTTTTATATCGGGTACACGTTTTTACCAAAGTAAATATGAAAAATTATATGAAGCAAACAGTTAAAAATCATTTCAGTCCGTAAGTCGTAAACATTGAGCGATCGAGTTGGTTTCGACTTTACTGATTTATGACCAAAACTGATTGGTTAATTAGTTTTGACCGTAACAGTAAACGTTTGACCAAGCTCCAAAGTTTTACAGAGTTACAGCTGAGCTGCAACGTGCATGGTGTTTGCATATCTTCACATTCAAGTTGAATCAATCCAGAGCAACATTCCTTTACAATTTCTTCCCATTCCCAAACCATGTGGCTGGCCATTTCTTCTTCATCATCGTCATCACCAATGTGATTTGAAGCCTTCCTGGCCTTTGTTGTCCATCATTGTTTCTATATTCTTCACTGCTACTCTTTCCCCTCCTACCGACTTTGGACCGTTCCAACATCTGCACCTTCCATTCTTCCCTCGCAGTTGGATCTTGCGACAAGTCGCTCTTCCCTCCTGCAATCGGGAAATTCATAAACCTGGAACCATCCTCTGCATCGTTTCTTCCTTCTTCCACAAATCTCCAGCTGTTTGCACGTAACTTTAGATTACATTGGTCATCGTCTTTGTTAACAGACCTTGATTCACCATCTTCAGCATTGGCTACAGTAACATTTCAAGCTTAGAAGGCGTACTCGAAGCATTCGAGGCCTTTGGTCGTCTATGATCGCATTTCAAGCATACCATGTTCCTCCTAAAGTTTATGTAATTGCACCTGCAAAAAAAAAAACCAGCAAAATTGTAACTGCTATGGAGAGGACAATCTAAGGTTTAACTAATGGGATAGGTTTCGAGAAAGGGGGAGACTCACGACTCGCATTCCCATTCTCCAGGATTCATATTCGGAGGTCTTTCTTCGCATTGCAAACATCTTGTGTTCTTGGCAAAGTTCAAGAAATTGCACCTTGTATGGATTAAAACACTCAGTAAGAGGCGAAAAAAGGGAAAAAAAGACACAATCCAACAGACTAACCTTACACAAAGCCAATCGCCTTTCTTAAGGGAAGATGATCTCGATCTTCCCTCAAATGCTTAAGCTTTTCTTCAGAAAAAACATTGCATCGCAAGCATTTGATGTTTCTCGCAAAATTCAGGAACTCGCAGCTAAAAGACACAAGAAACAGACAAAATGTCCGTCAGTAAATAAAGAGTTCCAAGTTATAACAGACAGAATAACTAGTTATAAACAGAGAGAATTTGATGTGGTCAAGTTACTTGGGGCAATGCCAGTAGCCTTGCTTCATGGCAACTTTTGGGGAGCCTTTTTCTTCTGAATTTGAACTGTGCCTCGCGGTTGCTCTTGTTTCACAAATTGTGTTATGCGATCCATCAGAGTCAAGTTGCTGGCCACCATATTCTGCCATTTCTTTCAGCAACTTCCTAACGGATTCTTTCACTGATTTGCTTTGACATGGCTTATTTACCACGGCACCAGAAACAAAATCAAGCCCGTGAGTCATCAAAATTCGCCCACCTTCATCTTCCCGGGCCTTTATGTAGGCCCTGTCACAGTCTCCCCTCAAGTTACAGGAGCTACAAACCTGTTAAAATGCTGGTTTAAGTAAAATGAAACCATAAATGTAAATAGGCAAGGAAAATTGGAAGACTTCTTTCACAAAGATCGGAAGGAGGCAAGGAATGGTACACACATTGCCTTCATCAACACCAACATGGGCACGAAGACGTTTTGCCGAGTTGATAACTTTCCTGTCCAAGGTTGGGCAGCCAAATTTCGAAATGTTCTGGATATCTTCTTTTGAGAAGAACCTGACAACAGAAGTGGAGAGTGTCACGCAAACAAAGTTGAAGCATAAAAACGTCCATATGCACAAATGCCATAAACCAATACTTAGTTCCGTTAAAAAGCTCACAGCTTGGAAAGTAAATCATTAGTAGGGACATCATGAGGGAGATACTAGAAAATTAAGGCCTTAAGTATGTTTGCAAAAAGATGTGGCTACTCACAACTCAAACTCCAACTGTCAAGTAGGGTGGATCAACGCTTCCTACCAATTTAGCAGACATGGTCCTTACGGTGAACCGTGTCCCATCTTGATAGGAGTAGCAAGTAGCCACATGTGTATTTTCATCTCTGGAGGAAATTAACATTATTCATTAGAGATGTCTTATAATGGTCCAAGAGGAAACTCTGTTTTGACATGTCAGTGCTAGAACTTGTATGTATTTTGTCGGTTAATAGTTTACAAATCATATTTCCCAGATTGCTTTGAGTAAAGACTCAACCTTAGGTCATAAAATAAGAGCCATACTATCTCAGCAGTACTCATTGATGAACAATCTCATCTAATTATTTCAAGGAACAATTGTAAGTTGCTCACCACAATGACAAACAAGTTATGGTTCTGAAACCATCCCGAAATCAAACTGGTTCCAGGCATCCGATTCTGTTCATTCCAAACACTCATATAAACCGTAGAGAAAACAAAAGCCAGATTGTGACAGGAAATATACACCAGCAATGATGGCCTATAACCAAAAAAGTATAGAAGAAGCATTGTCCGGCATTACCTTATAAGTCCGAACTGATCACACGTGAAATGAAGGCATGCTGTCCTGATGGTGTTTGTGTCTTTAGGCCCCAATTCCTCATTTTGAAACGGATTTCCATCAGCCTCGTAGTACCCTCTCCGAACCAACAATTCCATCAAATCCATCCATTCAGGCCAAGGGCGTGAAATCTGAAATCCCTCCCCATTCTCCGTACTTTTTTCAGTCCGACTCAGACAAAGACGGCTGAGCTATCTCGTTACTGGATTCGAAGGCCTCAGTCTCACTGGAAAGCAGTCTCAGTCATGAAAAACACCAGTTCGCACCATGCTTATGTGTGCGTATGTACACAGACACACGATCAGCGCATAACAGCTGATACATTGCGGGTGCGTGACTTAAATCATTCCCCTCTCGTGGCTCTAAAAGCCGAAGTCGAACACTGGCAACTCTACTTTCAAAGAGCTTCTTCTACTAGTCGAGCAAAGGGCTGAGAAATTCAGATGCGCAACCAAAGGCATATGATGAACCTGAAAGAAATGATAGCAAAATGAATGAAATATGAACTTAGCCATCAGCATCAACACGGTTTCAGAAGTGGTGATTAGAACAAAGAGTCTTCTAAGAACACAAATACATAACATAGAATCGAGGGTAACAGACATAGTATACAGTAACTCATCACCCGGGCAAAGCAACATAAACCCTTAAAGATCAAGAGAGTGCAAAGACGAAATCGGAATTATACCGGTTGATTCCTAGCCGAACTAACGAGCAAGCTTGGATTCTTTGTCTCTACCTGGCGGGCTGTAAATTGGACTTCTAAGACTTAGCCGTAGAAGAAAAAACTGGGAAGAAGGAGGAATTGGCAGCTAGGGCTGCAAATGAACAAAAAGCAGTGTTTTTAAAATCGAACCGAACACTATACCCAAAAGGTTAGTAATAAGAAGTTTGATTAAACCGTGATTTTATATCAATTGTTCCATGCATAATATTAAATAAAAATAAATAAATAATAGTAAAATATAGTTTTAGATAAATTATTTACATTATACAAACCGTGCATAGAGCAATTTAAGGTTTCAAACTATTTCAATTTACTATTTCACATTATTAAAATACTTAATACCATTGATCCATATCACATCCTTCCCGCTAATTAAGTTCAATCAGTAAAATCAAGTAAGATAGATTTCATATATCAAATGTTAAAACCCTAAATGTCTAAGAAAGTTCTCCATTGAGAGGAGTTCTAAATTCAGTTTTCTATGCCGCCAACGATGACCTCCACCCCACTCGCTCCATCATGAAAACCATCACCGCCACCAATAGTATCAACGCCATGACAACACCATGATTCCGCAATTGCTACCTCCGCCCATCTCTCAAAACTCGATCTCGACTGCCTTTACCACGAGCAAAAACCCGACTCTCCGCCCCTATGCAGCCGCCTCCTCATCACTCCCCCTTGTTGTCGTTTCCAGCACGATTTCAGTCGAGGAGGACGAGGGGAGTAACCATACGGCCGTCTCAGTGCCACCATCGAAAGCAACAAAGTCATCACACACAGAAGGTCGGAACTCTGCCTGCCGCAACATCAAGCGTAGCGCTCAAAGCGCTAGGATTGTCATTCTAAATCTTTCATCTGAAGCAGATGAGGTCTTAACCTCACTCAGGGTATCAATTAAGGACGCCTTGCGCGAAGCTTGCTAGGTCTTTTATTGTTTTTGTTTTGTTTCCTATCGTGTTTGTTGGGATTGTTGAATTTTTTTCTCTTTGGGATTTTGTTTAGTATTGTTGGTTGATCTATCAGTTGGAGAGAAATGAGTGAGTTCACTTATTCGAAAGGACCCACAATCCATGTAGCCCTGTTGTTAGAGTCAACACCTCAAATGGGACAACTTGGCCACATTGTAATACTTGCGATTCATGAATCAAATCGGCCCGTTGACCTAAACAAGGTTCAACCGACTGATACAATACAAGTTTGAAAAATTTGCAAAATATATAAGATTTGCCGTTTTTTAGGCACGATTAAATCGAAAATTATGTAGATAATCAAGTGGAAACGTTAATTACACAAGCTGGTCATTACAAGACTTTATAATGCGTGGCGCACCATAGGACGGCGCACCATAGGAAGGGTGAGTTGTTTCACCCCAAACTGCACGGATTATACATGGTTGAATATAGCCGTTGGAAGCACCCTATAGCGCGCCACACACCCTAGGGTACGCCGCTTGTTGTAGGATGCGCCTAACGGTTATATTCAAATGGTACGTTTGAATTTAGCCGTTGGGCCAACACTACGACGCACGTATCCTAGGGTGCACAGCGCATTAGAAAGCCTTGTAATGACCAATTTGTGTAATTAACATTTCGACTTGATTGTAATTTCCGATTTAATGTTGCCTACAAACTTTTTTTTCCGGATTTGCCTGTTCTAAATTGTTTGCGTTTATGATTTGTTTCAACTCCAAACAAACTTGTTCAAGCACATCGAGCTTGAGCAGCGGAGTGTTTGGTTTGACACTGTAGCTCATCGAGCTTGATGGTAAATGCAACCATATATACTTTGCGAGTAGGCTCAGCTTGTTGGCTCATCAAATTTGGTTTGCAAACCTGTTAGAATCGTTAGAAAAGATTTGACGAGTAAAATACCCCCAGAGTGAGATTCATCAATCAAGAATAAGAGTTTCGGTATAAAAATGAGATTCATCAAATCAAGACTAACATTCATTTGATAGCCTAATAGGGGACCTTCCTTAAGCACAACCAGGCAACAACGCAACTGGCAACCTTGTTGTGAATTTAAGAACTTCACATTACAGTGTGGCTGGGAGAAAATAACAAAATGAAACAAAGAGAACATAGCGTAACATGGATATGGTTCATACGAACTGAGCTGACGACTAAAAGCTCCAAGGACAGTTTTCCACAAAGCCACCACCATCCCAACTATTCAAGCAGCTTCCCATTCCGACACCATGCTGCCTCCACTCACTATCCAACTCCACAAATTCATTAGCAAACTCCATCCAATCCACCAAACCTTCTCCTCCATCGTCACCCTTCACTACTACCTCTTGTGAATCATCATGAACAGCAATATCGACAGCAGCAACAGATGAAGAAGCACTAGAAGACCCCACGTTTTCTTCCGGAAGGTTGAGAGTTACTGAAGGGCCGTACAGACTTAACGCGGCTCGATCATAGGCTCTTGCTGCTTCCAGCGACGTGTTGAAAGTTCCCAACCAAAGTCTGTTGCCTCTGTTAGGTTCCCTTATCTCTGCAACCCATTTCCCCCATGTCCTCTGCCTCACTCCTCTGTAGCTGCAGTTTGCATTCTCTGGCCCTCCTTTCCCTCTCATGCACCCTTTTCTCGACGACCTCCCCACTAACGCCTTCTTCGGCCTCTTGCTGCCTTGTTGGTCCTGCTCCATTTCTACCGAGAGTTTTTGTGTTTTATTTTTTGAGTAAGAGAGTTTCTGTTTGTTGGTTCCTGCTCTATTGGAAGTGGAAGTTGATATAAGAAGTGATTGCATTTAAAATTAGGGCTGTTGGGAAAGCCAAGCTGCTCGCCAGCAGCTTGTGCATTCGAGAAAAGTTCCTCTATTATTTGGTTTGATTTTAAACGAGTTAAGTTTGAGTTAGGATATGTTCGATTTGTTAGACTTATAAGTTAGAGTTAACTCGAATACTAACTGCATCTAACATATAGCTCGTTAATAAATTCAATAGTATAAGTAATACTTTATTTAGAATTAACTATTTTAAAATAGTTTATTTTTTACTTAGTTTGATTTGCTGATAGTTTTTGTGTATTAAGTTTTAAATTCTGCTTATTGAGGGTTTTACTCAGTGAAATTTATATTGAATTCGAGTTTAACTCGTCAAAAATAATGAACAAAAATCATACTCAAATATATTTAAGTTCGGCATAAATTAAAATTTCAAACTCAAATTCAAATTAGAGCTTGCCTAAAAAATAACGAGTCAAATTTGAATATTTCGAGTTTGACTCGGATGGATTCTTGAAAACTAAAAGTGTAAGTAAGTTTTTCCAAGGAAATTGGTGTAGAAGTTTGTTGTTGACATGTGTACAGTGAGGCAGCTACCTAGGATGTGATGGCATTTGGAGTGGAGGGACAAGTACCTTAGACACCTGTCAGAAAAGATTCAAAGCTTCTTCAAAGTTACGTACCTCGAGTAATGATTTTTGCGGCTGGCTTTCAGAGCAGTGATGTCAAGAACCCTAATTCTAACCATGGTTAAAACTGGAGGGACACACACAGTACAGTTTCACTTGGAAAAAAGCGCCCTTTTATTTTTCTAGACAAGAAAAGATTCCAGCCTTTAGGGAATGTCAAGGGTTTCTTCAGTAGCTATCTAACAAACGACCGTCTGTATATAACGTAATACAGACACTAGTCTTTCAGGCAACTGCTGCACTGGGTTTGCAGGACTATAGATACAAAGCCAGATACTCTTTTCCTCCCAAGTTATTCTGACGTTCCCTTTTGATTTAACGGTCCTATTCCGTAGCGCTTGAAGAACTCTCTGAATCCATAGGGACTGACATCGTAGTGGAACTGGAGGCATAAAAAAATACAATATGTCAGGACACCCTGCAAAGAGTGTTATTTTATCTATAAACAAGCGTAAACAAGATGTGAAACTCACAGGTAGAACTTTAACAGCGTATCTGGTGGTACCGGGGTCGATAGCCTTTCCCTCGTTAGCTGCCTGTAAGCGAGAGGGAAAAGAAAAGATTACACAAAATAAGTATTCTTTATGGGGACATGTGGATAGTATATGATTTACTGATGGACATCTGCAATGTAAGCCTGAAAGAGAGCACATATACAATCTATCAAGCGCAGGGCAAAGTTTCTTCCGTCACATTCTATTACATTACAGTAGTACTTTAAAGAGGTTTATGGGAGCTTGAATGAGATATGTTATTGCTAGCCTATAACTACAGATAGTTGAGCATTCAAAAGAGATACTTGGTTGGTCAAGCGATAATGGTTTCACAATTAATTTGCAGGGAGTTCAGAATAAAGGAAGATGAAAATACTTGTTCTGGACTGTGGAAGATTTCAATGAATGGATACTCCTTTTTCTGCCGTGTTATACAAAATCCTGGATATTTCGGACATTCAACCTGGGAAATAGCAACAAAACTATCACAATTTACGAGATAAAGAGTAAAGAGTGAGCTAGTTAATAAGGAAGACCATCAATGTGCACAGACGGATTAAGAGACATATCAACTAATATGCTTTCGTTTGGAAAATCTCTGGATTTCGAGATAAACACACTATGGAGATTACGACATTTGCAAAATCTAGATGGTCTGCACTTTCCCCATGAGAACCATTTTATTGTATACTCAGAACAAAGATGCATTGAAGCCTATCCGAAAATTAGATTTGTTTCATTGACAGTAGAAACAAACTTACCCTCATAAATTTGACACCAGGGGAAAACTCAGCTGCAGCTTCCTCGAGCACTTTGTCAAGATGTTTAGTGTAATTACTCCTAACATCATGAAAATTTAATTGTCAATGACACGTGACACGATTACTGAAAGACCATAGACAATAAGGGACAACTCTAGTTCCCAAATCACCTGATGGTAAAAGCGACTGCCACCGGGTAACCTTCATGCAGAAGCTTGACAAACTCGCGTTCCGATGTAAAATGTATAACTCGTGACGGGCCAAGATCTTTTGGATGTCCAGTGTAATACCTGGACTCAAATTTTTCACGTATACAAATAACATAAGAACATGATATGAGGAAACAAAAACATATGAATGAAACTAGGTCCAGTGAGCAAAATGCTTCTAGCACAAAGCCTTCTAACTTACTTGCATGTGCAGCGTAGCTGATTGAGCATTCGGTCGAAAAATGACTGCTGGTCCATTTTGCTTCAATAAAGCACCAGGCTACCCTGAAACACGTTATAACTTCCATAAAACTGTCAAGAAGATTTCAGCTCACAGTGACAGTATAAACTCAAGAGTAAAGCTGTGGAAAGTTCGCATTTTCCTTGCTTAGCATGCTTAAGCATAAACCCACTCATTCAATTAAGGCTCTCATCTCACCAACGTAAAACCTAGTAGGAGATTGGAAAGAACATCATTAACAATTGGAGCATTCTTCACTTAGACTTCGAAATACGAAGAAATTGGGAGGTTTTTTATGCTACTAGAAAATCAAAGCATGGACGCACATCCCTCATTCATCTCTTACTTAAATCTTCCAATGATTATAGTCTATCGACGGATAAATATACCAATTGAGAAGGGAAAAAACGCAAAGGTAAACCACTAACCTGTAGGTGGAGAACAGCAGTAGCTGCACTTTGAGGCAAGTGGTGGATATCCAAATCGGCGGCGGAGATGCTAGCCGGTTGCGATCGGCGGTTCTGTGTTTCTTTCTGTTCAGATTTTGCACGACGGGGGGAGGAGATGAGGGCTGGTAGTGGTAGACTTTTCCAGTTAGTTATGGGCTGGGTTACAGATTACTTGTTGGGCCTGATTTGGGCTTCGTGCAGAGCCCACTTGATGAAACATGAACTAAGCCGATAGCATATTTTTTATTGAAAACTTTGTATGGATAAGACTCTCTCCACATGGGGAATTATCGGCGGCTTCTTCTTCTCCAGCCCCACTTCAATCAATCATCGCCGCTACTACCGTCGGTTTCCGTTCAATTCCCCGACGATTTCCGGCGTTCCGAGATTTCACCTCACTGTGGTGATCTCTTCCACTTCAGCTGGCGGAAGAATAATTCCGTTACGAATTTGAGCTGGCGGCTGAGCTATAACTTCAGAGATGAGCAGCTCTTCACTGACGACGGCGGTGATCGGTACGACGGCTTCCGGTTCGGCGGAGCTTCGAAGAAGCGAGTCTGGTGGCTAGATGACGATGAAGAATATGATTCCGATTCCGATTCGTGGGAGTTCGGTGGTTCAAGGAACGAGTTCCCGATTTTCAAGGTATTTCATCAAGCCACTCATCAAAACTAATCAGAACTCTCTGAGTGAAATTAGAATATATTTCCGATTCTGTTGGTGGAGAAATTGAAAGGTTTTGATGGATAAGTTAAGTTTCAGCAGTGGGAATTTCAATTGAGAGCAGTCGAGTGTGTTCTTCACCTTTATTGCTATTTATGTTCCTTCGGAGTAGCAATGGCAGACAGGGAAATTTAGATGTAGAACAATTCGTTTCATGACATTTGCAGATGAAATTTTTCATTACCTATTCATGATTGTCATTTGCGTTTGCTGCAGGTGATATCAGCTTTGGGTTGGATGGTTCCAGCCATTGCAGTATCTATGCTAGTAGGAACAGACCAAAATGCATTGGTCATGGCATTAGCAGTTCCACTGGTACAGACTGCAGTTTCTGTTGTAGTTGATAATCTTTGGGCATACGATAGGCCAAGAACCAAGTCCTGGGTCAGAACAAGGAGAAAGCCTTTCAATGGAGCTGGTTCTACTAGGACACAAGCAAGAGAAAGAAAGGACCAAGAAGTGGAGAGCAGAACTGGAAATGGAAGTGGGAACGGCTACCAGTCCTGGGTTTCATCAGACGATGGTTCGAGCCATAGCGAGGAGGGGACGCAGTTTGGTGGATGGGATGAGCTAGATAGAGAAAAAAGTGAAGCTTGTCGGCCAAGGACGAATAAGAGTGTACCGAATCGTGGTAGGAAGGCAGAATATGGGTCGAGGAAGCAAGGTAATAGAGTTAGGATGAAGAAGACGAGAAGAGTTAGGGATAGACCACTGTTGATTCGGCTGCTGGTTTCTGTTTTCCCTTTCATGTCATCGTGGTCTTCTTTCCTACTTTGATTCATTCTTGTTGATGTGAACCCAGTGACCTTTTACCCCGAGAATGTATAGCATAACCGTGCAAATGGCGGTAGCCAAAGAAGCAACCGAGGTTTCGTTCTCTGCTGTCTTCCTTCTTGGCACCCATGTAGCGGATTTACGATGCAGTCCATACAACAGTAGAATACATCATCGGACAACATTACACTATTCATTAAGTATAGCTATAACCAATGCGCTGTACACGGGACCCTAGCTAGCCTTAATTACACTTCACCTATAATCCAAACACATAAAGCGACACAAGCATGCACATGACTGTTACAAAGATGTTGCTTTGGAAACCAAATAACACAGTAGAAAATCATAGAATACAGCTCGGACCAGCTCTCTTGTGCACCACCTCCTGCTAACACCCGTGCCTGAATAACAGGCTCAAGAAGATATACCAATTGGAACAATACAAATGAGCAAGAAGGCCAATGATAAGAACCAAGAAACTATTAGTTAACAATCATGTGGTTGTTACTGATTATCCAGCAAGATAACCAGTAAATTATCCCATGGAGCATACCTATAACACACTTAGCTAGCCAGAATCACAACCGATGTCTACAAGAAGAACCCGTATTAGCTAAACAAACACAGAAATCTGTACGCAATCATTATTATTTCATAAAAGTATAGCCAACTTTTATTATTCATTAATAGTTCGTCTTTAATAATCAAACGTTCGTTTACATAATCTTTCTGTGTTTAATCTCCTTGAACTTGGAATTTCTCATTCAACGATGGTAATGGTGACAGTCTCCGCTTTGACATCCCTTTTCGATGCTACAGTGGTCCTCTGTCCATCCACAGTATCCCAGCTTACTGCAGCAAAGGGGCCCAGTGCCATAACATGGCTCCCCATGCGCTCGATGGCCGCATTCTTGAGCATAATAAGCGACGATTGGGATTTTTGCTGTCGATGGTATGATGAGGACGGCGAGGAAGATGTTGATGATGATCAGCTTCTTCTCCATATTTATGGCCTTATGGGTCTCTCTTCTTTCCCTTTTCCGTTTTCAAATGGTTTTTTGTATGTGTTGTGTAGAGCTAGGAGAAAATTGGGGTATGCATATATATATATAAGCGAGGTTAATGACAAACTTAGAGGTGGGTAAACTTAGACTACCGTTAAAGGTCATTTGCTTTTAAAGTGATGGAATATTATGTGAAATTTTTAAAATTGAAGTCGTGTACAATGGTGGGTTTCTATTATTGGCGATGACTTCTTCATACAAAAGTATAGTATATTATGACGATGAGATGTGTCAAGGGAGTGAGTTATAACGATGGATGAGTACAAGGGAATAAGACGTTAGCAAAGACACAAAGATTTACAAAATTCTATTAGAATTTCTTCCATCTCTTGTTCTGTTTTGTTCTATAATATTGTTTGTTCAAAGGCGTTAGTTACTATGTCTAAATTTCACCCACAAAAAAATGACGAGACCGAAAAAGCTCTTATAGAAGCAGAGTAATGTGATGCGGGATACCGACTGTCTTGGAGGGAGTGAAGTATTCTTGCGCGATTATGCGCGCAACTTGGACACGCGCAATCAAGGGTTCTGGTACTGAAATTGGTTATTTGGGGGCTTTTTGACGAGCAAACAATATCACTCAATATTACGATATTTCGAATATATAGTTAGCTGTTTGATACACAAGACCTTATACGCGATCATTCATTTCATAACAACATGGACAGTTGTTTTTTGTTCGAGATAAAAATACAAGAAAGAGAAAAATAAACATTACATAGGTGCTATGTTGGTAGGATATGACTAGATTCGAACTCAATATTTTCAGATCGGCAGTACACAACGCTACTAGCTGCGACGGATGGACAACTTTTATTCATTAGTAATACTTCATCATCTTGCCTAATTATACCTTGCTTTCCATGATCCAAAACCTGTTAAATCTCCCATTAAGTTGCGATTTCACTTTGTACTTGGGTAATCACGACAGTCACCGCTTTGACATCCTTTTTCAATGCTGCAGTAGTCCTCTGTCGATCCACAGTATCCCAGCTTACTGCAGCAAGCGACCTTGTCGTTGCCATGACGACGACAAAGCTTCCCATGGGCTCGCTGGCCACAAGGGTGAGATATAGCGGCAACTTCCAAATTCGTCACTATTGATAGAATAAGGAGGACGAGGACCACATTGATGGCGAGCTTCTTCTCCATATTGATTTCTGGGTTTCTCTCTGTGTTTCTGAACTGTGAATTTGTATGTGCTGTGTCGAACTATGATAAATTGGGTGTGTATTTATACCCGAGGAGAAGGTTGAGGAAGCTGTCTTTTTGTATTTTTGTCCCTTTTGAGATGGGAGAATCTTTACCGACAGATTGTTAAATTTGAGTCCTACGGAATAGTCCACAGATTATCGGTTGCGTTGTGTGTGGCCGATTTAGAAGGATTGAGTTCGAATTTAGGTACACCTTTCGTATGGACACAAATGTTATATGTATTTCTTTTCTCTTGTACTGGTATTTATGCCTTATCTATCTTCGAAAAAACAAAAACAAAAAATCCGATAGAATAAGACGTTAGTAAAGAGAGTCGTTTATCGAAAAAGAGAGTAGTTTAAAATATGGTGGTTGCGGGATGTCATAGTGTATTTACTCGGAGTTAGGATTACTCTATTTACCCTCTGATATATGAAGTGATTGATATGTAAATACTTTTTATTATATTTTTGAATATAATGATATCAATTTTTATACGTTTCATGAAATTTTCAAAGAATGATTCTAGCCTTCACATAACCATTATAATTGTGCTTTGTGCTACTACAATGTACTTACTACACTACAAGAAAATGGCCTATAGTGACCATGAATGATGAATCCAGTCACTAAATAGTAATATTTATTCGTACTTGTAATTGATAATAGTACCAATATCAATAAAAGTTGGTGCCTCCAACGAATCCAAGTACTAAAAAACACAGTCATTCATAAAAACAACACCGAAAGAAAATAATTAGAAAACAAAACAATTGATACAAGCAACTACTAACAAGTACTGGTCGTAAACAAAGTAGGTAGCTATGTTGGATCCGAAGTACCAAATTCATCTAGCGTCTTCGTTGCCATCTCAGTGACAAAGCAGAGAGATTCGACGAGAGGATTAAGCAGGTGGAGCCCCATATCCCACCGCTAATCGAAACCAAGTGGTTGGTTTGTTTTGTGGGCGGATTGTTAAATAGAATAAAAACTTTATTAAGTAATAATTTTACATATTTGTTTTTTATATTTCAATTTTAGCTTAAAATCTTAATACTTAATCTAATAGTGAATAGATTTCAGAATTTATTTTGACACCTCGAGTTAGGAATTCATTTGTTAGCATGGAAACATGAATCCAAACCTTGGTGTTGCACACTATAAAAACACCAAGGAAAAAATCTCAGAATATCATGAACTATCGCGTCCCAAAATGAACACGGCTTATTTATAATTGTATCCTCGTCATGAACTATTGTTGGAAAACTCGAATGTCACGCTGTCCTAATTCGTCTTTTCTCCGTTAATGCCCGTATCCACGTGGATGTTAACCTGCCAACTCAGCTTGGCTCGCACAATCAGCATCCCACTACACAATATTTTAAAATTAGTCAAGGTCCATCCTTCTGTAAATCCTAGATTTGCGATGACAATCTAAAAGAAGAAGAAGAAGAAGAATAAGAAGAAGAAGAAGATGATCGAAAGCAATAACGAGGCGGAAAATTTATGGTAGAAGGAAAATTTATGGTAGAAAATTAATGGTAAGAGATAACTTGTCCTATGTTCTCCTCACCTACACTGTCTGTGTTATCGTTATAAGGTCATTCTGACTATGTGATTATTATGTAACTTCTCTGACAATGTTATCATTATATCATTATACTGATTGTTGTTGTTCTTACATAAACATTCTTACTATGTTACAATACCGTGAAGAAAATTTTGTCCTACAAGTAAATGTATTAAATCCAATCCAGCAAATTCCAAAATCATTAAAAGCCACTCTACAATAGTCCAAGGAATAAAAAAAGTGAAGAACTTTTCAAAAATCCATTATAATATTTGACCTCGTAATCATTGGCAGAAAAATATTTATATGGTCCACAAATACAGAGAAGAACAAAATCCACATTTTTAAAGTGTTACAGTAACAAGGAGGACGAGGACGAGGGTTTTCTTCTCCATTAGTATGGCTAGAAGTTTTTTGAATTATTTTCACGTGACCCTTGAGTTCGTTTGTTGTGTGGAACTAAAAAGAAATTGAGGTATATATATATATATATATATATATGGGGAAGGGTTGAGAAGTTTGCGGTTTTGCTTTGTGTCTTATTGTCGTTGGAGAATTTTTAGTGACAGTATTTAATACGCAGTCGCCTTTTATTCGTTTTCTATCTGTAGGAGCCGTTGTTAATGATGTTGAAAGAGGAAATTTTGAGTATATGGCTATATGCAGAACATGAAAATTCAATGTATGCATGATAATACAGTCATTAATATAATACTCAGGAAATTATTTACTTTTAGTTCAGAACTCAAAAATTACTTAGTCATAGATATTGCCTCGGAAAAAAATAGTTTTGAGCAATTATCAACATATGGAAGTTTGAAATCATTTGTTTTCCTTCATAATTTTAGCTATTATATTTTTGTATGGTGAGACAAAAAACACTTATCACACTGGCTGAGAAGAGATTCTTAATTATTTTCCCCTTCTTTCCTTATGCTATTTTAATTTCTGGAAGGAACATAATGGTAGAATTTTCAGAAAATACCAAATATGGTACGAATTCTTTATTTAATATAAGAATTCTTTATAGATGGGGTGTGATTACTTTTTGTTTATATAGAGTAGCGTAAGTATTTGTGTTATATAATGTTGGTAATATGAGAAATTTTTGGTTCGAATTTAGGACACCTCACATTTGAACATCTATAATGTAATATTTCTTTCGCTTTCTATATGTTATAATTACATATTCACTAAGTCTTTACATCTTTGACTAAAAACAGTTATATTTTTTCTAATATTGTTCTTGAGTTTAGAGTACTAGAAGATGGATTCAGACTTTCCTTCCCAGTGATGACCTTTGGCCGAGAGGTTTACGCATGTAACTCCAACTCATTATTCTATATATATTTCAATTAGGATCGCGACACATATTATTACTATGCGCTCGTCGAATACCGAACAGAAATGGGTAGCATCAAAAGGGGCCTCTTGCTTTTCTAGAAGCCGCACTACTCTATTTAGACATGGCTGGATACAGATAGGGGTGGACATGGTCTGGATCAAACCGCACCGCACTACAATGATATAAAAACCGTACGTGAAATGGAATTAAAACTGCACCGCCTAAAGTATCGGTGTAGTTAGACCGCACCGCATCATTTTGTGATTTCGATACCGCAAACTACTAAATCAAATAGAAAAAAACTCTAAAAGTTACGTTTATAACGGGAGTAAACGTAACTTTAAATCCCTATCAAACTTCAAACAAAGCACTTTTTCAATGTTCAAACAAAGTATTTTTTGTTGGAATCAATAATGGATGCATTTAGTCGGTGCATAATTTAATGCTTTCAAAATCATAAAGGTTAACATGGTAGAAATCTAAAAATTAATTACATGGCGATCAGCTAACTTAACTAGTTATAATTATAAAATAAGTAGTTACATTTTAAAATTAATCAGTTATAATTATTTGTAACTAATTATATGGATGACACTAGTTTTACACGACTTAATAACTAATTATACAATCTACACCAAAAAATTTAATCAAATGGGACATAATCTGGGATGAAGAATGTGCAATCCATAACTTGTGCCCCTAAAATAACTTATGAATGATGCCAAATGTACTGTTTGTAGCAAAATCTCAGCAAGTCGAGATGAAAATAGTAGCAGCAACATTACAAAATTAGGAAATTTGGATTCAGGATGGGCTATATCCATTTTCTCTCTTTCATTTGCTGTTTACGGATCGAAACCGCAGGTTTAAACCGAATCGAACTGCGAATGGTTAATTAGAAAAAACCACACCGCATATTAAATCGTATGCGAAGCGGTGCGGTGCATATAATTTACGGTTCGGTGCAGGTAAAGCGATTTGGTGTCCACCCCTAAATACGGGACGGAGATTACCGTGTTGCACTAAAAAAATTAAAGGGATGATAAATAGAAAAATATATAGCCTAACAGTTACTAGAGTAACCATCGTCTGTCTGTTGGCTAGTTTACTTTTACCTATTAAAATTAGTTTGTTATGCGGCTTATTTTTAACTATTGAAATTGACTTGTTGCCCGATTTATTTTTAAATTTATGTTAAATGTATTTATAAATTTTTATTTTTTAACAACTATAATTTATTAATTAGAATTAAAATAATAAATGTCTCATTAATATAACACTTACACCCAATAATCTTATGAGAACGTAAACGGAAGAGAAGAAAATTTTAATGAGGTGGAATAGATCTCAAAATTAAAAATTTATGAGCACTTTCTCGATATCTTTGATTGGTGAAAATAATTAAATATCTAAGTGTTTAGTACTAAATTATTTTAGTGGTTGGAACTAAAGTTACCTAGTGATTAGCACAAGTGTGAACGATAAGTCTATAACCTCTAGCATTTATGAGAAAATAATAAAACTATTATACTTTATTAGAAATAACTAATTGTTGATCTCAAGAATTTATAAGAAAATAATAAATTTTCTAAACTTTATGTAGCATAGCTAATGGTTAAGTCTGATACACTTATGAGAAAATAATAAAATTAGTGGAATTCATTTGACATATCCCATAGGTAATGGTTAATTCCAAATCTTGATAATCTTATGAGAAATAAAAAAATAGTAAGATATTAAATATATTGAATATAATTAATGGGTAATATCGATAATTGAAGTGCTGAGAAATAATTAATAGATTCAAAATAAAAAGTAATTTACAATTTCAAATTACAGTAACAATTAAATTATCATTGGATTAAGAGGGTGAGTTTAAGATGGTTTCCACCGAGCGTAGTTTTTATCCTAATCTTTCTTTCCTTGTTGATTGGCAAAGAGAAAAATAATTGCAGATTAAAGAAGTTAGAAGTGGGCTTGAGGGAATTGTGATTGAGCCCAATTAATTTTTTACTACAATCCGGTAGGTGAATTGAGGTTTGAGAGAAGGTAGAAGGCAGTTATTTTTATTCGTATATTTAAGGTGAAAATAAATATATGGATTAAATGCTGATGTATCAATCTAAAAAAATATATATGCTTTATATGTTGTATAGATTTCATAAACCTTAGAATATCTGTATTCGACATGATCATTAATGATATTTCATAAACCATTACACTAACCCACCTGGTTAAATAACCATTTACTTCATAATAGAAGTGAATTATTCCGTATACTTGGCATACCGAAAATTTTGGTCTGCCTAGTTTTTTTATTAGTAACGTAAATCATCATGAACGTTCATTTTAAATGATCGATCTTGACGGTTGATGATAAATATAATTTTAAAATTTAATTACACATATCGTTTATGGTCTTGAACTTAAAATACTTTTACAAATTTGCCATTCTAGTGTTTCAGAATTTCGCATCGACCAATGAGTGTTTATTTGTATAAGTATATATGTTAACAGCTTGAATCAAACACTAATTTAAATAACCATAAACTCTTCTTTATAAAATAATGCCATAAATTCTTCCATCGTCTTCCTCCCATTATTACACTGTATAGAATCATCAAACACATAACAAATCAAAATATCAACTAGGTACTTTGCAACTCGGTTGCAAATATTCATTGAATGCAGAGAAGTAAGACAAACAACCAAAATTGTGCAAGAACACTGGAATCCTTAACACGATCCATTTCTGCAAATGATCTCTGAATCCTTAACACAATATGCACAAAAATCAAACATGGCCTCATCAATCTTCGGCGGACATTATATCGTCGGATGGGAATGAATTTTCAGAAAGCAATCATTCTGGCACTAGAAAAAAGACAAATATAAGATGCAGCTAGCAGTTGTAACATACTAGTTGAAAGAAACTCCAGTTACAGTGTAGAGTATTTGAATGCATTGGATCATACGAACTAGACAAAATGATGGTTCGTATTGTAATTAAAGCAGGGTAACTAATTAGAATACACTAGCTAGATTGTTGTTCAATTACGCTCAGGATCCCTCTCTAGGCTATTGTTCAATTACTAATCAGAATACACGAGCTAATTAATCAACAGAATTTCATCCAGAAGAAGAAACAAGGTTTAAGAAAGCAACCCAGGTAGGTACCAAGTCTACGATATGTATACATCATCGACGGTAATGGAGTCAAAGAAGGATCTTGTTAGTGGCCTTCCCCTTATTGAATCAGGGCTCGCCAATTTAATGTTCCCAGCCCGGTCTGATCACCTGGTATCGAACTACATCCGCTACATAGTCACCGTGTGTCAGGGCCAGAAGGAAGAAGGTATGGCTTTGCTCCGGTCTATAGACGGCGACAGCACCTTATACATTTAGCTGACAAAAATAAAAAAGAGTTGGAATATTAGCAGCGTCGCCGGTGATGGGTTTGATTAGCCGCAACGCCGTCGTGCCGCCGCAGGGTTTGATTTTTTATTTGATAAAGAAGAGTTCATGGCCAAACTGGACGTTTGTCAAACCGTTACCGTATGTACTTTAATGATAAAATAAACACTCATCGATCAATACAAAATACCGAAACATTAAAATGATGAGTTTGTAAAAGTATTTTAAGATCAAGATCATAAATTATATGTGTAATTAAATTTTAAAATTACATTTATTATCAACCGTCAAGATTGATTACTTAGAATGGACGTTTATGATAGTCTACGTTATCTACAAAAAAACTAGGCATACCGAAACTTTTAGTATATCAGATATACCGAAAAATTCACCCATAATAGATATAAAGCTTCTTTTATTCATTAATTCGTCATCCTTCTGCACTTAGACAGGTAAACCTTCTTATAAATCTCCTTCCCAATCCATGCAATTGGTTTTTCACTGATCAATAACCCGGCCCGTCGCGGCACAACCCGCTTTGACATCCTGCATCTTTCATACAGTATTCGTCTGTACATCCACAGAATCCCTTCTTACTGCAGCAAAGGCCCACTGCGTCACCTCCAGGGCAAGGATTCCCGCCGGCTTGGTGGCCGCAGACTTGAGCATTTGCGACGGTTAAAGTATCCGTCACCTTTGTTGGAATGAGAATGAGGACGAGAATCGTATTGATTACGAGCTTCTTGTTCTCCATTAATGTTGTGTGTTGTGTCTAACTAGAAGAATATAGGGTGGGTATATATATTTATACGTTGAAGCCAGAAGGGTTGTCGTTTTGTTTGAGTTCTGTTGTCGTTGGAGAATTTTTAGTGACACTCTTTAACTTGCAGTCGTCTTTTATTCGTTCTTCGATTTATTTTCGTTTTCTTTTATAGAAGGCGTTGATAATGATGTTTAATAGGTCTAATTTATTAGAATTTCCTGTTCATGGACATGGACAAATTCCTTTGCACGTACTTTTCTTATAATTCGACGTCTTTTCTCCCCGGTTGCTTTTAACGTCGGGGTTTGTTTAGCAACAATGGTGGCTGGGTCAATTGTTACTAGCGGTTTGCCCGCCATTGACTGGGTCTATCTATCTCATATAATATTTTAAATATAAAATAAAATTAGTTTGAGTTAATGAACCGATAGAGATTGAAAAGCTTAAAAATGAGCTTGTTCATTTACTCATTTAAATTTGAATTATATTGATAATTATAAAGTGAAATTTAAAGAAATGGATTAATAAGTTGAGAAATTTATAGAAATGTAGGATCAATTGACTTATTAAAAATTCTTGAATTAACAATTAATATGAATTTGTGTTTGATGAATATGTCCAAACTCAAACCGACTAAATCCGAACAGTATTCTGGATTCGTCATGAGATGATGAATTTAACCCGATAACTTATAAAAATATAAGATAAATTCTTCTTTTAAAATAATTTCGAAGGAAGGATCATCTTATACAAGTTAGACTTATGTTTAATAGATATGACCAATAAAACCCACTCACATGGATAATTATCTCAAATTTAAATGCATGTTTTTATAAAATGTAACCTCAATTTGTTTATTGGAATAAATGAGCCAATAGAATTAAAATAAGACAAATAGTTGAGCATAATGAAAAATATAATTTTTATTGACTCTTTTAAGTGATCCTAAAATGATTATGGACTATGCTTAGGTTTAATGGATATGTCTATTTCAAGCAACTCAACCCGATTAGTGTACTAAATTGATCAAGAGATAATGACTCGTTACCCGATTAGCTTATGGTTATGTAACCTCAATTAACTCATTAAAAAAATCTTGAAAGGAGGATATTGTTATATGAGATATGTTGATAGTTTGATGAATATATATAATTCAAATCGACTCACTCCTAATAATATTCTAAATTGGTCATATTATCCTGTTAACTTAGAAAATGTAACCTCAATTAGCTCGTTAAAATAAAAGAGCCAATAAAGTTAAAATAAATGCATAAAAATAAGTTGAATTGTTGAGCATAGTGAAAAATATAACCTCTATTAAACCGTTAAAAAAATCTCAAACAGATCATATCAAACTATACTTTGGTTTGATAGATATATACATTTCAAATGTACTCAACCCATTGATGTTCTAATTTATTAAAATACAACAATTTGATATTTTGAATGAAGCACTTAGTAGGCTCGTTCGCATTGTCCATTAAAATGATTGAATATACTTAGAACTTTTAGCGTATAGTGTATGTGCAAGTAATAGTTGTATTTTTTATTTTTTATCCTTCATATAACTTTCAATATTAAATGAATATTTTAAAACAAAAATACAATAATGGATGTTATTAAACTCAAAAATGTTATTATAAACAATGTTTGTAAAGGAAATAATCTCTTTTTTCTCAAAAAAAAAAAAGTCTCTTTTGAGTAACATGAAATATTATAAAAAAGAATGAAATTTATTTGTTTGTCTTTTGCTGGAAAAAAGGAAAAGTTTAAATGACAGAGAGAAATCATTATTGTGGGGGGTGGTTTCTATTGGCCAATAATAGTGAAACGCGAAGAGTAATGGCAATTTAGTCTATGTGGCATCTTAAAAAAATTTAAAATACTTGGCTGACGTGGACACATAAAAATTAAAGAAAAAATGATGTGGCAGTTTTTATAATCTCAATTGCTTTTAAGATTGTTTAGTTTTTTCAAGTTAAAAGACATTAATTTTGATATATTTTATTTTATATTTGTGTTATGATATTATCAAAATTTTACGAAGGTGATAGAAAGTTGATATAATAATGACATAATGATATTTTATAGTATATTACCTAAATTTACATAGTTATTAAACTTTATCTCATTATTATTGGTTGTATATTTATCAAGTAACATATCATCATATACTTTAGCTAGCCTGTTTCATTATCTGTAGTTGTAAAATCCTTCCAAGTTACGTTCCTTGACATGTCATAAGGATCATAACTTTCAATTTAGTACTATATTTTGTAATACTACTATTAATGCTTCATGCCAACACAATAACAAAATTGAGGGCATTCCTCTTTCTTTTCATTAGTTTTTTTATTCCTCTTTCTTTCCATTAGTTTTTTTTATCCGAAAAGATGTGCCAAGCTTCATTAATGAATCAAATTGCAAACAGGAGTGATAAACTCCTAGAGCCAATCCGAAGAAGCAGTCCTACAGTAGGCGACACAAGAGAAAAATGAACAAAGAGCAAGTTCGTGGGCCATACGATTAATTGAGATCAATAGAATATAAGCCATACGATTAGGAATATAAAAATCTTTGATTTATATTGTAGTCACCATATAACCTACGAGTGAATAAAGTCACACCAAGTTCGAATAAAATATCCGTAGCAACTAGTGGCCATCAAATCTATTACATACAAAAACTCCAATATGGTTGCAAGAACCCTAGTATCCATAATCCTTGGACTCAGTTTTAGTTTTTCTTATTCTTCGTGTTTCAGCTAGTTGTTTACAGTTTTTAGGTTAGGGGTATTTTTTTTTGCAAGTTTTTGTTTCTATTTTTTAAAACGCTTGCATATTTGTACATATTTTATGTTTGCTACTCTTTTTTGGGTGGTCGTTTTTAAATTCAAGTACATAATTATTGATACAAAAATTTGCACAAAGTACTTAATTATTGAATTAAAAAAGTCGGTCTTCCCCTACTTTGGAATACGCTATTCTGAATTGGTTCTCTAAATTCAATTCACATATTTATACGTTGATTCATTAATGATGAGCTTCATTTATCGAAAAAATGTGATTATAGCTAGCAATCATGTGGTTGTAAAATCCATATGATTAATTTTGAGGACAAGGTTAAGAACTTAATCTTAAGTATAAACTATGGTGAAGTATGGTGTAAATGCACCCATAACCTAAAGGACATATGAAAGTGCCATTTTATTGTTGTGATTTTATAATTATTCATACGTGCTTATCAATTAATTTTCGGGTGAATAAAATACGATAAGATTTCACAACATCACACGGCATCATAACTTAGAAGACTTAAATAGAACAATATGACTTTATTACGTTGAAAATAAAAAGGCCAAAGTTACACATAAGTACCGTTAAAGCATGGACAAGTTTGTTCATTACAATTTCATCCTTTTCGTACTTGTAGACGCACATATATAGCTAGTACCCGTTTTCCATGCTCGATCTCAACCTCATCAAATCTCCTTCAATCAAGTTGTAATGTTCACTCTTAACGAGTGCTGCGGTGGGTAATGTCGACATTTTCCGCTTGCAGTTTGACATCCTTTTTCAAGGCTACAGTAGTCCTCCGTCGATCCGCAGTATCCAAGCTCACTGCAGCAAGGGTGTTTCTTGGGACAGTTTTGGTAGCCGCACTCGGAGCCGCAGTTCGGAGCATCCGCCGCCAGCGCAGGTTGCGGCGTAGCTATTGATATCACAAGGAGGAAGATCATGGCCGCATTGATGACGATGACCAGCTTCTTCTCCATATTCTTTCGCTTTTAATTTTTATTTCTCGACTGTGGTTATATGTGTTGCATGTGTTTTGATGGGTGCGTATAAATATATGAGGGGAAGCGTTGGAGATGTTGTCGTTTTGTGTATGATCCTTTTGTCGTTAGAGCATTTTTAGCGACTGGTTGACAAAGGTGAACTACATTTTTGTCGTTTATCGTTCCTTCTTCTGTACTTTATTTTGGTTTTTTTTTTTGCTGCTTCCATTGGTTATCAATCAATTTGATTGTTGACGGCCCAAGTAACCCAACCCAATAATATCACCATCAATAGTATGCGAATGCGATGCGTTTCAGGGGCAGGATGACGTGAGTTTCGGCTCACCACCCACTTTCAATCTTGAACATTGAAATTAGGTATGTTTTTGTAATTTTTTTTGAATTTGGCTTAGTGGAATTTTAATTCCGCGCAGTGCTGCAACCTAAAAACATTGGATAATGGAGCAGCTGAATGTGTCCTTCCAGTTTTCTCACAAACACTGAGATTGAGAGAGTTGATGTTTTATTATGGAGGCGGCCAGTTGACAGTGTAATCGAGTTGGTTGATCGTTAAAATAACTGTGAAGTTATCTCGACAACATAAGTGTTGTATGTGTCTAAAGGTTCTTCTCGTTATGCTTCTACTCAAACTTAACAGCACGGTCTAGACTAAAAGAATTGAGATTGGTTTCTAATTATACTACTAATTCGATTAAAACTAATAATTAAGGTTTGACCAAAGGGGAGAAAACAAGCTCTTGGATGAGATGATTCATCAAGCTCAACTTCCTAATAGCAGTCGGATCAAACAAACGTTGGATTTGGACTAAATAATACGAATCCTCTTATTACTCGTATGCATCCGTGGAACGATCATGCACGCGGATTACCACTACTAGTTTCCCAATCAAGGTTGGAATAACCACAACTATGCTAACCGGTAATGAACACCGAGAAGTTCTACAAAGTGATAAGGTGCACTTTCAGAATTAAAGGAAATCACGAGTAATTGGAATTAGTATTAACTTGGTCCATCAATACCTAAACTACTGATAACTACATCCAACTTGGTCCATTAGGTGCAAACCAGAGCGCCCGCCAATTACAAGATGAGCAACCTTTAAAACTAAAAGAAACACGAAAGGTAGAATCGAGCTATTGGCTTACCCAGCCGATAGCTTTCATTTATCTTAGATTGTTAATCATATGAATCCAGAATCTATCAAATAAAGAATTTCATAGATTTGACCTAATTCAAACCGTAATAAGAACTAGGTTGAAAACCCAACAATCGAAGCAATCATTCATTTGAATCAAATTATCCAGGAATCGTCGACCCTATACGTTTAGGAAGAGTTTCATAGCTCAAATCCTACATCTCAACCAAGAAAATCTAAAGAATCAGCTACTCATGATTTTAGAAGAAAACAAATCAGAATTCGACCTAACCATCATCTTGATGAGGAGACGATGAATCGATCTTGCTCCAATCGTCGCTTTTAATATTCTATCTTCAATCCTAGTTTCAATCTTCAATGGAGACTCCTTTTGATCTTCAATTGGACTTCTAGGGATGGAGAATGGTGTTTTTGCAGAGGGGAGATCGTGGAAAAATGGAAGGAATTCGTTCTGGGGAAGTCTGCTTCTCTTTCCTCAAAATTAGGCTTTTATATAGGAAACTGCAGATCAAGGGGGTGCACGCCGTGCACCCCTTGTGCTGAAATTGGGCACAACTGAAAAACAGTGCATGTCGTGCACCTCTTTTTGCTATGAGGCTATTTTGCAATTTAGGCCTGCACGGCGTGCTGTGCTGCACGGTGTGCAATTCTTCTGCTCCACCATTTCTTGTCTTGTTCTTCCGTCCGAGTTGTAATCGTGCTCTACTTCGTATTCAAAGACTCGTAACCACACCCTCTATCTATAGAATACCTGTGGATAACAAATAGTACAAAAAAAACATCAAATGGACCAAAACGGTACAAGTGAACGGGTCTGGGCACATAATGCCAAAACACAAAACCACACAAGAATGAAGCACGAATAACCTAGTATTCACTCAAAAAGCGTACAGATAAGGATAAATAATTACTACAAATCTTAACACTATCAAGTGAATCTATTTAAAAGAATAATCTAGTCCATGATTTAATCAGATCGTTAACGCGATCTTGTTTTCTTATCCAATTAATCAAACATTCTTTAGTGCACGGGACCTTCTATTAACTTGGCAAGTATAGGGAGAAAAAAGTGTCATTTCCCATTAAACATAGTGAAATAAGTTGATGATCAGGTAAAACTGATGATAAAATTCATGCAGTTAAAACAGTACTCCTCCCAAACCAAACATTTTGTTTCATAGATAATTCTCGACAGTAGTAATCAAGAACAAAAAAATATATACAAGCATTTATTGAAATTGTGAGAATTTCATCAACACAACCTGGAAAATATACAAGTTTCCTCTTTCGCCGTTGAAAAGACAACTCCGTTAGCATTTCGCTGCACTACCTTCAACTCACTTGAGGTGTCAACCTCTTCGACTGTTTGATGTTCTAGGTGTCCCTAGTTTGGGCTCTACCGATCATTTACTGTTTTCTTAGTTTCAGTTATTTCCTTTTGTTTGAAAAATTACTGCATTCTTGCTTTGGTAGTCAGGTTGTTCTTACCACTCTGGTTGTGAGCCTCACTTTAAGGTTTTCTTTATTAGGATGATTAGTAACACAAATGTATGATAATACGCTAATTTTTTGTGTCACCGTGCTTTACCCGTTCCGGGTGGTAGTCCTCCTGATAAGGCTAGAATGTGTAGCAGTTATCTATCCTTTTTATGCATGCTTTTGAGTGATTATTAGTATGGTCGAGCTTAATTTACCTATGATTTTGTGTTTTGGCATCATGTGTATAGATCCGTTCATTTGGACCGTTTCGGCCCATTTGATGTTTTCTTTGTAGTATTTGTCACTTACAGGTACTAAGGAGATAGGTGATCTGACTATGAAGCCAAGGACGTTGTGTGGAGAACGATTGGAGTTCGAATGGGATGTCGAGAAAGAAAATGGCACAGCAGAGAGACTGCATGCCGTGCACAGCTACACGCCCTGCAGTCCATAATCATGTCAAGGAGCTCGGGCTCAAAACAAGGGCACGACGTGCACCATTGAACGTTGTTCCCCCCTTTTTGCAACGAGGAATCTTGAAGAACAGAAGGTGCACAGCGTGCCCCAGTGCATGTTGTTCCCTTCTTTGTGGTATGCTGAACGGAGAAGATAGGAAGGTGCACGGCGTGCACCCTCCGAATCCGGTTGCTACCTATAAAAGAGGAATTTTTTAGGAAAGAGAGGAGACTTTCCCAACTTCGTTTTCCTCGATTTCCCTCGAGTTTCCTCTGCAAAAACCAGCATAAATCATCCCATAGAAGGCCAATTGAAGATCCATAGGAGTTCCTATCAAGGATTGAAGATAAGATTGAATATAGAAGACCAAAAGCATCGATTGAAAGAAGAACAAGCCGTTTTCTCTTCATCAAGATGATGGTTAGGGTTTCTTTTGATTTGTTTTCTTCTAGCATCATGGGTAGCTAAATCATTAAAGATTCTTGGTTGAGATGTAGGAATTGGGCCATGATACCTGTTTTGAATGTTTGAGAATGACGATTGTGGATGTTGGATTGTAATGAAAGATTGCCTCGTTTGATTGGTTTCAAACTAATTCTTGTTACGTCTAGAATTAGGTCAAATTTATGAAATCTTTTGTTCATGATAGACTTAGGAATTCGTAAGATTGTCGATCGAGGATAGAATTAAGTTATTGGTGGGTTAAACCGATAACCTAATTCTACCCTTTGTGTTTCTTCTAGTTTTAACATTAGTCATCTTGTAATTGGCGGGCGCTCTGGTTTGCACCCAATGGACCAAGTTGGGTGTAGTTATCAGTAGTTTAGGTGTTGATGGATCAAGTTAACGCTATTTCCAATTACTAGTGATTTCGTTTAATTCCGGAAGAACACCTTATCACTTTGTAGAACTTCTCGGTGGTCATTACCGGGTAGACTGATTAAGGTTATTTCTACCTTAGTTGGGAAGCTAGTAGTCATAATCCGCGTGCATGATCGTGCCGCGGATTCATACAATTGATAGGAGGAATCGTTTTATTCAATTCAAGTCCATATTCGTTCATTTTGAATGCATTTAAGAAGTTGAACTTGATGACTTATCTCTTCCAAGAACTCGATTTCTCCATTTGAATCAACCCTTAATTTGTTAGTTTAATTTAATCATTAGAGTAATTAAAATCAAAACCAATTATTTCAGTCTAAACCGTGTTGACGAATTCGAGTAGAGGCATAACGAGAGGAACCTTCAGAAACAAACGACACTTATGTTGTCGGAATAACTTCACAGTTATTTCGGCTATCACCTCCTAAAGGTCCATTAGATGGGATGGACACATTTGACCAAAAACTTTAATATTATAGCTTCTTTTGAAAAACAAGGTAAAATAAATTTTTATTTTGGTAAAAAGTAAAATAAAAATTTAAATATGGGTTAGAGATTACATTGCAAAAAAACAAAAATGGAAAAATATAAAAATTTTCCTTAAAAAGAAGAAAAATATAAAAATTTATAAAATATACCAATCCCCTTTTCATATTTCCTATTTTACTAGACACACCTACCAAATTGTATTTTCTTACCTACCCATATTCTATAAAATAACATTTTTGCCGACTATAAATTCGCAACTCCTGTTCATAAAATAAATACCATTCATCTATGGAAACGAAAAATCTAATCACATATACGTTTTTCTAATTCTCTGATGTCAAGTGAAAATTTCGCTTGTGATAATGATTCATTCCGTCGCCAATGAAAAAGAAGAAGAAAGAAAGAAGTTCCAACTATAGTTGCAAAATCAGATTAGTAATTTACCAGAGTATGTTGAGATTCAAGGTAATTATATGGTTACATTAATCCATTTAGTGTTTCGTGATTTACCCTTTTATTTTTTATAATTTTGTGTTATCAATGAAATATTAATATAAGGCAAATTATGTAACGTTCTATACTATGGGTTTGCTTTGTTCTCGTTATCTTTTTTTTATATGTTGATGTGATTCATTATGATTGTAGATAAAAAGGGATATCCTGACACCCAACGACACACCACTACCAGATCCTCCAACTTGGTACCTAAACTCCCGGCTGACCACTAATTCACAATTGATCTCCTCCGGCGTGTTCAAATTTTTACATTCGAGCGAAGGATTTTAGATCTAGTATGGCAGCTACCAGGATATGCGAGAGGAGATCATCCGAGAGTGAGGATAGTCTAACTTTAATAAGGTTAACAACAATTGTAAATGTTAGGCCTACCAACTGAGTACGATTTTAATACATCAAATACTACTAAACTCTCTAAAATTCACCACACACATTATTAATTTGTTTCATCGATGAGATATTATTAAACTCATATTATTATTCAGCACATATCAATAAAATTTAAATGAGATGGTATAAAACTGCAATGTTTTGAGATCGTTACTAGGCTGACGACTGAATCCTGATGGGTGTCTAAATGAAACCAAACATAACCAAGTAGAGAGGCAATAATCTATTTGGACCAAACAACATGGTGTCATTCTATTATTTTTTTTCGACGAAATATGGTGTCATTCTATTCTTGATGCGCCGAGCAATAAAGAACAAATTAAGATGTATTAAAAACATGATTATTTTATTAATTAGTAGGTTTTACGTACATCATGATTAAAGGAAGAAGATATAAAAGACTAATTATTTTAGTCCTGTGAGCAAACTAGTTAAAACTCAGCAGGATTTCACAACCACACATGACCAACTTAAAACTGACATCAGGGAGCATGCACATTGTTTTAGGTATGTTACGTTCTGTAGGTATTTGACTTGACTTGGTATCTAGCAAGTGAGATTGGGGCCAGGAGTGATTCCAAAAGCAGTGCAGTAGGCTTTATAATACTTGACACGAGCAGCCACAGCTTTAGGACTGCCGCCATTGCATTCTCCACCATTAATGCGACGAATGGTAGCACCAAACCCTTTGTCCACTACAGGGTGAACATTCTTCATCCAGAACCACAAACCCGTTTTCCACGCAATCGTAGGATTCGTAGCCACAATGTCAGGGTTCTTGAGTCCATCAAAATTGTTAGCCTTTCCACACGCACCGTAGTTATAGTTCCACGTTAGCTGTATGGGCCCACGGCCGTAGTATTTCTTCCCTGGAGCACATGGGTATTGGCTCGATGCCGAGCAGTATTTCCCACGAGCTATTTCTTCCACATAGCAAAAATCTGCATGCAAATTCAATTAAAATTTGAGAGGACGAAGAAACCAAAAAACAAATCCATGGACAGAACGACTAGACAGTTCAACCAACTTACGTCCAGTTTCGTGGGTGACATGGGCGAAGAAGGCAGCAATCTCGCGCTTGGACATGAGGTTAGTGTCGAGGTGACCGAAGCGAGGGTAAGAAGTTGCGGCAGCGAGGAAGGAATCACGACTGTAGAAGTGCTTACCCTTGCATCCGGAACCGGCCTGGCTGAGAATTCCATTGAAGAAGGATGGAGTGACGAGGCTACCCACCGCAACAGCATCAACTGCGAATGCTGCGGCCAGAAAGACGGCCAAGGCGACCGTGAGAAGTTGAAGCTTTCCCATGAATTGAATGGGAAAATGGCTAGGCAAGGATTATCCAATTTGTTGGCTGGTTAAGACTTAATGGGATGGGAAGAGAGCCAGAGATGATATTGGTGCAGAATGGTTTGGTATTTTAAAGGAGGTTGGATATAGGCTGCTATTTATAATAGCCGTGAAGGTACGAATTCATATTAATTTCTTTGTTTATTTGCGGGGGCATGGGAAAGTCTAAGAGTAGTTGAGCATAATCCCAGGTTTATTAATTCTACCGGCCACTGGCTTGTGAATTAAGTAGTACTAGTCTCTATCTATGGTCATTTTCAGGGACTCGGCGAGTGGTTATTTTTCTGTAATTGTTATGTAATCTCAAGTTGAAGGGATAAATCTCTTGTGGTGTAAGGTTTTAGGGTTAGGAAGTTGGCATTATATTTCACATAAGATTTAAGGTCACTAGTCAGAGGATTTTTTATCCCCAAAGGTCAATTTTCGGTAATTATATGTCGAATGCTAAAGGTCATTGATCGCTCTTTTTTCCATGACTAACTAATAGTCACCAGACACCCCGTAAATAACTAATAGTCACCAGTTACCCTAGGACTAACTAATAGTCATTGACTGCTATGACTAACAAGCCTGCTTCCTACAGCCATGCGCTTGATATTCGAATATGGGTTTCAACTTTCAAGTCATAACTAACCTATCTAAACTCAAAGCCTGCTTCCTACAGCCATGATGTAATGTTGTACTCCATAACATTTGAAAGTTACATGATTGATATGCAATCCATTCATAAATTATTTTTTTTGGCATAGATAAGTTTTTTAAAGAAATAAGAAGATAGTACACAGAAAATCAAAAATATCTAATTAACCTATAAAGTGAATATTACCAGCAACACTCCAACTCATACATAAGTTGTTATTGGATGCTTTAGGTTTTTGGCTCATTTTACTTACTGTAGTTAGAATTCTAGTACAAGAAAGATTATTCATGCAAAACATAGACAACTGAAAATTCTGTGTTTTTAGAATATACGAACTTCACACCATATACCACTAAAATCTAATTGAACTATTATAAGATTCGTGTAACACTCATGCATTTTATTACTGGCTAAGTATCAATGCTTTTCATGTACTCAAGTAATAAAATGCTTATCATAGAGTTTCTTGTCTTTCTATTGTACTAAAGTTTTTTATGTATTTGGATTTATTTTAAGTGTCGTTTTGATTTATTTTATTGTACTTGTTTGTTTTATTTCATGAACTCATTTTTGAAATGGAGCTCAAATTGCTAAAAAGACAAGTACAAACTTTGATTTCGACCTCATGTTTGATCGAGTATAATTTCAATACAATTAGTATCGATGAAAAATCGAGTACAACACGCCGATAGAAAAAAATCCAAAAATTTGTTTTGACGTACTTTTTTCAGTCTAAGTACTAGACTTTCTTTGGTGATCTTGAAAACTAGTTTTTAAGTGTACGTACTAGATTTTCTCTAATTATTTTTGTAGGGTTGTACTTGTTTTTTTTTATCTATTTGTTTGAGTTTACTAGCTGTTTCAATGTATGTATTAGATTTTTTATACTTATTTTCATTGTGTTGTACTCAATGTTATTTTGATATACTTGTTTCAGTGTACTAGCTCTTTCAGTATACGTACTAGATCTTCTCTTTTCTTGTTTCTGTGTACTAGCTTTTTCAGTATATGTATGAGATTTTCTCTACTTGTTTTGTAGTGGTGTACTGGCTTTTGTTTGATATACTTGTGTTTAGTGTACTAGCTTTTTCAGTATACGAACTATATTTTTTATACTTGTTTTGCAGTGTTGTACTCAATATTATTTGATGTACTTGTTTCAGTGTACTAGCTCTTTCAGTGTACGTAATGTACTAGCTCTTTTAGTGCATGCACTAGATTTTTCTCATCTTGTTTCTGTGTACTAAGTTTTTTAGTGTACGTACTATATTTTTCTCTACTTGTTCATTTTGTGTTGTATTAGTTTTTGTTTCATGTACTAGAGTTTTCTCAACTCTTTCAAGTTACGAACAACAAAAATCAAGTACAATAACCCTAATATACACTAACCAAACAAAATCAAAACCCGTAAAACGAGTACAAATTGGAAAATATACGAACCAATCGGGGAATCAAAATCCTTACCTATCCTTTCGAATGGCGATAAGTTGAGTTAATTCCATGCCCTCGACCCCGACAAAGCCTCACCATTTACTTTCGAAATTATCCTTAACCAGTTTTTGATTACGCTCTGTGAGTACTTGGAAAGATTGATCAAACTTAAAATGCCAGAAGAGCAATCTCGGTTGATATGTGAAATTCCACCGTTCATTGGAGATGATGGAGAGGTGGAACCAGAGTGCAGGAAATTGTCGGACCCTGATGAACTAGATGCAAGTCCATAACCAAAAATTGAATCGAATTTAAAAAACTAATCTAAAAAAAAAAAGAAAAGCAACATAACAAATTTAACCATAATTTAAGTTAGTACTCTCATCCGTTAGATATAAATTTAGCCCATAGGACTTTTTATCCCTAAAGGTCAATTTCCCGCAACTATATGTTGAGTGACTAAAACTCTTTGAATGCTATACGTGACTAATTAATAGTCACCAGCCACCCCGTAAATAACTAATAGTCAACAATTTCCCATGGCGAACTAAATGTTACTGATTGCCGCCAAACCCCAAAAAAAGCTCTCAATGAGAGTTGCTAAATTCTAGCTGTCGTAACTGATCCTGTTCTTTTGATTTACTTCATTTTTCAATTTCATCTTGGATTTTTGTTGTAGTGTTTTCCAAATTGCGCTCTTTCGGAAAACAAGTTACATTCTTACAGTAATAGAGATATAGTTAGAGTTAATCTTTTCTTTTCGAATAGAGTTAATCTTTTTGGTTTGTTAGGCCTTCTTAACAAATTAGTCAAATCTTTTGGAATACCACCTAACTCATTTTCTTATAAGAGCTAGAATGGTAGGCTTGACGTCAGGATTTTCATGTCCAAACAATCAAATGATCCTGAGATAACTCAGAGTCGAATTCTTTCGGGTCACTTGGCCTTCACTACTCAGCTTTGGTTCGCTGGTTAGTCGATCAAAATTTGCAAACAGTTTTATCCTAAACTATAAAATGAAAACAGAACAACTACTAAAGGAAACAGGAAACCAGGAATGCAAATATATCACTCGATGGCTACGAATCAAATTAAGGTGAGAACGACTGTGGGGAAAGACCTTGTTTGGATTTTGGATCATCCTAAGGACTATGAGAAGCTGTTCTGTTGCAGAATAAACAGGAACATGGATAATGATAAGTTTCGGGTCTTAGGATTGAGTCTGTCAACTGAATGACCTAAAACCACTCTCAACACCTGCAAGTATCCGCTCAACAAACAACTCAACAACAATCTCATAAGAAAACCCAAATCAGGAAAATGGAGAAAAACTGTGAATCGAATGGAAATGGGACAATCGAGGCAACGAGATAACAAAACACATCATCAATCACATGAATCCACAATCCTATCACTACACACAAGAACAATCTCATAAATCCAAAAGAATTCACAAAACCCAAACAAGAAGAAAACGTATTTTTCCATGAAAGATGTAGAGAAAGTTTCAAACCGCCAATCCATCCAAATAGAAGGTAGATCCTCCGTTGGGCTTTGATTCCTCGACTATTTGGTTTCAAATCTTCATTTTCATAGCGTTCCTAGGCTCCCACTCACATTCCCCTTCGTCAAAATGTGTTTTAGTTCGTCATTTTCTGTCCTCTCCCCTTTGAAATCGCGTCTGGGGCTGAATTAATGTTGCTGCTCAGACTAGGCGTCACGGTGATAAGGCTAGAATTTGTAGCAATTATCTATCCTTATATGAATTCTTTTGAGTGATTATTAGTTTGTTCGAGCTTCATTCTCGTGTGATTTCGTGTTTTGGCATTATGTGCCTAGACCCGTTCACTTGGACCGTTTCGGTCCATTTGATGTGTTTCTTTGTAGTATTTGTTGTCTACGGGTACTCTAGAGATAGGTGATATGGTTATGAAGCTATGGACGTGAAGTAGAGCATGGTTGGAGCTCGAACGGAAGATCGAGAAATGAAATGGAGGAGTTGAGGGGCTGCACGCCGTGCAGCCATAGGATGGTGTAAAATCACAGCCCTTAAACAGGGAAACGTCGTGCATCCCTGCATGGCGTTCCTCCCATTCAACTACGTAAACTTTTGGAAAAAAGGAGGTGCACGCCGTGCACCCCCTAGTTTCAGCAGCTTCCTATAAAAGGGCTGATTTTGAGAAAAGAGGGGGAGGCTTCCCCAACTTCTTTTTTCCTTGATTTTCCCCGAGTTTTCTCTGAAAAAATCACCATAAATCATCTCATAGAAGGACAATTAAAGATCTATAGGAGTTCCTATCAAGGATTGAAGTTAGGATTGAAGATAGAAGACCAAAAGCAACGATTGAAAGAAGAACAAGCTGTTTTCTCTTCATGAAGATGATGGTTAGGGTTTCTTTTGATTTGTTTTCTTCTAGCATCATGAGTAGCTAATTCCGTAGATATTTTTGGTTGAGATGTAGGAATTGAGCCATGATACCTGTTTTGAATGTTTAATAACGACGATTGTGGATGTTTGGATTGTAATGAAAGATTGCCTCGTTTGATTGGTTTTCAACCTAATTCTTGTTACGGCTAGAATTAGATCAAATTTATGGAATCCTTTGTTCATGATAGACTTAGGAATTCGTAAGATTGTCGATCGAGGATAGAATTAAGTTATCGGTAGGGTAAACCGATAACCTAATTCTAGCTTTTGTGTTTCTTCGAGTTTTAACATTAGTCATGTTGTAACTGGCGGGTGCTCTAGTTTGCACCCAATGGACCAAGTTGGGTGTATTTATTAGTAGTTTAGGCGTTGATGGACTAAGTTAACGCTATTTCCAATTACTAGTGATTTCTTTTAATTCCGAAAGAACACCTTTTCACTTGGTAGAACTTCTCGGTGTTCATTACTGGCTAGCCTGATTAAGGTTATTTCTACCTTAGTTGGGAAGCTAGTAGTGGTAACCGCGTGCATGATCGTGCCGCGGATTCATACGAGTGATAGGAGGAATCGTTTTATTCAATTCAAGTCCATATTCGTTCATTTTGAATGGATTTAAGAAGTTGAGCTTGATGACTTATCTCTTCCAAAAATTTGTTTTCTCCATTTGAATCAACCCTTAATTTGTTAGTTTAAACTTAGTCATTAGAGTAATTAGAACCCAAAACCAATTAGTTTAGTCTAAACCATGTTGACGAGTTTGAGTAGAGGAATAATAGGAGGAACCTTCAGATACGTACGACACTTGTGTTGTCGGAATAACTTCACAGTTATTTCGACGATCACACGGCCGTGACCGGTTACCCATCACGGCCGTGACACGGCCTTGACTGGTCAACAACAGCATTGATCGACTTCTTTCGGCCATAACTTCTTCATTCGGAGTCCAATTTCGCTCCGAAAGGTACCGTCGGCTTCGTATTCGAACCCTCTAGCCAAAGGATACTTGTAATCAAGGAAGAGACTCCATGAAACAAGTGAAAAGAACCAAAATGGTCCGTTCGAAAGGAAACAAGCACGAAATGCACTAATGATCAAACCAGAACTTATTACCATCAAATATCATAAAAACCGGAGCAAAAATTAGTCAAGGTAGGGTCAACATGGCTACCAATAATCAAGCTATCAAGGTTGTCATCATTTATCAGTTTAAAATTCAATAAACAATTTTTCCTTCTCTCATCTTCTGACATACAGAGTATTTTCCCCATCTGTAAATCCTAACCGCCATCGCAGAAGTTGCTATCATCATGATTCCACCACAACCCATCACGCCCGCCGCCAACACCATTACATCCACCACACTTACGTCCGCCCTCAATACCATGACAACAACTCAACCAACACTGATAACGTCTGATCCGATGGATTTCAAAGCCATTACAGGAGGGAAGGCTAAATAATCTCCACGGAATTTGAGCCCAGGTCAAGCACTGGGGTCTGGCCAGCCTTAAAAATTGGATGAGGCGCGAGTGTTATAGGACTAGCTATATAACATTCAAATAAGGATTGATTGTACAGTCCATTAGCTAGGATTTGCTACTTTTGTCATGGTTTCTGTTTTTTTATTGTTGTGTGACTCATTTTCCCATTCCAGTTGTCTTTTATTGGTGAATAAAGATGGATGTTACCGTGCTTGCGAAATCCGCTGCCTATATAGTTTCATGTGTGGAGTCTGTACTTCCGGTTGACAAGTTTGGTACGTTCATTTTTTATCATCTTTGTGGCATGAATATCAAGCTTAATGAAAAAATATTGTTACTGACTGCCCATGACTTAACTAATAGTTACCACAGTGCCATGTCATGCTAATAGCCACTTGGGGCATGGTGACAAACTACTAGTAGTAGTCACAAGATTGAATAACAATAGTCATGAATTTTATTCTCTTTAGCTAGTCACAAGATTAGAAGATAATTGATTATACTAATAGAACAATTTCATACAACTGAGCCTGCTTTTTATAACCATGCACACTTGAAACAACAATATATTCAAATAAGTTCACAATTCGAGAGGTTATTGTTTTCAAGTCATAACTAAGATTCAAATTGGCTATTGAAACAAAATGCATGGGTTTCAACTTAATTTCAAGTCACAACTAAACTATCTAAACTCAAAATATGATGCAATGTTGTAACCTTTGTAGAAATAACGATAGTACTTCGTAACATTGTGGAAGTTACATGATTCATATGCAACCCATCCAAAAGTTATTATTATATGATTTAAGTTTTTGGCTCAGTTTAGTCGCGGTGGTTAGAATTCTAGTACAAGTAAGATTATTCATGCGAAACATAGACAACTGAATATTCTATGTTTTTTTAATATACCAACTCAACACTATATGTCACTAATATCTAATTGAACTATTATAAAATCTGATAGTTAGTCACATTAAAACATGAACCAGAGGTTTCGAAAGAAAGGAAATTAAATGTTTCATAAGTTGAAATTATTGTCTACATGAGTCCCGATCTTAAAAACAATTGACAGATACAGTAAAAAATGAAACGTGAAAAAACTTAGAGACCTTTATAGAGTATGAAAATATGTAAATTGTCTAAACAACAAAAGCAGGAACATGCCCGAAAAAATGAAAGCCACCCACTACATCACTGAAGGAAAACATCAATCTGTTCGAAAAACACAACCCAATAAAAAGAATTAAAGAGAGCAAAAATCAAAAAAAATCTTCAACCAAACCTTGCACTCGTTGCTTGAAACATTACAATTAGCGACTGTCCAATTTTACACTGAATGACCAATTTGAAAGATAAAATCTTTCTCTATCGAAACAACACTTCGAAAAATATTGCGAGTTCTTTCCAACCAAATAAACCAGCATATAGCATGTAGCAGATAGGTTGCGAAAGTAAGTGTGAATGCTAGTAAAAGTAAGTATGGTGTGAGATTATAAACTTTCAAAAAATATTTAAAGAAACATTTACTTGCTTAATGATATCGGCGTAATGCTAGTTTATAATTAGAAAGGTACAATGATTTTTTATTTTAATGAAAAGTAACATAAAAATTTAAATATGGTTCAGAGATTACATTACATTCACACGAAACAAAATTACATTACATTTCACACACAAAATTTAAGAAATTACATTACATCTCACCTGTGACCTACTAAACTCGGGCCACGGGTGGTCATGGTTAATGGGATATCCGATCTATCACCGATCCGATAACAAAACGATGTCGTTTTGTCTATGATATATAAACCAGTTTTAAGGCTTCTGCCAAATTCAACCTCCCTTCGAGATTTTTCTCTCAATTCGTGATCTCTCTCTAAAATCCAACGAAGAAATATTTTCGATGCCTACGAGTTTTCCCCGCTTTCTGGCTTTTTCCTCTATAAGAATTCAGTCAACGAAAATGCTTCAATCGACAGAAACTTTCGGAGAATCATGCATGCATACGATTTCTGTCTTCGATCGAGATAAGTTTTTGGCTTTTGTCTTCCTTAATCCTTTCATACTTATGTATATATAAATAGTTGACTAATTTTGAGAGTTTGTTCATCTACAGTTCTTCGGTTCATAAAAAAAAATTCTAGAAAGCAACAAATCGTAATCTCTGCTTTTTGGGATTTCTTCATTGGCTCCATACGAATAAATTAACTTAACTTGTTAGTTTCATATTTTGTTCCTCAATTCCAGAAACCCTCATTTTAGAAATCCTAATCTAATTTATTATGTTCGTAAGTTTTTCAGGTTGTTGCTATTGCTTAGGAGGCAGTTCGATTGTTGTTGTTGTTCAGGAGGCATGACAAGAGTTTGGTACTTCGACTGTTGAGGTAAGCTTAAGTATTAACCGTAGAATGGTACTATGTAGACATATTTTGTTTTGTGATTTTCGGATTGCTAGTAATTCTGTAAATGTATAGTGTAAACAGTTAGACTATTAGAAGTTTAAGAGAAGTTTGGTGTTAGATTGGTAGCAATGATGTGTTGTACAAGATAGATACAAAATTATCTCAGCACAGGTAAACTGATTCTAATTTTGATTCACTAATTCTGTCATATGAAGATGTTTTAAATTATGTTTTACTAAATACTGACTAACTTCTTCTTCTGCCTTGTAAGGATAACCGAAGCGGAGAAGCAACATTTGGAAGGAGTTTTCTCAGCCTTGGCAATGGAGGATGCCACGGTGGAAGACAGTTATGTTTCAGATTCAGTTTGGTCTTTGTTCACCATCTCAACGTTGAAGAAACACTAACTTTAGGTTTGAATTGTGTTCTAACAGATGGAGATGGTACAAATCTACAAGGCAAAGGGGATGAAGAGGAGATAGAACCTATTACAAACCTTGACGACTAGGTTAAGGTTTGTCTTGTAACTTTGTTTTTGCAACGGTTATTTTATTACTTATATAGGTCAAAGTCAAACTTATAAGCGACAACGCTGTTTTGCATATGTGGTCTTTCAATTGAGTCTGATGAGTGATGAATCGATAATGGATCAAATGATTGATGACTAAAAGACCAACTGAAATATAGAAGTTTACAATGCATTAGTACTTTATCTGCTTTTTTGAACTACCACATCACAGTCCACTGTATAAATGTTAATAATTCCTGTCTAGTTGACTTACATGTTTCTGGGATTTATGTTGGGATCGTTTGATTTTCATTCATGTTTTTGAGTTCTTTTTAGTATCTGAATTCATCTTTCTTGTGTTTTGGGTTGATTTTGCTGGGAAATGGATCATATTTTCAGGGTTGTTAGTAGTTAGTTTATCATGTTCTTAGTTTTTTATTTTTGCTGTACTTACCCGATTGCTACGGGTTTATCCGAGCCCGTAACAAAATGGGTTTGATAATATTTTTTTGCCCATTAACATTCATGGGTGATAATACCCGTAGACAAAACTAGCGGGCAATGAATAAGAGGTATCCGCATCGTATCTTAACCATTGCCAAACCTGCATATACCTATCAAATTGTGTTTTCTTACCTACCCAAATTCTATAAAATAACATTTTTCTCGACTATAAATTCGCAACTTATAAAATGAACGTCATTCATCTATGGAAACGAAAAACTGAATCATATATATGTTTTCCTAATTCTCTAATGATTATTAGAAAATTCCACTTGTTAGAATGATTCATTCCTTCCCCAATGAAAAAAGAAAACGGAAGTAAGAGATTCTGACAAGAGTTGCAAAATTAGATTAGTAATTTATCAGAGTATGTTGAAATTCAAGGTGAATATATGATTACATTAATCAATCTAATCTTTCGTGATTTAACATTTTATTATTATAATTGTGTGTTATCAATGACAGATAATGATAGACAAATTATGTAACGTTCTATAACATGATTTTGCTTCGTTCTCGTTGTCTTTTTGTCAGATTCTATCGTTTTTTATAAGCACATGTTGGGCTTTTTGTCTGGGCACTTCCGATAGTTTTATGGGCTTCGAGTTCTATCTATTATTTTGCATGTTGATGTGAAACACGATCATCATGATCGCAGGTGAAAAGGAATGTCCTGGAACCCAATGACACACCACCACAAAATCAATCAGTTCACCCTCCAAAATTCTTACCAATCACGAATTCTCACTCGACCAATTCCAGCTTCCTCAAATTCGGGATCCATTCATGGACAAGGATTGAGATGCAGAATTCAAACTTAGTGACGCACATTTTTTGAAAACCTTCTTCCAGATGCGGTAGATAATTGAGGTTTGGCCCGCATATTTTAGATCCATTACGGCAGCTACCAAGATATTCTGGAGGAGATCGTCAGGAAGTAAGGATAGTCGGTCTAACTTTATGTGACAATTCAACAAACTTATACTTCTCACAAACATTAGTTTCACCACCGTAACTGTATAATGTTACATGATTTTAAGGTTGCGCTTGACAAATGGTACTTTAAACCCGATAGTTTATCGACATGTATTGATTGTGCAGTCTTTATTAGGATGGATAGTTATTTGGATAAAAAGGTTGGGACGCAATGTCCTAATAATTAGTAGATATTGGAATTAATAGTATGATACTGGAAATTATTTAAAAACGATACTAATAGATAACTATCCACATCCAACGCTTCGAAAGTAGGCATATTGTTTCCAACTTTTTCCGACGCAAGTTCACTCTGTCCAAGTGAAGAGGAAATGATATACTATCAGTGTAATTCGTTCGATACCATTACATCGTAGGGCTTTGTCTTAAATTCTCGATGAAAAGAAAGTGTCCTATTTGGTTCCATAATGAAAGTGATCATTCAAATGTCGATTCATAAGGCAGACTCCATTACAAACCAACATACACTATTTTGTACAAAACCAACTTTGGAAGCATTGATTAAGATGGATTATAACTAGTTCAAATTCATATAGCAAATATTAATTTACAAGCATAGAAGACTTAGTTCCGAACAAATGTTTCACTACCATATTTAGTGAGCTGCACAAAAATGGTAGAAACTAAGTCCCAAAAGTTCGATCTTCGATGGAAAATTTACCAATTCATCTAAATTAGTAGGTAGCTGATTATAATAAACAAATGTACGTGGTTAGTTACCATTAAAGAGAGTCAATAATAGATGATCTAATGATCCGGACAGGTGCGCCAGTTGTGACCTGACTTTATGCAAATTCCACATGTGCGTATTTTCTTCGGGGTAGAAGAGGTACCTTCTTCGTCGTTGGAATCTGATCCGTTATGTTGGTCAACTTCAATACTAGAAGGAGTGTTGTGGATTGTATTCCTAGGCCCCAACTTTCACTCCTCTCACTGGCAGAATCATCAACACATTGGACTTCTGGCTGGAACGAGTTCATGTATCTGAACTCTTCATCACTAGGGTACCCTTCGTTATCGGCAAGCTGTCCAAGTTCATTCTCCTTTACTGTCTCGGTACAAACAAAAATAGTAACACAACCAGTGTCTGCAGCGTCCTGCAAGTCATTCCAAATATCTATATCGCCCCTAATCAACCACAACCCACTTTCCATGCTCTCGTTCGGCGCCAAGTACCACATCTGCTGAAAAGTTTTGTACTTCAATTCCCTTCCCACGAGCTTCAAAAGTTGATAGTAAGAAAACCTATCTCTTTGCATGTCACAAATATCTCGAATACCACCAAAATATTCCGGTACGCCATTGTTTCCAATATGTTTTATTGTAAATGTGATGGTAGGAGGGCTTTCCATGACCACTACAAATGAAATAAGTGAGCTGTCAGGTAGTGAAATAATTCGAAAATATGAAAATTGTTTAAGTTAATGAGGATTAATGATAGTAGGACCACAACAATAAACAATGAGGGTAAAAGTATCGAACAAAGAGTCATTTGAGAAAAGGGGAACTATATAAATACAAATCACAGTTAATGCAACCGACAAAACAAATCGAGCATGCAAGGTTAAAACAACAAGGAATAGAGACTAGGAAAATAAGGTCGGTAAGCAAAATGCGGATCTATCTCTCTCAATGCAGTCTTCCCGTCGACCACTAAATAAAGATGAAAGCGATCGAGATAGTATCTGCCGACCGATGGAAACGGTGATGGTAAGGGAGCACAGGTGAGGTAAGGGAAGACCGGTGATGGTTTCCGCCGATTAAAAAAGGAGATGGTGTCTGCTGCCGATGATAAGCAAGGGTGAGGTAAGGAAAGATAAATTTTTAAGTTTGGATAAGAGGTATAGTCAAAGAGAGGCTATTGGTTGAATGTCTAAAATAAAATCCTATCAAAAGATAATAAAAAACTCACAAAATCTGTAAATAAACAATAAACATTGTACCGTCATCGTCAATTGTCAATAAAAATTACCTAATGAGTAAATCTATTAATTATTAATAATTATTAATTGACGAGATTATATATTCCATATATTAATTATCAATTCAGTTACCAATTATATGCACTAAAAATATGGAATCTATTGCTTATCCAATTAAATAAACAAATGCTAACGTAGTACATTATAACGCATTAATGGATTTTTTCCGGCCACTAAATCCAATAAAATAACTTAGGTATTTTAATAATGATTAATTTATGAAAGATACGCCTACAAATTAGCTGATTAAGTAGTTTAACGTAAATTCAGTCAATAAAATCCCTAGGAACACGATAGACGAATTATTTTAATAAAAACGTGTGTGAAATATGGTAGTTAATAATCTACCAAAAATGAAGACCCCTTTCTCTGCTCTCGAATTTGTACTTTCTAACGGCATTGTTTTGTTCATATCATATTTAAATGCTTGATTGCTAAAGTCTGCCTAACATATAGACAAAATTATTTTTGTTACAGATGATAGGTGTACTGTTCTGTTTCATTCTTTCTTGAAATGATAGAAGTTTAAACTATTTAGCTATGATGATGATTGAACCATAGTTACGGCATCGTAAGAGTAAGTTTGAAACATGTCTGAGACCATAACTTAAAATGGAATCATATGCACATATTCTTGATGACAAAATATAACATACTAGTTTACGAAATGCATGTCTATGAAGATCAAATATAAGAAATTGTAAAAAACCACTCGGTATACATCTTGTACATAGACAAGAAATGAAGTTTAAACAATGTAGATAATTAAATGGAGATGAGCGATTTCATCCCCGAAGCTGTTGATGGGTACTTAGTGTACAAAAATTGGACTATGATATTATTCTCCTATACGAGTAGAAAACAAACGTAGAATGTTTCTCGAAAAAATCGGACCACCGACAAAATCCTACCACCGGCGACGTCAAATTCTACATCAATTATATGTGGCTCATACATGATGAATTTCTTAGAATTTTTTTTCTAGTCAACTCCCTACTCCTCTAAATCTAAGCCAACGAACCTTAACAATTATAGAAGCAATGGCGAATTTTCAAGCAACTAAGCTTTGTTGATGTCTTCAACGTTGTTCCATGGTACATCAAAGTATATTATCATATCCTAAAATTGTTTGTCGATGAACAGGGTTAGCTTCTTCGAAATTTCATAGCGAAAATTCATGTTTGTCCTTCAATGGACAAATAATCTGCCTGAATGATGGCAACGGTTCAGAACATGCATTGTGATGTGAGATTTGCTGCATTGACGTTGGATTTTGATAGAGTATGTCTAGTATATTGTTGAGTTTAATTCATGTAGGATTAATAAATAGCACCAGCTTAGTTCTTATTATTGAGTTGATGGCTGTGTAGTTTTAAAGTTCAATACTAAAATATTTTCAAAGCATGGGTTTACAAGTATTAACGCTTTACAGTAATGTTGATGATGAATTCCAAAATAGAATGGTTAAGTATTTATTAATTTAAAATGATGGATTTATGATAAAAAAAATTAAAAGCATGGATGGTGGTCAAGTCAAAATGCACATAATATCAAAAGCATGGATGGTGGTCATGTCAAAATGCACATAATATCAAACACAAAAAATAATGATTCATAAGTGTAATGTTAATGTTAGGGTGTTCTACAAAGTTCGAAAATCAAAACACACAACAAAAATTTTAAAGACCTCATATTAATTGGATTTAAGATGGGTAAGGAAATAGAAATTTAAATTTCATTAATTGTAAAATCCGGAAAAAGAAATAAAGGGACGGTTGAGATTTAATCTCATAATTAACAATTGAGATTAAATTAAAAAAGTGGGATTATTCAATAAGTTGGGGGTATCGAAATTTTTTCCTCAACATAATTATATGGTTACAATAATTTGTTAATTCTTTCGTGATTAACCAATTTATTTTTATAATTTCACGTTATCAATGTCATATTAATGTAAGGCTAACTATGTAACATTTTATACTATGATTTTGCTTCGTTCTCGTTATCTTAATTTATCAGATTCTTATCTTTATTTTTTGCCAAATGTTAGGCTTTTTGTATGGGCACTTCTGATAGTTTTGTGGGCTTTGGGTTTTGTTTATTGTTTTTTTTGTTGATCTGAAACACGATTATCACGATCGTAGGTTAAAATGAATGTCCTGACACCTTACGATAGACCACCACAAGTTCAACAAGTTTATCACCCAGAATCATGACTAGTCATGAAACTCACACTCGGTCACCTCCAACGTGTTCAGATTCGGAATCCATTTATGGACGAGGATTGGGATGTGGAATTCAAAGTTGGTGCACCACATTTTTGCATACCGTCCTCTAGCGAAGGGAGAGGATTGAGGTTTAGGTCTCTGCAGAATTTAGATCTAGCAGTAGCTACGAGGAGATCGTCGGGAAGTGCGAACGCCAATCAACAGTTTGTACATCTTAATACGTTGTTAAAATTTTTTGTTTTCACAAGGCTTGCAATTGTAGCTCGGGCCACAGTAACCGTGGTTCGTTCCGCGACTAGCCGTCGCTAATGGTATTACTAGAAAGAGTATGATAAGAACCATCGCCGTCGCTAAAAGAAGCAGCTTAGTCATTTTTTTTTCGCTATGTTTGGTTTATTTATTTCTTCTTCTCTATATTGTAATTTGGTTTGATATATAGACCCAGTTTTCTTTATGAGTTAATCTTTTTTAAAAAAAAATTATTTGCGTTAATCTTAAGATTCCGTTTGGGTAAGATAGTAGTTGTGGATTTCTATTTTACTTTTTTGTTTTGGATGAATTTATATTCCATTTTGTCTAGAATGGGGAAATGTTTCATGTGTTGTTTCTTTCGGTTTATTCTTAACTGATTTCATCGGCAATTTTATTTTATAAATGATTATTTATTTTGATCCAGCTACAACCAAATGTACATGGAATGAAAACTTTGTAACTCGTCATCCTTTGAGTCCATTGTTTACGATCATCCCAGTTCAATTTGGACTGATGGTTGCAGCTGCAAATAGAAGTCCACCACATCGATGAGAACAAGAAAACTAGCAACCGGCGAAAAGAATCTTGAAGTAGGATCGTAGTATGGTCTGGTCGAGCAGGTGTCTGAAGACAAGCTCTCTTTCTGATGGTCTATGTCATAAGAGAAACATTTTAGTGGCTGTGGTCATTGCTGGTTGATCAAGATGGGCGTGATTAACGGCTCTCACATATTGGCAATAGAGCCTCAACCGAATTTTCATAGTACCAATTACCGCGAAAGATGTCACCATGGAACACGAAGAAGGCCTGGCAATTCTGTCGAAATAGGTTACTTGATTTTGATTTCAAATTCGGCCGATTTCGAATTTTAAAAAAATCGTTATCGATTTCGGTTCCGAATTCAACTTGAAATCAGTTGGCCGATTTAACCGAACACAAACCAAATTGGGTAAGGCCGACCCCCCTTCCTTGAAACTACTCTCTTATGACCGTTTAATCATCTCTCATGTCCATTGTACTATTCTCTTATAACCGTTTGATTTGTTTTCATACCTTCTATACTACTTTCCCATAATTTTATGACACTTAAACGTAAACTAAATCTTCATCATAATATTTTCTGCTGCTGTTGCTGCTGTGTTTTGCAGTGGCCGCGGTTGCTGTTTGGGGGTGTGTTGTCTTCTTTGTGGTTGCGGAAGTGCTTGCTTGGTGCGCTTCTGCTGGCAAGGTTTTTGGCTCTCCTGGTGTTGTGCGATTTTTTGGTGGTGGGTTTGGCGTTACAACCTGTTGCTTTGGTTGTTTTGTTTTCCTCCTTTCTGTGTTTTAGATGTAAGCCGCTTTTGTATATTTGTACATATTCTCCCTTACTCTTTAATAATATCCTCCTCAATTTCATAAATAAATAAAAATCGCAGCATAGCGTGTGTTACTTCTAGTGATTACAATAGGATAATTTAAAAAAATCGCTTTTTCACAAATAAACACACTGATATCATATTATGAATAATTACCTTCCAATAACTTAAATGGTAAGGAGAGAATCCAAAAATGGTTTTATATTATTCTGTAATACTTTGTACACACATACACCTGTTCACATACACGTTCGTAAGATAAAACCCGAGACGGAATTTTGAGCATTTTTCTAATTGAGTGGGAAACTTAAATTCTAACTTATTTTTTGAGTTAAATTTCTCATTCTCATCTAAATTTCAATCCATATTACACCTGCCAAACATACCAGTTATATAAATATATAGAGTCTAAACAATAACTTTTTATTGGACAAAAGTTATGATATAATATAGTATCATGAACCATTCCAATAACTCAAAGTTTCATGTACATATTCTATATTTCTGGAAGTATATACACGTACCCAGTGAACAGAGTGGTGTAGACTGTAGAGAGGACCATTTTCTAATATAAAGAATGAAATTTAATGTTAGCCGAAAGAATCAATGAAGTGGGATTTCATTATACATATATTCGTAGCACCAATATCATTGACTTGTATTCAGTCAGCCAGTGTTGTTGGAAGAAAGCCTACTGCCTTGTTTCAACGTTACATCCACGAAAAGTTGCGTAATACAAATGAAATATTCATGGCCAGTTGGAAACATCTAAGTAAACAGTGTCAACAAAACTCTAAACCAATAAACATATACAAATAGTTAAAACGAATTTCACCTTGCTGGAACTCGTTTCATGGGCTAAAATAATTCACATGTTTTTATCATATCTTAGCTCCCCTATAAATTGCGTACAACCTCAAAAATAATAGCCAATATCACCTTTGAACCAAAGAAAGCAGAGAGTTATAATGAACACTTTCTCCAGCATTTCGGCTCTCGTCGCTATAGCATTCTTTTTCTCGCTCGGGTCCGTCGTTAAATCAGAGTTCAATAGCAACGGATCGTCGGCCGTGGATTACATAGACATCAGCGGTACTTGGGAATGCCTTGCAACGTACCATTACTACAGACCAATAGACATATCATGGAATATGAGGGATCCCTCAGTTTATACCTATTGCTCCACTTGGGACGCCCAAAAACCGCTCGAATGGCGGTCAAGGTACGGTTGGACCGCCTTCTGCCGTTCCGATCGTGTAGCCATCGGAGAATATTTTTGCGGGATGTGCATAAAGGTAAACTCTTTTTACCCGCACGTATCCTATTTTTATCAAACTCGAACTGTAAATTCAGGTGAAATCAGCAGCATGTTCAATGTTATGTTACTATTCTCATCGACGGCCGCCTGTTCTATATAACCTGACCAAATAGTACGAGTCGATGTATTTGAACATGTTTGTGATGTTTAAGTAGAAGATTTGATGTCTTCTATGTGTTTTTTTTTGTAGGTAACAAATGAAAGAACAGGAGCACATACAATGGCCCGAATCGTTGACCAATGCACGAAACCGGAAGGTGGACTCGACTTGGACGACCAGACTGTGTTTAATGTGATTGATACTGACGGAAATGGATATCATTTGGGTCATATGAAAGTTAGTTATGAGTTTGTAAGCTGCTAGCCATCTGATCCAAAATAAAGAAGAAAAATATACAAGAAGAAATAAACAAGCTGGTAAAATTACACAAGGATATGGTTAATTATCAAAGAACCTGTTACTTTTTTCAGTTGATTTATATATATGAAAGTTAGTTATGATTTTGAGGTAGGAGATTTATATGATTTTCATAACATCCATGTAGGAAATACTATGTTTTCTTTTGGCATCTCCTTGAATGAATTACTTAGTTAAACTAAATTTAAACAATTAAAACTAACTATTATGAGTACATATATTCATCTAAAATATGAAATTATCCACAAGCCTTTTCTACAACACTAGTAAAATTGTACTTATGTGGCCTTAATGAGATACAATATTTTGGGGCGAAATTTGAGAACATAAATACTTTTTGCATCTTTAATTTCATTTGAATATCATGTGTAAAATCTTGTTATTAATATATGTTTTAGATCTACGTCCATGGTTAAAAATGAGTGCAATTCCAAACAGCTAGCAATTTTGGTATAAATTATGAATGAGATAACACGATCAATGGTGTGAAGGTTAATGTGGCACTTATGGCCAAATGTAGTTGGAAGTATGGTAGATTCTAGCAGGGCTAATGGAGGAAATTAACTAACTCTAAAAAATAACTGGTGTATGAATTTGATACAAATTTTAGGAATGGGCATGCTTTAAAGTTGATTATTTGATATTATTCCATTTTTTTTTGTAAGGATGCTAGTATCATTATATTAAATATAAAAGGAAAATACTATAAAGTTAAAAGCAAGCTCCAGCACACTGCACACCAAGCTGTGCAACCAAAACAACAGCAAGGCACCAAAGTGCAACAAGAAAAGGACACACTCGTAGAGTCCCAAAACACCTGGCGGAACCTGCACAAACGCAGACCCGCGCTACCCTACACAATCCACATCACCTCCTAGTCATTGTCAAAAACAGAACGATACCACTCAACAAGCATAGGCTTAGGAACACTGCCCCAAGCATGTAACCCACCCCTCTAACATAACCCAGATCTTGTGGTACACTTGCGAACAGGATCTAGTTTCATTTCTAAAAATGCGGTGATTACGCTCCAGCCAAATGCACAAGAAAGTAGCATGTAAAACCAACTTTATGGCCTCCTTGAAGAGAGGGGAATAGTTCATACCTTTCCAAGACAAAATGAAACTGACCACATCTGAGAGAAAAGGGTTGTGAATGGAAAGTGCTGAACTAAGCCGTCTCCAAAGCTACATTGAGAACTCACACGGTAGAAAAATATGGTCAACCGACTCCCCTTGTTTGGAGCATAGAGCGCATCGTCCGGCCAACTGAAATCCTTTTCGCTGTAAATTGTCAACTGTGGCTATCTTCTTGTGGAACAGCATCCACATGAAACACTGGATCTTAGTCGGAACGGAGTGAATCCAAATCTCCTCGTAAGGAAACAAGCCTACCCCCGGGAATCTTTGTGCCGCCAAAGCCAATATGAGTGAACTAATGGAGAACCTTCCTGAACTCTCGAGCGGCCACACAATGTAATCCAGACCAGCCATAATGTGATCAACAGGTATGTCATTGAGGTGCTGAATCAAATTATTCAACTCCACCATTGCTCCTCCTCTCAACTCGAATGTTCCAAACTCGCCTATCCTGAAAATCACACAACTTAGAAATAGGACTATCCAATGATTGCGTAGCTGCCGCAACCCTTGCATAGGAAACAGAAAACCTCATCCCTCGGACCCAAAAGTCGTGCCAAAAAGAACACTCACCGACCCCAGGATCAATGTAGCCGTGAGACCAAAAAATGAGACTATGCAGAACAATCCACTCCAAACCGAAAGGCCGGCCGAGCGAAAATTCCAAACAGGTTGCCACTCAGAGGCCCCTTCCCCACATTTCGCCTTAATCAAAACCCTCCACCAGGCTGTCCTGTCAATCGCATACCGCCACACCCACTTCCCCAGCAAAGCCAATTTAAGAACCCTCATATCCTGCACCCCAAGGCCGCCCAACTCCATAGCGGTTTTGACCATATCCCAACTTATCCAATGAATTGTATCACTATCCCGGTAAAATGCCCAAAGGAATCTCCTTTGTATCTTTTTCATTCTAGCAATGACCAAGCTAGGCGCTTTGAACATTGACATGAAGTACACAGGTAAACTAGATAACACGCTCTGGATTAGGGTTACCTGAGCTCCGAAAGAAAGAAACTTCGCTTTCCAACCCTCCAACTTTCTTTCAAGGTTATGGACGACCGGGTCCCAAATCTTCGCTTTACCTCCATGCGCCCCAAGATGCAAACCGAGATAAGAGGTAGGAAATGACCCAATTTGACAACTGAAAACACTAGCCAACAAAGGAGCTTCCGACACCTCAGCAATAACAAACATGCTAGATTTGTGTGAATTTACTTGCAACCCGGTGATCCTCTAAAAAACCACCAGCGCATCCGCCAACACTCTCACTTGCTCCATTGCAGCATCACAAAAAAAGCATAGAGTCATATGCGTTCCTGGAGCTTATAGAGAATTCCTGATAGCACCTCCATCACTACCATGAATAGATATGGCGACAACGGATCTCCTTGACGGAGACCCCGCGTACTTTGGAAGTAACCATTAGCTTCCCCATTAATAAGCACTGAGAAGTGCGCGGACGTCACACAAGCCTTCAACCACCTAATCCATCTGATATAAAAACCCATGCGCTTCATCACTCTAAACATGCACTCCCAATTAACATGGTCGTATGCATTGTTAATGTCCAACTTATAAACGAGACCCGCGCGACCAATCCTCATCCTAGAGTCGATGAGCTCATTGGAAATCAACAAGGCGTCCACAATCTGCCTATCTGAGATGAAAGCGCACTGTTGCGGGAAAATAACATGATGCATCCACCCTTTAAGACTACTTAATAGTAGCTTAGACAACATTTTATAAAAGCTTCCCACCAAGAAAATTGGCCTCAAGTCCTTGAAATCCTCAATAGCATCTTTCTTCAGAATGAGAACGATGAAATAGCTATTAGCAGAAAACAGGAGGGAAGCAGTGACATAAATTTCCTGGAAAGCAGCCATCACCTCTGATTTAACGATATTCCAATCTTCTTAAAGAAATCAAGCAAATAGCCATCCGGATCAGGTGCTTTGCCCCCGGCACAGCTCCGTACCGCATCCCAAATCTCCTCCTCCGAGAAATTGGCCAGAAGACAATGAGAAGACTCTGGTGGAACTATTGAATCCTTTAGGGTTTATTGGAATCGTCATCTTTCTTATTGAAACAAGCCAGAGTTTATATACAAGATCATGAAGGAAGAAAATGACAAATTGCATAGCAAATGAGCTGGCTGAAATGATAAGAGTGTAGCAACGGAATTTGCAGAGAGGATGCAGGTGATGAGCTGTTTGGAGCATTGTACGAACGGTGGCGTTTCATTCCTATCCGCCTTTGCTTCACTGCGCACCGTTTCACTTGACTAACACTTGAACTTTGGTTTGGCGGGAAACAACGGGAAAGAAAAATTCTTTTCTTTCTCCCCAATACCCCCCCTCAAGTTGGTGGGCACAGATTGTGCAGACCAAGCTTGGAAATCAAGTATTGAAATGGAGCTGGGGAGAGTGCCTTGGTGAGCACGTCAGCGACTTGATCACTGGTAGGAACATGGACTAGCTGCACCAATCTTGCTTGCACCTTTTCTCTTACAAAATGACAATCCAATTCGATGTGTTTTTTTCTTTCATGGAACATAGCATTCTGTGCTACATGCATTGCTGACTGATTGTCACAAAATATTGTTGCAGGTTGGTGATGTTGTGCTTGCAGCTCTGCAAGCAAGTAGATCAGCCATTGTAGCTCGCTGGCAGTGTGAGCAAGGGCTCTATACTCTGCTTCACAGGAGCTTCTGGAGATGGTAGTCTGCTTCTTGCTTTTCCAGGAAATTGGGGAACTTCCCAAGAATACACAGTATCCAGTGACTGATTTTCTGGTGTCCGGACAAGCTGCCCAGTCTGAGTCGCTATATGCTTGCAATTGGAGGCTGGAGGTGGAGGACAACATTATTCCAGTAGCAGGAACACCCTTCAGATATCTCAAAATTCTTGTAACAGCCCTGTAATGAATATTCAATGGCTTTGACATGAATTGACTTACTTTTTGAGTGGCAAAACTTATGTCTGGCCTTGTGTTGTTCAAGTAGATAAGCTTTCTCACTATTCTCCTGTACAATTCCGGATTGTGGAATTCATCATCACCAATTGAAGATAGATGCTTTTTGTAGTCCATTGGGGTAGCAACTTGTTTGCTTTCCATCATATCAGCTTCTTCTAGCAATTCAAGTGTGTATTTCCTTTGAGACAAGTGGATTCCTGCAACACTTCTTGCGACCACCAGGCCTAGAAAGTACTTTAATTCACCCAGGTCCTTGATTTTAAAAGCATTGTGCAGTTCTTGTTTTAACAATAAAATTTCTGCAAGATCATTTCCTCCCACAATCAGATCATCAACATAAACTAACACTGTTGTGAATGACATACCAGTGTTCTTTAGGAAGAGAGAGTGATCTACTCTACTCTGTGTGTATCCTATTGCTTGCAGTTTCTCTGAAAGCTTGCAATACCATTGCCTAGATGCCTGCTTCAGGCTGTATATTGACTTGAGTAGTTTGCATACTGGTCTTTTCAGTGAGCCATCAACCTTCAATCCCTGAGGAGGCTTCATGTATACTTCTTCATGTAAGTCTCCATGAAGGAAGGCGTTGTTGACATCTAGTTGGTGTACATACCAATCCCTTGAGGCAGCAAGTGTCAGGAAGGTTCTGACAGTGGTCATCTTAACCACTGATGAAAAGGTTTCCTGATAGTCCACTCCCTCTTCTTGTGTGAACCCTTTTGCCACTATTCTTTATCCCCTATCGCTTCACTGCGCACCGTTTCACTTAACTTGAGCTGGAGTTGGTTTTGGCGGGAAGCAACGGGAAACAAACGGAAAGAAGAGAAGAAAAATTCTTTTCTTTCTCCCTAATACCCTCCCTCAAGCTGGTGAGCACTGATTGTGCAGACCAAGCTTGGAAATCAAGTATTGAAATGGAGCTGGGGGGAGTGCTTTGGTGAGTACGTCAGCAACCTGATGACTGGTAGGAACATGAATGAGTTTCACTAGCCTTGCTTGTACCTTCTCTCGTATAAAATGGCAGTCCAATTCGATGTGTTTTGTTCTTTCATGGAACATTGCGTTCTGTGCTACTTGCATTGCTGACTGATTGTCACAGAATATTGTTGCAGGTTGATGATGTTGCGCTTGTAGCTCAGCAAGCAGGTAGGTTAGCCATTGAAGCTCACTAGCAGTGTGAGCAAGAGCTCGATATTCTGCTTCACAGGAGCTTCTGGAGATAGTCGTTTGCTTCTTGCTCTTCCAGGAGATTGGTGAGTTTCCCAGGAAGACGCAGTATCCAGTCACAGATCTCCTGGTATCTGGGCAAGCAGCCCAGTCTGAGTCACTATAGGCTTGCAATTGGAGGCTGGAGGTGGAGGAAAGCATTATTCCAGCAGCAGGAACTCCTTTGAGATACCTCAAAATTCTTGTAACAGCCTTGTAATGAACGTTTAATGGTCTTGACATGAATTGGCTTACTTGTTGCGTAGCAAAACTTATATCTGGTCTTGTGTTGTTCAAGTAGATGAGCTTTCCCACTATTCTTCTGTATAGCTCTGGATTGTGGAACTCATCATCACCAACTGAAGATAAATGTGTTTTGTAGTCCATTGGTGTAGCAACTGGTTTGCTTTCTAGCATATCAGCTTCTTCTAGCAATTCCAGTGTGTATTTTCTTTGAGACAAGTGGATTCCTGCCACACTCCGTCCAACTTCCAAGCCCAGAAAATATTTTAATTCACCTAGATCCTTAATTTTAAAAGCATTGTGCAGTTCCTGCTTTAAGAACAGAATTTCTTCGAGGTCGTTTCCTCCCACAATTAGATCATCAACGTATACCAATACAGCTGTAAATGACATACCAGCATTCTTCAAGAAGAGAGAGTGATCCACTCTGCTCTGTGTGTATCCTACTGCTTCCAGTTTCTCTAAAAGCTTGCAATACCACTGCCTGGATGCCTGCTTCAGGCCATAAAGTGACTTCAGTAATTTGCAGACTGGTCTCTTTAAAGAGCTATCAACCTCCAATCCCTGAGGAACCTTCATGTACACTTCCTCATGTAAGTCTCCATGGAGGAAAGCATTGTTGACATCCAGCTGATGTATGTACCAATCCCTTGAGGCAGCTAGTGCAAGGAATGTTCTGATAGTTGTCATTTTGACTACTGGTGAGAATGTTTCCTGGTAGTCCACTCCTTCTTCTTGTGTGAAACCTTTTGCCACTGTTCTTGCTTTAAACCTCTCAACTGAACCATCTGACTTATACTTGATTCTATGAACCCATTTGCTCCCAACCTCTTTCATTCCCACTGGTAGCTCGACCACTTCCCAGGTGTTGTTTGTTTCCAACGCCCTTGTCTCTTGGTTCATTGCTTCAATCCATCTGGGATCCTTTATTGCCTCTGCATAGGTTCTTGGTTCCTTATCTGCAGTTATGCTTAGTGCAAACTTTTTGTGTCCATAGTCAAAATCATCATAGGACAATACATCATCAAGGGAATGAAACATTTTTCCAGCATTATGTGTCTTAGAAACTACCTTTGGAGAAGCACGACTGGTTTCACCTTGCTGTACAAGGAGTTGACAGTGATAGTCCTGCAGGTAAGTTGGTATTTTGTGTGGTCTGGTGCTTTTTCTGGGATTGAGAGGGGGCAAGTTTTGAGGTGAAGGTGACAATGATGAGGTGTCTTGAGGTGTGAGGGCATCATCATCACTGTCATCATCACTGTCATCATCAGGACCTTGGCTAGTATTTTCAGTGGAGGGAGCTTGTGGCTCTGGTTCAGGTGAGGCACTGTGATTGTGACTGGGGCTTGGTAGATCGTAGTCATCATCTATGTGAGACATTGGATCAGAAGAAGGAATGTTTTGGTTGGTGGTTGTTGCCTGAGTATCAGGTGAGGGTTGGACATTATGAAATGGAAAAACATTTTCATAGAAACGCACATCTCTAGAGGTAAAGGTTTGGTGTGAGTCTAGATTGTAGATTTTGTAGCCTTTGATTCCAGGGGTGAATCCTATGAAAATTCCTTTTCTGGCTCGTTTCTGAAATTTTGTTCTATGACCAGCAAGAGTGCTGGCATAGCACAGACTCCCGAAAACTCTAAGTTCCTCTAGCTTTGGTTTGGAATGATAAAGTGTTTCAAAAGGAGTTTTGTTCTGGAGGACAGGAATGGGGATTCTGTTCATTAAGAATACTGAATGCTTGACACAATCAGACCAAAAAGTTATAGGAAGGTTAGCTTGAAACTTGAGAGCTCTAGCAATATTTAAAATCTGTTGGTGTTTTCTTTCAACCTTGCTATTTTGCTGGGGGGTTTCAACACAAGTCATTTCATGAAGGATTCCATGTTCTTGGTAGAAGGCAGGCATAGAAAATTCCTTGCCTTGGTCACTTCGAATTCGTTTAATGGTGGTTTTATGTTGGTTGGAGACATAAGAGCAGAAGTTCTGCAGTGAGGGTCTAGCTTCAGATTTCAACTTTAGCATCATGATCCAGGTCATGCGAGTGAAATCATCCACGATGGTTAGAAAATAGAGGTATCCATCGTAAGAAGGAGAGGAATTTGGCCCCCAAAGATCTATGTGAATCAATTCGAAAGGTGTTGTTGTACTAGAAACACTGTGAGGGAAAGACAAACGTTTTTGACGAGCAAAATGACAAACATCACAGGGTGCTAACTGAAATGTTTCTATGCTGGAATGTAATTGCTTAAGGAAAGGGGTTCTATGATGGGAAACATGTCCTAGACGGTAATGCCATAAATCAAAAGGTTTATTTCTTTGAGTGGAAGCGATGTGACTAACTGGTTTGCAGGCTATCAGCTTGTACAATCCCTTGTGTAGCTCAGCTAAACCAATCGTGCTGTTCCTCGATAGATCCTGCAACACACAATGCGTGGAAGAAAAAGTCAGTTTCAAGGGCTGCTATGCTGTAAGTCTGCTGACTGAAATTAGATTGAAGGTAAAATCAGGAACATATAGAACGCCTTGCAACATCAAAGTGTCATTTATTAAAACATTTCCAATATGAGTTGCTTGCACTTGCTGTCCAGTAGGCAATGTTATCATTAAGGCATCGATTTTCTTGCTTGAAGCCATCAGGTCCAGTGAGCTCACAACATGATCAGAGGCACCTGTATCTACAATCCAAACGACTTCATCTAGTGGAGAATCAACAAAATTACCACAACAAAACTTGCATGTTGAGTACATTAGTGCAGTTGGTTTATGAGCACTTGATGTTGGTGGAGTGGAGCTTGTTGCTCCTGGTGTTTCCTTGAGTTTCATAGCACTCATAAGTTGAGAAAATTGGTCTTGTGTCAGCTGGATTGCTCCTCCTTCATTTTGTTGAGTAACTGCATGAGCTTGAGGCTTGTGACTTGAATAATTTGGTGTGTAGGGGGTCTGGTAGCTGCTGGAGGCCTCGATATAGACTGTGGCATAGGTCTTGGTGTGACTCCTGGAGGGAAACCAATCTTAAATAATCATCTTTCAATTGTGTGATTTTGCATCTTACATAAAGTGCAGAACATCGTTTTTCCCTTTTGAATCCCTGGTTTCCAACCTCCTTGCTGTCCAGCATAGTTTACATTAGAAGTTGGAGCCATCATGGTCATGGAATCTCCAGACCCCTTTTGCTGAGTTCCATACAGCTGCCTTTCGTGCTGTATCATTTGCTGCACCACCTTGTCTATATTAGGCATTTCATCACCAAAGAGCACTTGTGTGCGTGGACTAGCAAAGTTCTCATTAAGACCTCTTAAAAAGTGAATAACGTTGTTGGTGTCTTCATAAACATAAACTTTTCTCATGGCCAAACAATCCATGTGGCTTGTGGCTGTGCATTCACAGTTGAACAGAGGCTGGTAGTTTCTCAATTCATCTCTAAGGGTGATAATTGATCCATAGTATTCAGTGACTGTTTGATTACCTTGCTTCAGGTTTGAAAGCTGCTCCAGCAGTTCTGCGATTCTGATCATATCGCCTTGGCCATAGCGAGCTTTCAAGCTTTCCCAGGCATCCTGTGCATTCTTCAACCCCATGATTGTCTTCCTTATACCTGGTTCAACTTATTGCTGCAACCAGCTGAGCACCATGATGTTGCAGCGAGTCCAAGGCCAGAACATTGGATGTACTACTTCTGGTTCTTCAATGCTTCCATCGATGAAGCCTACTTTGTTCTTTGCACCAAGGGCATTGTGTATTGCCCTGCTCCAGTCTGTGTAGTTGCTTGTGGTTAACTTCTCTGTGACGAGAGACTGCCCTGGCTGCTCACTACCATGGAGGTAGTAAGGATCAGCCAGTGGATATTCTGCAGCAGCCATGGTGTTTTAAAACCGCTCTGATACCATATTGAAACCTTTAGGGTTTAGTAAAATCGCCACACATTTCATTGAAACAAGCCAGAGTACTTATACAAGAGGTAAGAGGAAGAAGATGACAAATTGCACAGCAGGATAGCTGGCTGGAAAATGATAAGAATGCAGCAACGAATTCTGCAGAAGAATGCAGGTGATGAGCTGGTTATGCCAGTGTACGAACGACGACGTATTCATTCTTATCCCCTATCGCTTCACTGCGCACCGTTTCACTTAACTTGAGCTGGAGTTGGTTTTGGCGGGAAGCAACGGGAAACAAACGGAAAGAAGAGAAGATGCTGAGTTCCATATAGCTGCCTTTCATGTTGTATCATACGTTGAACCACCTTGTCTATATTAGGCAGTTCATCACCAAAGAGCACTTGTGTGCGTGGACCAGCAAAGTTCTCATTAAGACCCCTCAAGAAGTGGATGACATTATTTGTATCCTCATAAACATAAACCTTTCTCATTGCCAAGCTATCCATATGACTGGTGGCTGTGCAATCACAGTTGAACAAGGGCTGGTAGTTTCTCAATTCATCTCTAAGGGTGATAATGGAACCATAGTACTCAGTCACTGTTTGATTTCCTTGCTTCAGATTTGAAAGTTGCTCTAGCAGTTCTGCAATTCTGATTACATCTCCTTGGCCATAGCAAGCCTTCAAGCTCTCCCAAGAATCCTAAGCATTTTTTAGCCCCATGATGGTCTTCCTGATTCCTGGTTAAACTGACTGCTGCAACCAACTCAGCACCATGATGTTGCAGCGAGTCCAGGGCCAAAACATTGGATGCACTACTTCTGGCTCTTCAATGCTTCCATCAATGAAGCCTACCTTGTTCTTTGCACCAAGGGCATTGTGTATTGCTCTGCTCCAGTCTATATAGTTGCTTGTGGTTAACTTTTCAGTGACGAGTGATTGTCCTGACTGCTCACTACCATGAAGGTAGTAAGGATCATCCAGTGGGTATTCTGTGGCGGCCATTGTGTTTTAGAACCGCTCTGATACCAAATTGAATCCTTTAGGGTTTAGTGGAATCGTCATCTTTCTTATTGAAACAAGCCAGAGTTTATATACAAGATCATGAAGGAAGAAAATGACAAATTGCACAGCAACTGAGCTGGCTGAAATGATAAGAGTGTAGCAACGGAATTTGCAGAGAGGATGTAGGTGATGAGCTGTTTGGAGTAGTGTACGAACGGTGACGTTTCATTCCTATCCGCCTTTGCTTCACTGCGCACCGTTTCACTTGACTAACACTTGAGCTTTGGTTTGGCGGGAAACAACGGGAAAGAAAAATTCTTTTCTTTCTCCCCAATAGGAACCTGCTGAAAATTGAGATCAATTGCGAAAGCTCTATCGACCGCTGGCTCTGAATACAACTCTTCATAAAAGGACACCGCTGCTGCTGCCACCTTGACCTGCCCAATTATCTGAACAACATTAATACTCAACCCGTCTATATGAGTTCTCCTCATATTTGCGTTCGCAATCTTTTGGAACTATTTGGAGTTTATATCCCCCAACTTAGTCCAAGTCTCTCAGGCTTTCTGTCTCAAAGAAATTTCTTGGTACTTCCACAGCTTATCCAGCCTCCACTTGATAAGAGCTCTGACTTGTCTATCTTCTCCTGAGAACATGATAGCTTGATTATTGGTAGCCATGTTGACCCTATCTTGATTAGTTTTGTTTTGGTTTTGATGATATTTCATGGTTATAAGTGTCGGTTTGATCATTAGTGTATTTCGTGCTCGTTTCCTCTCGAGCGGATCATTTCGGTTTGTTTCACTTGTTTCTTCGAGTTTTTTCCTTAATTTCAGGTATCCGTTGGATAGAGGGTTCAAATACAAAGCCGATGGTACCTTTCGGAGCAAAATTGGAGTCCGAATGAAGAAATTATGGCCGAAGGAAGTCGATCAATGTTGTTGTTGACCAGTCAAGGACATGTCACGGCTGTGATGGGTAACCTGTCACGGCCGTGACACCTAGTCTGGGCAGCAACATTAATTATGCCCCATACGTGATTTCAGAGGAAGAAGAGAAGAAAATGACAAACTAAACACAAAATTGACGAAGGGGAAAGTGCTTGGGAGCCTAGTAACGTCATGGGAATGAAGATTTGAAGTCGGGTAGTCGAGGAATCGAAGCCCAACGGAGGATCAACCTTCTATTTTGATGGATTGGCGGTACAAAGCTTTCTCTACATCTTCCATGGAAAAATAAGTTTTCTTCTTGTTTGGGTTTTGTGAATTTCTCTGGATTTGTGGAATTGTCCTTGTGAGTAGTGATAAGATTGTGGATTCGTGTTGTTTAATGATTGTCTTGTTATCTTGTTATCTCGATTGCCCGTTTGAGCGGATAATTGTGGGTGTTGCAAGTGGTTTTAAGATGTTGAGTTGACAGACGCGATCTTAAGACCCGAAATATATCATTATCCATGTTCCTGTTTATTCTGCTGCTGAACAGTTTCCCATAGTTCTAAGGATGATCCAAAACCCGAACAAGGCCTTTCCCCACAGTCGTTCTCATCTTAATTTGATATGTAACCATTGAGTGATATATTTGCATTCTTAGTTTCCTGTTTCCTCTAGTAGTTGTTTCGTTTTCATTTTATAGTTTAGGATAAAACTGCTTGAAAATTGTGATCGACTAACCAGCGAACCAAAACTGAGTAGTGAAGGCCAAGTGACCCGAGAGAATTCGACTCTAAAGTACCTCAGAATCATTTGATTGGTTGGGCTTGAAAACCCTGACATCGGAACACCTATCTCTCTCTTTGTCCTCTAGAGCATCCGCCATCTGAGACTCAAGTCTCTTGAAAACCTCCCTATTCGAAAATTTCAGATTATCGTTAAGGAGCTTTAATTTGCTCACTAAGCCAATTATAGGCCTAAACAAAATAGGTTGACTATTCCAATACTCTTCCAACATGGGTGCAAAATCTTCATGTTCCATCCACATCCCTTCAAACCTCCATGGGCGCCTGATAAAAGACACTGCAACATACTCAATCACGATCGGGCATTGATCCGAGCAAGACCATGTTCTAGCCCCCAAATTGGAGCTCCGAAAGTGGAGCTCCCAATCGGGAGACACGAAGGCCCTATCAATTCTAGACATGGCTGCCTCCTTCCTAAGGTTAGACCAAGTAAAGGCTGCATCCTGAAGAGGAAGCTCAATCATCTCTACCTCGTTGATCGAATCATTGAATAACTCCATTTCTACTCTCCTTCTAGATGCCCATAAAACATCTTCCGGAAATCTAACAAGATTAAAATCCCCTACCACACAGAACGGAACCTCCCACCACCCCACGATCTCCCTTAATTCTTGAAGGAAACTTGCTTTGAGAGTCTGCTCACACGGGCCATACATATTTACTTGCATCCATCAAAATACATCCTCTCTATTCCTGAACAAAGAAATGAAAGAATAGGACCCAACCCATTCCCCTTCAATCTCTAAAACATCATCTTTCTACCCTGTAATTAAAGCCTATGAAGCACCAACTGATGGCCGGAAAGCCCAACTCCACTCTTTGCCACTACTCAAACTTCGAACCAATTCGTTATCCACGACCTCTAGTTTGGACTCTTGAAAACAGAAAATTGTCGGCTTAATCTCCCCAACTCTACTCTTAATTCCGAATCTTTAATCACTACAACCCAAAACCGCTAACATTCCAGGCAAGAATGTTAAAGTTCATTAGGCAAGGGTACATGTGTTACACACCTCTCGCGGCGACTCCTTCCCACTTGCTCTAAGGTTACCCCCAATTTTTTGAGTTTGATGTCCAAACGTGTACGAGACCCCGCTGAAGCCTTTCGATTACTCACGTCGGCGCAGACTTGGGAAGCCTCCACCACACCTTTTGACCTAGAAGTCTCCATTTCCAATTCGATAACTTCGGCGACCTTAACAACTGACTCCCAAATCGACACATCTAACTTCCTACCCACCCCTGCACCCTAATCCATTCCCTCCCATCCGATCTCAAACTCAGGCGAAAGTCCTCTGGGTCTACCGGAACATCTCCATATGTTATTGTTTGAGTTAAAAGAGCTCTGCTAACTCTATTTGGGAATGAAAAGCTCAGATCAATTGGATCCCATGACCTGAATCCTCCAACAAGATAGCTAATAGAACCATTGGCCCAATGATGCACGGATTTTCACCCGCCATCAAATACCTAATATAATGAACTAATGGAATCATTTATTTCCCTAGGGTCTTTCTAATGCTATTACTCAAATTAATTAACTAACTAAACCAAGTAATAGTGAATGATTGGTTGTTTGATTGTTTATGTATCCAATTATAAACTAATGACTGAAATAAAACAAATCAAAATGCAAGAAATCGAGTTTCAAAGATAAGATGAAGGTTGTTCGTACTCGAATCCACAATAGCTAGCAATGGATGGATGAACGATATGCAATCTCAATTATTCAAGTTATAATGGCTTATCGATTTCTTATGATATTCTTAGATCACTCTCGCGCCTCTAAGGATCTATTCCGCTCAACCGTAGACTCCTATCTCGAGCTAATCTACACCCAAGCAAAACGCATTAAAGGTGTTTGATGAAATGCCACAACGATAAACGATGTGAAAAGCCTAGATTAAATGCTCCTCTCTCGAGCTAACGAGTAATATAGAGTTCTTCCTAAGCAACCTATCAATCTATGTTCCTCTCAAACCCACAAATCAATTATGATAATTCAATCAAGATGATCATACGAGAATGAATATGAAATTAGGTTTAGCAAGAACACACGATAATCATGAATAACATCGATAACAATATCAAAGGTTTAGAAACGCATCATCCATACAAAAGATAAGCTAAAGTTTCATCTAATCAAAATAACACAAAAGGTTTAGCCGCTCATGGTTTCGGAAAATAAATCACAAGAGAAGAGAAGAAAAACCGGAGAAAACGACATTTTCTTCATGGAAATCCCAATCTTCGACTTGATGATTCGCCCTTCGCCAATTGTGGTTGATCCTCTCGCTTCAATCGTCTCTCTGGAACCCTAGCTCTCTCCAAGAGCTCAAAAAATATGTGTCTATTCAGTATCTCTCGTTCATAGGGGGTCTCAGGGGTATTTATATGCTTCTGAGCCAAGTTGGAGAAGGAAAATAACTTGAAAACCTGTATGGGCGTGGGACATGCTGTGTTCCATGGATCGCACCGTGTTCCGGACCGTGTTTCGCCCCTGTAACTTTCTCGGGTAATTCCAGAGGAAGAACACGCCGTGTTCCTTCATTATACAGAATTTGACCATAGCGTCAACATAAAAGTTGTAGACAATTGAATTATCTTTCCAACTCCGCTGACCTTGCATCAATTGGATTTCTGAGCGATGAGTTATGCTCAAATACTAAACTGTGACGCTTCCGTCCCAAATTGAATATTTTGAGTTGTTCCGGCCTCCCCGTCATGTCTTGGTTCATCTCTAAACGTCATATGACACCTGAAATTTACCAAAAACATACCAAACATCATAACACGGTCTTGGGGGGAGTAAGAGAACCAAACATGTAATCAAAAACCCGAATTCAAATACATTTCGACACACAAAAATATAGTTTATAACGAGGGTGTGACGAAAATACAACACATCAAATCACCCCACACTTAAATTCTTGCTTGTCCTCAAGCAAATCTACTGATCTCTCTCTATAATGAACTCAACATATGGTGATCGGAAAATAAAGCTTAGGTCCTTAATTCGACCATGGTGTTCAAGAATGCAAGTCAATCATCAAACCACACAATTAGGCATGAAACACCGAATCCCTTAAATTAGTATAAGATAGAATCATGCATATGATATAAATGACTTGACACCTAACCACCAAAGTGTATCCATATCCCCCCAAACACTTATACCTTATAGTTGCCAGTGGAAGTAATAGACCGACGGCTCGTCCTGACCGGGATTTCTGTTACGTACTGAGGGAGGAGGTGCTTCAATTTTTAATAGCACTCAAGTTATGCTAGCCTCTCCCTCTTATTTTGAGTTGCTTGCTTGACTATCTAACTCTACAGATTACTGAAAATAAAGCTTTAGTATTTCAATGTTGCTTTTCGTCTCTTTCTTTTCTTTTCTTTCGTTATTGCTCTTTTAGATAGCGACTTTTTTCGAATGGGGAAATAATCGCAACTTCAGCCGGACTCAGAAGTAACCAGTCTCCGGCCCATAACCCGAGCCTCATAAAGGTTAGGAAGATGGAGGACCACTAGGGTCGCCCTATGTTTTTCAATTAGTACCAAACCCCCCACAATATTTTTCTTAGCAACCTCATTCGGACTCCTCCAGCCTGTTTTAACCTTCATAACAACCTAGGCAAATTCGTTTGGTGGTTACACATACACTCTACTGTGACTTAGAATAAAAAAATGGAAGGTAATAATTCATTTTTAACATATACATGAGTCTCTAGTATACTAATTTCGGTAACACGGCAGGTGGTTAAAAAATGACATCCTCACATCCAAGACATCCACAAATAGAAAGAGAACAATAAACAGGCGTTCATCCACAAACTAAGCTCAAGAGGGAGTTTCGAAAAGAAAGGAAAGCAATTCAGCAAAATTACTCACAAGTTATGCACTCAGTAGTTAAGAGACACCCTAATTCACCCCACACTTAAACATGACATTGTCCTTAATGGACCAAACAAACAAGTGTTTTGGCATTATGTGCCTACACCCGTTCATTTGGACCGTTTCAGTCCATTTGATGTGTTTCTTTGTAGTATTTGTCCACAGGTACTCTAGAGATAGGTGCTCTTGTTATGAAGCAATGAACGTGAAGTAGAGCATGGTTGGAGCTCGAACGAAGATTAAGAAATGAAATGGATGAGCAAAGGGGTTGCACGTCGTGCACATATGCACGCCGTGCATCCCTAGGATGCTTCCAAATCACGTCCCTTAAGCAGGGGAACGTCATGCACCGTTGCATGGAGTTCCTCCCATTCAAATATGAAAAGTTTTTGAAAAAAGGAGGTGCACGCCGTGCATGTGTGCACGCCGTGCACCCCCCAGTTTCAGCAACTTCCTATAAAAGGGCTGATTTTGAGGAAAGAGAGGAGATCTTCCCCAACTTCGTTTTTCACGATTTTTCCCAAGTTCCTCCTGTAAAAACCAGCACCAAACCTCCATTAGAAGCTTAATTGAAGATCCAAAGGAGTCCCCCTCAAGGATTGAAGCTAGGATTGAAGATAGAAGATCAAAAGCATCGGTTGAAAGAAGAACAAGCCGATATTTCTTTGTAAGATGATGGTTAGGGTTTCTTTTCAATTGCTTTCTTCTAGAATGATGAGTAGCTAAATCCTTAGAGATTCTTGGTTGAGATGTAAGAATTAAGCTATGAAACCTATCTTGAATGTGTAAGATCGACGTTTGTGGATGATTGAATTGCAATGGAAGTTTGTCTTGATTGTTTGGGTGTTCAACCTAATTCTTGTTATGGCTAGAATTATGTCATATTCTTGAAATGCTTTGTTCGTGAAAGACTTAGGAATTCGTTAGATTGACAATCAAGGATAGAATTAAGTTATCGGTGGGGTAAACCGATAACCTAATTCTATATTTTGTGTTTCTCCCGGTTTTAACATTAGTCATCTTGTAATTGGAGGGCGCTCTGGTTTGCACCCAATGGACCAAGTTGGGTGTAGTTATTAGTAGCTTAGGCGTTGATGGACCAAGTTAATGCTATTTCCAATTACTCGTGATTTCTTTTAATTCCGGTAGAACACCCTATCACTTTGTAGAACTTCTCGGTGTTCGTTACCAGAGCTAGCCTGATTAAGGAGATTTCTACCTTAGTGGGGAAGCTAGTAATGGTAATCCGCATGCATGATCGTGCTGCGGATTCATACGAGTGATAGTAGGATTTGCTTTATTCAATTCAGGCCCACATTCATTCGTTTTGAATGCATTCAGGCGGTTAAGCTTAATGATTCGTCTCTTCCAAGAACTCGTTTTCTCCATTTGAATCAACTCTTAATCTCTTAGTTTAATTTACTCATTAGAATAATTAGAATAAAAAACCTAATATTTTAGTCTAAACCGTGTTGACGAATTCGAGTAGAAGCATAACGAGAGGGACCTTCGGACACAAACGACACTTGTGTTGTCGGAATAAGTTCACAGTTATTCGGGCGATCAAGTTTTGGGCGCCGTTGCCGGGGAACCTCTCTCGTTCCTTTGAAAGAATTTAGTCAGCACCGCTTTAGAAATTCGACTCCATGTATAGTTTTATTTTGTTTGTAATTTTCTCCTGCTCGATTTACTTTGGTTGTTAAGTGTTTGAGTTCATATGCAGGGTTATAGTTGGAATGGAGAGTGGCAAGGTCCATATGGTGCAAGTAATGAGGATGAAGGTTGGAGCTCATATCCTAACCAACAACAACATTATGAGCATCAAGGCCCACCAAACTACTACCAACCTAGCTATGGAGGAGAACAACAACAATGGAGTGACTTTGGGCAAGGAGCAATGCCAAGTTGGGTTGCACATCAATCTCTACCATCTTTCTACCTAGACTCACCTTCTACTTACTATCACCAAGACTCACCTTCAACCTACTTCCACCAAGACTACAATCAATATCATCCACCTTTTCAAGATCAATGCTCAAGACCTGATTATTCCAATCAATCCTCTCCTTCCATGCATGAGCAACTCCTTATGCTACTTGAGGTGAGTCGCCGCCAACTGCAGACATCAGAGGAACAAAGTCGCCGTTTGACACGACTTGTGGAGGAACCTCTTCTCCCACCACAATTGGAGGAGGTTGAGATGAATGATCGTGATTTGGGTATGACATTCGAGGAAATGGATGAGGAAGTGGAAGCACCTTCAATCACCAAAGACCAACCAACAATGCATGATGACAAAGTAGAGGGGTTCGAAGAGGAGGACGATTCCTCCTATGAAGACCACCTACTTGAATGGTATTTGGGATTAGAGATGTATGCACGACCTAATGGGAAAGTAGGTGAATCGACAATCTACCTTGAAGACTTCTCAATCCCAAAGGACAAATACACAGATCTTGATGTTGGGGTAGAAGAGTTTGAGAGGGATGATGATGGAGAGTGGAAGGAAGAAGTACATGAAGATTTGAAGCCTTCCAAATTCGACATTGCACCTCCCATTGAAAAACCCATGGTTTGGCGTTTTCCTCGAGTTGTGGTTCCAATGAGACCAAACGAGACCCTTCAAGACTCATGTTTGGTTTTGAAGTACCTATGTGAGGAAACTCACAAGGAGTACTTCCCACATCAGTCTAGAATGGACTCCTCCATCTCGGGACCACCCTTGGACAACCTCATCGACCGCCCGAGTACCACCATTAGCTTGGGGAGCATTGTAGAGCTTGATGTTCACTCACCAACCTACCTCTACCCTCTTCAAGCCTACACATCCACAAGGAGGAAGCCACAACAAGGAAAGAGTTGTCACGCACAACCGCTTCAGCTCCTTCATCTCTCTCTAAGGGTGCTACTTGGCATTCAACTCCAATCCTTGAAGAAGCTAATGGAATTCAAGGAGGTTCTAAGTTGGGGAGCGTAATCCAGGTATCGTCTAGCTCAAAGACGAAAAAGAAAGAGCGCTCTTGGGAGGCACCCCTTGCGTATCCATTGTTAGAATAGTGAATAAAAGACCTTAGATGATAATTTGTGAGTCTTGTGGTATGTCTTTAGTATCAGTCTTGTGATTGAGTCGAGTGTGGAGTCTGTTGATAGTGTCCTATATGATCGTTGTTGCCGAATGAATGCTAGGGAGCTGTGATTATTGAGTCTACCCAGAGTTTGTTTCCCTGCCTTCCACATTAGTTATTTCGCGAGGACGCGAAAATTCTAAGTGTGGGGGGATTGGTTTTGATTGATTGGTCAACATTTGTGCTTCAATTGGACCCTTGTTAACGGATGATAACACTTGTTACATCTATCACTAGTTTGTTGTTTTTGGTATTTGTGTTATGGTTAGCAGGTCCCGAATAAAGGTTCTATCACATCTCACTATCAAACTTCATTTTATCGGTATCTCCTACTCTCTTCTCTAAATGTGACTTCTTGTGAGGATAATGTTGTGGTTTAGGGAATGAATTAGGATGCTAGTATTTCACTTGATTGCTTGATTGAATCCTTGTCTTTCAACATTTGAAATTCCCTCTTAAACTTAAAAATTATGGATGAATTGGATGCATGTTTAGCGTAGTATTGCTACTTGAGGGTGAATAGGATGCATGATAGATCATTTTTGAGCCGCCTCCCGTTTTTCTCGAAACGAGTCTAGAATAGATTTATGCACTTGGTGACTCGATCTTGATGCTTACTGACTTGTGAACAATTAATTCCCCTATCAAGTCGCTCTAGTTGTTTAAAATCATATTTGACTAGATGGTCCGAATAAGGTGCAAAAGAGGTCAATGTGCCCAAATTGTCGTGGGGGTTCGGTTGCGATTCAACACACTGGCGACTTTGAGTCTGCCGCCTGTAAGCTAGTCCCTTCAGGCTTCTTTTCTCACCTCTTCCTAGTTGTGGGTCGGGGTTTTACGGGTAAACTCGATCTATGTGGATGAGAGCCTTAGCCCGATCAGGGTCGCAACTACCCCCATTTGGAAAGATACCCTCCAAAGCTATACAAAAATTTGAAAAGTGAGTTTGCAATTAAGTGAGTAATTCAATTGACTCACATGTGTTTAGTATATCATGTATAGTTAAATTGCAAAAGAAGAGGGGAGTGCTTTTAATCGAACACATTATTTAAAGTAATCACTCCCTCCCTTAGGATGGGAAAAATACCCGGCCAGGACCATCTGTTTCGAGCATCGGTGATAGGGAAATGTTTTTGTCGGTGGGTGTCGAGTGGTACTAACTATATGCATAAGTTTGCTCTTCATTTGGACTAGAGAACTCGGTAATTATAACTGTGTGGTTTGGTGATCTAAAATGTATCTTGGCATCGTGAAGTAGGCTTGAACCGTTAGCATGTTCTTTCACTTTCAATGTTTAGAGTTTGTTTAGAGTGCAAAAAGTAAAGTTGCTTGAGGACAAGCAAGGATTAAGTGTGGGGGGATTTGATAAGGCTAGAATTTGTAGAAATTATCTATCCTTATATGCATGCTTTTTGAGTGATTATTAGTTTGTTCGGGCTTCATTCTTGTGTGATTTTGTGTTTTGACATTATGTGCCTAGACCCGTTCATTTGGACTGTTTCGGTCCATTTGATGTGTTTCTTTGTAGTATTTTTTGTCCACAGGTACTCTAGAGATAGATGGTCTTGTTATGAAGCAATGAACGTGAAGTAGAGCACGGTTGGAGCTCGAATAGAAGATTGAGAAATGAAATGGATGAGTAGAGGGGTTGCACGCCGTGCACATATGCACGTCGTGCACCCCTAGGATGCTTCCAAATCACGACCCTTAAGCAGGGGAACGTCGTGCACCCTTGCACGGCGTTCCTCCCCTTCAAATACACAAAAACTTTGAAAAAAGGAGGTGCACGCCGTGCACCCCCCAGTTTCAGCAACTTCCTCTAAAATGGCTGATTTTGAGGAAAGAGAGGAGATCTTCCCCAACTTCGTTTTTCACAATTTTTCCCGAGTTCCTCCTGCAAAAACCAGCACCAAAACTCCACTAGAAGCTCAATTGAAGATCCAAAGGAGTCCCCCTCAAGGATTGAAGCTAGGATTGAAGATAGAAGATCAAAAGCATCGATTGGAAGAAAAACAAGCCGATATTTCTTTGTAAGATGATGGTTAGGGTTTCTTTTCAATTGCTTTCTTCTAGAATGATGAGTAGCTAAATCCTTAGGGATTCTTGGTTGAGATGTAAGAATTAAGCTATGAAACCTATTTTGAATGTGTAAGATCGACGTTTGTGGATGATTGAATTGCAATGGAAGTTTGTCTTGATTGTTTGGGTGTTCAACCTAATGGTAATCCGAGTGCATGATCGTGCCGCAGATTCATACGAGTGATAGGAGGATTCGCTCTATTCAATTCAGGTCCACATTCGTTCGTTTTGAATGCATTCAGGTGGTTGAGCTTAATGACTCGTCTCTTTCAAGAACTCGTTTTCTCCATTTGAATCAACTCTTAATCTTTTAGTTTAATTTACTCATTAGAATAATTAGAATAAAAAACCTAATATTTTAGTCTAAACCGTGTTGACGAATTCGAGTAGAAGCATAACGAGAGGGACCTTCGGACACAAACGACACTTGTGTTGTCGGAATAACTTCACAGTTATTCGGGCGATCAGATCGCAATAGTGAATAATGGTGGAGCCTGGACGAGGACTAGGGTTCCAGTCGGACGGAAACAGATATCGAAACATCGTCGAGACAAGAAAGAAGTCCTACAGCCAAAGAGACAGGATAGAGCAAAAGAGGAAAGGCTAGAGGCAAACCATTACATCAATCCAGAGTAAGCGAAACGAAACACAAACGAACAGAAGTTCAACCATGAGACACAAAGAAATCCAAAAATACAAAACAAAAGTTCTGGATATGACAAACAATATCCGGAAAGACAAGGCCGGTCCCTACTGGTCATCGATGTCGTACGGCAGAGACGCTGGGTGATACTGGAACGGAATGCTAGATGGGTAGTCCGGGTGAGTGAACGCATAAAAGCATTGTTGCTCCTGGAAAGCGTATTACTGATAGGCGTACATCTCAGCCATGGAGGCCTGAAGGGAGTCGACCCGCCCCGAGAGACTGTCGACACGGCTGCTTAAATCCTGCACCTGCACATCCCGAGGAGTGGTCTGGCGGCCCTGAGAAGAACCCTCATCAATAACATTCCCTCTCCCTGCCAGCGGGGCAGCGATCTCTGAAGAAGTCCAGAATCCTAGCCACCTTGAGGAATGAGCTGGTGAGGCACTATGGAGAGACCCGAGGAGTGGTGGAGAGAGTGCCAAATGCAGACTGGCACCGCAAGTTCTTCATCAGGTGGGTGATGTAAGAACCACCATATAGCTTGCTGGTTGTCTCGGCAGAGCATGACCGCTGAGCCACCAGCAACTTGGCGACCAAGGGCGCCAGATGAACTTCCTCTTTGTTGTGCACGCTTTACAGAATGAAGAGATCTCGGGAGGTGTAGACACCACCGGATTCTCCCCTCTGAGTGATGGTGGCACCGAAGAAGTGGTGCTGCATTTGTAGTTGCTGTGTCTCCTGCCCTTCAAACGCTTCAAAGGCTCAGAAGGAGCAATCACACACCAGAATTCCTCATGAGCGATGCAAGTAGCACCAGTGAAGACGCTTAAAGATGGATCGGCCGCCAGTTCATCCATCGTGTAGAACCCGAGGTATACGCCAAAGTCGCTCAAAGACCAAGAGTAGCACATTACGCGACATTGCAGCTCGATAGCACCAGCTTCATTAGGATCAGTGGTCGTCTTGAACCGAATAGTGGTGATGACCTCTTTGGTCTCCCATTCGTGAGTGTTTTCCTTGACAATAAACAAAGGCCTGAGGCCAGCATCATCAATGGCAGAGGAAATAGCTTCCCAATGTCAGCCTCATCTAGCTTAGCCCAATCAACCCATCCCGAAGCGGTGATAGCCTTGTCAGTGAAGTCAAAACACCGTGCCTTAGTTGCATTTGGAAAACCCTGCACCTGAAATGAGGTGCATTGAAGCATACACTGACCTCGCTTACAAAGAGAGTCCATCCGGCAAGATAGAAATCAAAAAGGAGATAATCCTCTGCAATCCAATCCGTAACAGGACACATTCTTAAGATAAGAGGGATAGCACAAGTCGAAACATTCATCACATTCTCAAAAATATCTCCAAAAGTTCGCATAAGTCATCGGGATCACCCCACACTTAAATAACACGTATATGGAAACAAACAAACTATAAACATGAAAGCACAAAGTGCACAAGACAAGCGTCCTCATCCTAATCACAATGTTCTGAGATGTCAAATAGCAAAAACAAATTGCCCATATAGAGTCACTTAATAAAAAACCTCAAGGCAAGGGGGGTGATCACCAGTAAGAACCATGAAAGACAATTGACATGGCAAATGATATGGAATGTAGTTCAAAATCATTCCATATTCCTACCATAGCATCAATTCCAACAAAGTAAGGTCAATTGCACAAAACCATAAATTTCAAAATTAAGGTTCATGAGTTCATCCTAAATTCAAAAAGTTGCAATTGAGGGCAGAATCGAAGTCAAAACATCACCTAATTCAGTATACAAACTTACTTAGGCATCAATTGCACATATCCAAGTTTAATTTCACAAAAGCACAAATTTGAATTTCTAGGGTTCTTGAGGACAATCCCCAATTTTCAACAAATCTGTAAATCGAACTCGAATCCGTCCAAAGATGACCAAGATAGGCATAAGAGGAAGTGTAGAGGGTGATTGTACCGTATTCTTGACCTTAAACCGACTGAAATTGAGATGGAAAGGAAGAACTCGAATTGGGAGCTTCAATGGGGGAGAAGGCTTCTTCTTTCAATGGTGGGTGGAAAAGAAAGAGGAGAAGGTGAAGAGGAAGGAGAAGGGAGAGAAAATGGGTGATGGAGGATAATAGATTGTGGAAGTAGGGTGAAAATGGGTGATGGAGGTGATGGTGGGAGTTGGTTCGACGGTTTAGAGGGAGGAGAAGAGAAGAATGGAGAAAAATTGAAGGAAGAAGGAATGGAAACAAAACCCGGAATGGGAACACGCCTGTGTTCGCGCTCTGTAAATCTGTGTCTGAGACCCTTTGTGAGGGACATGGCAGGTTCCATGAGGAACACGCCCGTGTTCGCTCTTTGTAAGTTTTGCGTCCGAGGATCTCAGCCTCCCATTTTCAGCCACAAAATTTCTTCCTTCCTTCATCCATTCCAGCAATCACACAAGTGAACATAAACCAAACCCGAACGTCCCAAAACATTGTTCGATATCCAGAATCCAATGACTCGACTCTAGACTCATAAAATTGAAAAATTAAAGAAAAGAAAAATCTCAAAGCTCGGGTTGCCTCCCAAGAAGCGCTCTGCCTTTTACGTCTTTGAGCTAGACGATACCTGGAGTCTATGGTTCAGCTCCCTCGACCTCTAGATGGTCGAGTTTCATTTCATCAACGACACTGAGGAATGCTCTAGTGACATACAACTTTAGACGATGACCGTTCACCGTGAAAGGATCCTCATCGAGGCGAGTGATTTCCACAGCTCCATGAGGAAAAACTTGAGTGATTGTGAACGGTCTAACCCAGTGGAATCGTAGCTTCCCTGGAAAGAGATGAAGGTGTGAATTACATAGAAGCACCTGTTCGCCAACTTTGAATTCTTTAACACCCTTCAGCTTTGAATCGTCGATCTGCTTGGTCTGTTCTTTATACAGCTAAGAGCTGTCATATGCTTATTCGTGCCATTCCTGTAATTAGTGTACCTGCATTTTTCTTTCCTCGCCTGCAACACTAGAATCCAAGTTAAGTGCTCGCAAAGCCCACCAAGCACGGTGTTCTAACTCGAAAGGCAGATGATAGGCTTTCCCATACACCAACTTGTTAGGGGAAGTGCCATTAGGAGTTTTGTAGGCAGTCCTATATGCCCACAAGTCGTCATCAAGTTGAACAGACCAATCAGTGTGCGAGATGGCCTTCTCCAATATCTATTTCAACTCCTGATTAATCACCTCGACATGTGCATTCGTTTGGGGGTAGTAATCCGTTCCAACACGATGGGTAACCCCATACTTAGCACACACCATATCAAATTGACCACGGAAATGAGTTCCTTGGTCACTTATAATAGTCCTAGGTGTACCAAATCTAGAAAACAGCTTCTTTAAGAACTTGCCAACTACCCTAGCATCGTTAGTGGGAAGAGCTTGAGCCTCTGCCCACTTTGACACTAATCCACATCCACTAGGATATACTTGTTCTTGTACGAAATAGGAAAAGGCCCCATGAAATCAATCCCCCATATGTCAAAAATCTCAACAGGCACAGTCATAGTTTGCGGCATTTCATCACGTTGAGAGAGCTTACCTGCTCTCTGGCATTGGTCGCACACGTTGACAAAATTCTTGGAAAAGAATTCGGCAGTGAGAATCTTCCGAGCTGTTCGGATTGATCCATGATGTGCACCAGTCGGTCAGGAATGACAGTGAGTCATGATATCGCGAGCCTCACTGAGTGTAATACATCGGCGAATAATGTTGTCGGAGCCGACTCAGAAAAGATGTGAATCTTCCCAGTAGTACTTCTTGATGTCATACATAAACTTCCTCCGCTCATGTCGAGTAAGGTTGTTTCAAATCTTCCCACTAGCATGGTAGTTGGCGAAACCTACAAACCAAGGTCCTTCAACTTTAGAGATCATAATGGCGTAGAGGTGTTCTTCTAGAAATGTCTCTCAAATATCTGAGAACGCCGCCCGTCCAACTGCAGGCCTCTCCATATGAGATAAATGATCAGCAGCAACATTCTCAAAACCCTTCTTATTCCTGATTTTAATATTAAATTCCTGAAGTAGAAGCACCTATCAGATCAGTCTTGGTTTGGCATATGATTTGCTCATGAGATATCGAATAGCCGCGTGATTTGTGAAGACAACAACAAAGATATGACCTGAACTTGTCAAAAGCATACACCACAACGAAAAACTCTTTCTTTGTAGTGGTGTAATTTCTCTGAGCTTCATTGAGAGTTTTGCTGGCCTAATAAATTGGTCTGAAACGCTTCTCGATTCTCTGTCCCAAAACCGCTCCAACTACAAAGTCACTCGCATTGAACATAAGCTCGAACAGAAGATCCCATTATCATGTGGTAAGTATGGGAGCTGTGGTGAGTTTGGATTTGAGAGTCACAAATGCTTGGTGACATGATTGATCAAATTGGAGGGAACATCCTTATCTCGCAAGTGAGTCATTGGAAGTGTAATCTTCGAGAAATCCTTAATGAACCTCCTATATAACCTTGCATGTCCTATAAAACTCTTAACTAGCATCACTGATGTAGGAGGCGGAAGTTGAGATATAGTATCAATCTTTGCTGGATAACCTATAACTCCCTTCTTCGAAATCTTGTGCCCAAGCACAATTCCCTCTCTCACCATGAAGTAGCTCTTCTCTCAGCTAACAGTTAGATTTGTTGCTTCACAAGTTTTAAGGACTCTCTTTAAATTTTGCAAACCCTGCTCAAAAGAATCCCCATACATGAATACCTCCATGATCTTGCCGATTGGGTCTTCAAAGATGGCCATCAAGCATCTCTTAAATGTTGTAGGAGCATTGTAGAGACCTAAATGAATCCGGCGATAAGCTAATGTACCAAAAGGACATGTAAATGTTGTCTTCTCCTTATCTTCTGGTGCTATAGGAATTTGGAAGTAGTCTGACATCCCATCCAGAAAGGAGTAATACTTGTGTCCCGCCAATCGCTCTAGCATCTGATTGATAAAAGGAAGAGGGAAGTGATCCTTCCTTGTAGCGTCATTCAACCTTCTATAATCAATACACACCCGCCAACTGCTAACAGTTCTAGTAGCAATTAGTTGGCCAACTGCATTAGGCACTACAGTCATACCACCTTTCTTTGGCACACAATGCACATGACTCGCCCACTTGCTGTCTGAGATGGGATAGATAATCCCTACATCCAACAGTTTCAATGTCTCTTTTGAAACTACCTCCATTAAAGGTCGGTTAAGACGTTTCTGAGGTTGGCGAACTGCCTTCTCATCTTTTTCAAGATATATCTGATGTTTGCAGTAAGTGGGGCTGATCCCCTTAATATCAGTCGCCTTCCACGCATTCAAAAGGGCTACAAGGCTAGCCTTCTGTGAGAGAGAGAAAGGGCAGAATTGATGATAACTGAAAATTTTGATCTATCCTTTAAGAATGTATACTCCAAATTGTGAGGAACCTCTTTCAACTCCAAATCTGATGATTTTTCGTAGGAAGTCTTAAAAATATCAAATCCCAAATTTTTATGCACAAAATGGGCTTTACTAACTCTGGCCCACGTAAACAGACTTGGCCTTCCTTCAATCCAATTTTATTTAACGGCAAACACAGTGAGTTTGTCTCTTCCATTGAGAAAGGACGAGATTCTTCTACCCGAAACCCTACTTCCCCAACTAGACAAAGCCCCACGTACCTACTTTATCTCTCCTATCCCTTCTGACCCCGCTGAATCCCCACACTGATCCTTTCCTTCTGACACAAATGACCTATCTACCTCCTCTGGCACACCCCAAATCCTTGTACACATCTCCCAAACACATCGTCTCTCCTCGAATCCCGCGATGAAGATTGGGGATTCACGCCAGCAACTCCGGAAGAAGCAGCTCCTACCTCCATTCCATATTTTTTTAATATAAGTTGTGTTGTTCCTCGAGGAGGGAACAATTTCGAATAGACATGGCACGATTCATGGTCTCAAGGGTTGTGTAGGCTTCTGATGCCTTTTACCGCTTACGAATTAAATTTCTAAATCATAGGTTTGGTTGAGAGTAGATTTAATACTACGCAATAAGTAATTTGAACTTTTTTTGCGCATTGTGATATTATTTAAGAAATGAGATATTTAGAACAGGAAAAAAAAATTACAGAATTGTAGTCCATGTCATAAAATTTTGTTTCAAATACATTTCATTCTTTTACTCACGTAGGCATTCCATGGAATTCTTTTTAAACACGATTTGATCGAATATTACGTAGACTGTCAAGTTGAAACGTAAATTACACAATTTGGCTATTACCAACACTTACAGTGCGCCGCGTGCGTGACTATTACCAACAGTTACAGTGAGCCGTGCTGTAGGTTGCTGATCCAACGGCTATATTCAAACGCGTCAATTGACCGTTTAAATATAGATGTTGGATCAACCTACAGTGCGCGGCGCATCCTACAGTGCGCGGCGCATCCTACAGTGCGCGGCGCATCCTACAGTGTGCGGCGCATCCTACGATGCACGGCTCACTGTAGAGGCGATCCAACGGCTACTTTCCAGCCCTATATAAATCGTACATTTTGTGGTGAAACAACTCACCCCTCCTACCAATTTCTGTAGTCCTCACTTCCTCCTCTTCGTCAAAATGTCTTCAAGCAAGCCCAACGAGAAGGTTATGTTAAAGGTTCGATGTCCCGATGAGTCAAAGGATTTGTTCGCCTACTTTGGAGAAGAAGTGAAGTGCGATTGCGGATTTCGTGCAACGAGATTAGTGACGCAAAAGTTCGAGACATACTTCAGATTCCCTTTCTATAAGTGTAGGTTTGAGAAGACTAAAACTTGGTGTTTGCTGAGACTCAATGAGCACGAGATGAGAGCTACAATGGAGGCGAAGCTTGCTGAGAAGGATGTTGAGATTGAAGCTGCTCGTGCTGAATGGGCAGTTGAGAGGGCATACATCATATGGTTGAAAGGATAGGTATATAGATGCTCTTGCGGAAGAGTTGAAGGATGCAAGACTTAAGCGGAGAAGGTGATAATGTGTAATATTTATGTACTTGTTATGCAATGTTGAATAAAAGAAATCGTTGTTTTAAATAAATCGTCCTTGTTCTAAATTTTTGTAGTAAATTAATTTAATGGGATCCAAGTTGTCAAAAGCTGAGTAAATGATAGAGGTGACGGAAAGCTGTATCTTTTGGTCAAAAGCTGGTAAAGCTGTTTGAAAGTGGCAGACCGTGGTCCAAAGTTGCCAAAGTTCCCTAAAGTTGTAGCCCCGTGGTAAAAAACTGCAGAGAGCTGTAAATGGCTGGGAATCCTATAGAGTAGTGGAAGGAATATGCTATGGAATATGCTAGTGGATGAAAAATGTTGTGGCATATGCTAAGTATTATTACTCCCTCCCATCTATTTAATCACATACCTCCATTAGTCACAACTCACAAGTCCTGAACATCCTTTCTTCACTCTGTCTTCTTACGATGGGGGGCAACACTTTTACTTGAACATCAGAGTTGACAATGCTGGTGGTCACTCTCGAGGAGTGAAGATGAGTTCAACACCTACCTTCGCCCGAGCGATTTTTTGTGTGTGAAGAAAATGAAGATTCCAGCGGAGGCCATCCTCCGGACCATCATCCTATGGTGGCTGGTGATAGTATTCCAGAGTTGTACTTCGAGTTCAATGGTATAATCAATAGATTTTTTGGCTCCGGTGGTCAATCCTCAACAACTGGTTACCTCGAACCTTCTGGTTCACAGTTGATTGAAGAGGCCTCCCATTATGATGGACACAACAATGATGATGTCGCGATTGACTATGAGGCTGAGTACGAGTCTAAAAACAATAATGGGGACGGGGATGATGGTCAGGTCTCGGACGAGGACGAAAACAGTTCGTCAATTGGCCTTCTCAATCCAGAGGGGGAGGATGTTGATGTCATAATCGGATAAGAAGCTGCATCATCTTCTCGTGTCCCTCCACATGAGTACACTCCACCCTAACTGTACACGACTTTGGGGGACAACAACAACTAGGTGATAACTGTGGACCATTACAAAGGTGGCCCTGAAATCCCAAATTTCGACCCTACTCGTGAAGATTTCTACATCGGTCAACGGTTTTACACACAAAGAAGAAGGAAATTCGTGCAGTCAAATACTTGGCCCTCCAAAAGAACCGAGTCTTGGCGACATCTCGCTCAAGGACTTGGGAATTGGAGTTTAGGTGTTATTCTTACAAAACTAATTACTGTCCATGGAGGTTATGCGTCAGTAGCAAAGCGGATAACGATTTATGGACCGTGCGACAGTGGAACCCACAACACACCTGTGATCGAAGCGAGCACAACGCCGACTCCACCCAACTTGATGTGAATGTCATCGTGGGTGCGATAATGCACCTTGTCGGGTCAAGGCCACACTTCCGGATTCGTTTAGTACAAGATGAGATTGCACACATGTTCCAACAACATATTTCGTATAGAAAGGCGTGGTACGTAAAGTAGTGGGCGATGGAGATGACGTACGGGAACTAGGATGATTCTTACAACAATCTTCAAGATTTCTTCAATCAGGTGCATCCATCACAATATGCTGATCCGGTGCAAGGGTCGCGAGATCAACAATCGGTAGGAGTCCGGCAACCTCCAAGAAATGGCCAAAGTGGGGATGATATGGGGGAATGTTAGACATCCTACGACACTCTAGGGTAACGCTAGGTTCCTATTCAATGTTATAGGAAATTATTATTTGTATCTAACATCGGTAAGTAAGTACTAATATGTACTAATAAGTAAATAATCTAAAATACTATGCATTTATTATTATTATCTAACATAATATTAGCCAATTACTAATATTTTCTAACATTAGACAATATTGAGTATTAATATTCTCTAACATTAGGCATAATAAGTACTAATATTTTTAAACATTAGGAATTTATGTACATTAGCTAACATATTATTATTTAACACTAGACAAGTATTAATCTTCTCTAGGAAAACCTGTTAATGGTACCAATCTCATTGTTGAAAATTTGTCCGGCTCGATGTCGGTTGCGATCGTCCCAAAATAGCTCTCCATCGTTCCGCTCGGGGACGACGCACAGAGGTGTTGATCCATACAATTAATTCATCCTAGAACGAAACAAAAATATTAGTAGGCAACAAAATTAGAAAATTACAAATGTTCGGGACATGGGATGTAAGTTGGATGAATACACATTTATTCCTTCGGATAAACTTGTAATCTCGTCCTACGTGTTTACCCTTATTATCAGCTACTCACAACCCTATTATTATCCAATAATAACTAAAAACCAAAATATCACACATTTTATGAGATTTTATATTTGTAATTTCAAATATAACAAAACCTCATACATTACTGGGATATTGACAGAGCACGTTGCAAGTGTTGGTAATGAAAAAATCGTGTAATTTACGTTTCCACTTGACCGTTTACGTAATTTTCGATTGAAACGTGTCTTAAAAAAGTTCCCTGCATTCCATAGTCTTGTTTTTAAAAGAAAATAATCAAAATCGCCCCTCTCTATCGCTACGATAAAAACCATTTGATTTGATGGCTGGTATGTTGTGATTCACAATGCTTACAATCTTATGTTATGTTAGAATATGAAATGATTGAGTTTTTCTTCAAAAATGACTAAAGGAAGCATATATGAGAAAAATACTTCCGGCAATAATTCGATATTTTACCACCGATGAACTCGTAATCACAATAATTCCTCAATCTGCATTGAGAACCCATCCTAATAAATGGTGGTGGAGCAATTCAGATGTGTATATCACATCCATATATCCATAGATGGGAAGTATAAGGTTTTGCCCAAAAACCACATACAATAGAGGAATTCATAAAAAAAATTGGCGTAATGCGAATTTGTGTTATTCATGTAAATGACATGTTCACAATAATATAAATGGAAAATGTTCGTCTCAATGACACATTTTCGTTATTGGATAATCATGAAAATATGCTCATAACCAAAATGGTTGAGCTAGCAATCTCGCAAATTCTAGTTTGCTTTCATATATACATGTGACCTTCTAGTTGATACATCATTTAAAAAAATTGGTCCACATGTTGGGTGTATGGATCTCCATACATCACCCTTTGTTTTGTTGTGTGTAAGATAAATTATCTTACTTTATTTGAT